>JXCR01148487.1:89997-117619 GCA_002079205.1 Phalaenopsis hybrid cultivar
TATATATATATATATATATATATATATATATATATATATTAAAAAAATTTGAAATCAAAATATTTTTCATAGTTTAAATGAAAGAGCATCATACCTCAAACTCTGTATCTATCCTGAAAGATAAATACAAGACTTGAGGATGAGGCTCGATCACATATACTAGGAAATATATGACACCTGTTTGGTCTGTGAAACAATTTATTTTCCCACAAGTTCCCCTATTTAATACAAAAAATTAAATAGGATTTATATTAAGTTGGGTTCGGACAAGCTTCCAATAAGGGCGAGCCCCTATAGTTAATTACATCTTAGATAACCAAAGTCACATAAGAAAACTCTCGATAAAAATCAAAGAATATTATCTTTAAAGAGGTCAAAAGGATATGACTTTTTAATGAGATCGGACGTAGAGGTGTGATAGGGGAGTGGTTTAAATTTGGAACATTTTGTTGTAAAATCCAAATGAGGAAGAACTAAGGGACGTCGCAGATCCGGAGGAGAACCTTGGTGACTTCCCAAGCCATCCTAATGTTTGGCTTCAATTTAGAAGAGAAATATTCAAATGTTTCATCCTGTTAATTTTATTTGTTAGGGCTTACATTTGTGTGAAACGATCACACAAATAGTCTGGAAGATGTGAAGATTTAGGTCATGACGAACGAAAACCTCGAAATCCTAAGACGAGTTAAGGCATATATTGTACAACAGAGCCGTACAAAGGCCTAAAGATGATGCGAGGATTTATGTTGCATAAGCAAACTACCTTGAAGTCCTATGGCTCGGTTGTTTAATTCTAAGGAAGGAAATTGGTTTAGCTGGGGAAGAGATATTTTGCTGTTGAAGATGGTCATGCTGCCCACCATGCTAGCTTCAAACTCCTTGTCGTAACGAGTTTAAGTTTTCTATTGTGTCAGGTTGTGGTGTCAAATCAAATGTCCCTATGGTTAAAGTTCTTTAAATGTTATGGGGCATGTTAAAGTTGATTAGAGTGACACCGGTTGGGATCCTATGGTTCCCTCGTTCCAGTACCACTATTTTCAATTGGATTCACTTACTCTAAATGAATTTACTAAACTCAACTTAATGAGTTTCATAAATTCATTTAGACTGTGGGAAGCCTTGTTAGCAACTGTAGGTTACCTCCTCCGAGGGATTCCCGATCATCCGATAGAGACGTCTTAATTCAATTGAAATGGTGGTTTTTATGATGTTTGTGATTAAATTTTGAGTTGTCTTGTATTTTGAATGTTGTGGCAGGGAATTTTATCTTGATTGATTTAGTTTCGGTTTCGGTTTTGTGGCTATCCTAACAGTTTTGGTTTTCATGCAGAGTGACATCGTTGTTTAACATGCAAGTTTTATAAGAATTAAAATACAGTATGGAAAATATAAGAAAATACGATACTGCAAATTGTAAAAGCGTACCTGACGAGTCTTCTCGTTCCACCACCTAAAATGTTATTACTTGCAAGGCATGTATATAGTATTGCAAGAAGATTTAAGTTGCATAAGTAGATGAAGGTTTAGCTACCTAACTCCAGACTATGATTTTGTTGAGTCCTGGAAGATCTTATTGAGTAACTTTAGAACAAAATATGACAAGTTCAATTTGTCCTTCAAAATATCCAAAAGATTTCAAAGTGATCAAGGTATGACTCTAAACTATTTTGGAGAGTTCTTGAATTATTTTGCGTTCATTTCTAAGCATCCGAGTTTAGAGTGTGACTACCCCGTTGCTCAGTGAAACTTAACAATTTAATTATCTCATGGATATGATACTCGATTAATCACTTAACGTTTCACTTAAGAGTTACGTGGATGGGTGCCCACAAGGCAAATTTAGGTCATTTAAGATTGTGGTACCCATGATTAAGGTCAGGCTTGTAGTATTTAAAGATGTTAATCACCGATTACTGTATCTTCTAAATCTGATCAATTGAGTTTAAATATCGAGCCTAGGTCACCACTATACCTTTAACAATCATGATGGGTGAAATGGTGATTATCAAAATTTTGATTTCAAGTAATGTGCATTCTTATCAAATGATCACATCATCCTCAATTTTGGACTTAAGAAAAGTAAACTATCATATTTCCAACCTAAGCCCATTACTTAAGAATTATTTGATCTAAGTTGACTTCCGAGTCATGAAAATTATGAGGGTTATGATTTTGTTGATGTTGTGTAAGGGTGGTGAGTAAGTTTCTACCTTTTAGTCCAATTGTATTTCAATAATAAAATCATGTTTATTAAAATCAAAATTACTCATTTTCCCTTGGTTAATCCGAAATTTTGGTTAAGGCACCAAAGTCTAAAGTGACCGTTTTGCCCTTGGGAACCTCACCCCATAACTCACTAAACACAACTCAAATGACTTTGAGGACTTGAAGTGTGATATCCATGAGGTAATTAAGATTTTAGAGGAGAAAATGTAGATTTCTCAAAATTTTAATTTAACTCAAATTAAGAAAATAAGATTTTCAAAAGGTGATTTATTTAACTTCTCAAAATAAAGCTTTTATTTATGAGAAAATTATTAAGGGTTTATTTAGGTTAGAGATATGCTTGGGTATTTGATGATTTTTTTGAATTAAATTATTATTATTACTATTTTAATTTGGCTAAATTTTCATGATTTATGTAAGTAGAAAATGGTGTTTTAATTACAAAATGTTTTTAAAAATTTTTCGTAGACTCCTCTGAGTTAAGAAAACTCAGAGAATCAAATTTTGTATTTTTTTTATTTTTAATTCATTTATTATAATTATTTTAGTGAGAAAATAAAGAAAATTCATTTTTAAGCCTTTTAAAATTAATTTTGAACTTAGGAAAATTTTAAAAAAATATTTTAATGAGTCCCAAGTGATGAGAGAAAAGTTAAAATCATTTTGAAATATTCTTGTATTTTTGGAATTTTTATTTATTTTTAATTATTTAAAATTCAAAATGAGGCCCAAAAATTAAGTGTTTTATTAAAAGTGATTTTTTTAAGTGCCTCTGATCACAAGGAACTTAGAAGACCACTTATTACAATTTTTCCAAGTGTATTTAATTTAATATAATTATTTTTGTACAAAAAGACAAGGAATCTTAGAAAATCCACTTTAGTGCTTACACTAAGCCAAATAATTTTGAAATTTCTACAGTGGGTAGATATGATTTTTATGAACAATGTTGAGTTGATTTTGTTAACTTTTGATATGTATTTAATTTACATAAATTTATACAAAGTATTCACATTTAACTAAGTATAGAAATTTACAAAATGATTCAAACCATCACAACATTTTTCCTAGACTTCTTTGACCATAATGAACCTACTAAAATTATTCTCATAATTTTCCAACAGATATTTTTATTTATATAATTAAAATAAGCCAAAAAGTTCACCTTGGCTTGAAAATTAGGGTTAAGAGCATAGGGATGCCCTTTGACCTTGAAAAAATCAGAGAACATCCCTTCTGTGATGAGGAATAAACCTTAAAAATCTTAAGCCATGATGAACACTCCTTAGTCATGGAGAGTTAAATCACCTGAGAGGGCATTTAATTAATATAAAATCATATGTTTAGAAAATAATTTTTTATTTTTGGTCCACATTATTCTCCTATGTTTACTAAGCAAGAAAGAATTTTTATTTTATTTTCATGATTTTTCTACGAAAATTTATGAATTTTTAAAGAACTGTTTCTTATTTAATTAAGAAAAAGCTTTAATTTTCTATTTATCCCAATCACACGTCGCGTCATCCTCGTCTTCTCTGAAGCACCACATATCATTTTTTGGTTTGGCACCGCTATCCGACTAGATAGCCATGTGTCCCGCTGTTCACGTACGACGACTCCATCCGGCTCTATCTTGTCCGTCCATCTGATACACGCTCGATCAAACGACCTCTGTCACCGTCCCTCATAGCCAAAACCTATGAACCGTTCAACTTTAAACCCTATGATCTAGGACTAGACTCAACCAAATCACCTCAAATTTGTTTCTACACCTTTATGTACTCAAGACGAGTACATCTATATAGTTACTTTGCTATGAATTGCAAGTTTTCTTTACAAAGGTCCAAACTGAGTCCAAAATTAAGGTTAGTGAGTTATACCTTTGCCCAAGAGGTAAGGCCTTGATTGGGTGCTGTTGGAAGCTTTAGTGGAGTCTGAAGAACCGTGTGGATGTGTTTGTTTACTCTAGTGAAGGCTCCAAGTATGAGTTCGATCACATGATGGAGTGGCCTTGGTCTAAGAATAGGTTAGAGGGCTCAATAGAGGGGGCTTTTGATGGGGATCTTCCTCTCTTACTCTGGTGAAGCTCAGGAGCAAATCAATTTGGGGTTTTAGGGAGTTTTGAGGAAGGCTAAATTTTGCCCTGATTTTGAGCTCAAGTGATGGGGAAGATGGCCAAAGAATGGTTGCAATGGCATTGTCTAGTCTTGGAGGAGCTCTGGAAACAGTTTAAACAGGTTTCCCTTAAGAAAATTTTTCTTGTCTCATTTTAGCCATAGAAGAAGGGTTTAAGTAAAACAACCTATGGTGTTTATCATGGAACATGGTAGAATTTGGGTGCCAACCACCCTATATGAGCTATGGACCAATGGAAACCCCATTTGGGTCCTCTATGTACTAGTCTTAGCAAAACCCTAGCTTAAGGCTAGTGGGTTTAGGGGACCATTTACATGAGTTTCCCAAAAGATCAAGAGATCAAAGTCAACAATTACTTGGGTTTAAGGTTGTGAGTGATTGTGGGTGAGAGTGAGAGTAAGTGAGTGAACAAGCTCCAGAACAACACCCAAGGTCAACCCTAAGGTCAGTCAATCCTATGGGGACTCATCTTGAGCTTCCTTATACTGACCCCACCTACTAAGTGCTAGAGGTTAGGACCAATATGTGAAATTTCATATTGAGCAAAGAGGAGTGTAGAATTTCTAATGGTGAGGGTTCCTTTTCTAGTTCTCTAAGAATAGTAGATTGGAAAGTTCTATGGCTAAACTCTAGGCTACTAAAGAGGAAAAATAAACCTCAACCAAAAGTAAGGTCAACAAATGGACCCTCAATAGGTATGGTGTACTGGGCAAACACACCGCGCGTATTGGCGTTGATCGACGAGATCAACAAAACCAACACAAACTTCTAAGTCAACAGTCCTAGAAGGAGGTGTAGAATTGTGTGTGCTATTTTTTTCCACTAGGGATATAATAGGTGAATATTCATTCAAAATTGAGGATTAGGAACTCTCGCTGTGTATTGGAGAGTGTGTTTTGAGTTATCACATTTTAGGTTTTGATAGAGGATGGGAATCAGCATTTTGGTGATGACTTCGTAGATTGAGAGTAGGATGCCATGGTGGGGGTCTTATTCCTATCTCAAAAGGTGTGAGTAGAGAATTGGACTCCGTGGTGGGGGTCTTACACCAATCTCAAAGATGTAGGTAGAGAATTGTATACCGTGGTGGGGGCCTTACACCAATCTTGAAGATGTAGGTAGAGAATTGGAAGCTGTGGAGGGGGAAGATGTAAGTAGAGAATCGGAAGTTGTGGAGGAGGCCTTACACCAATCTCGAAGATGTAGGTAGAGAATTGGATGCAGTGGAGGGGGCCTTACACCAATCTCGAAGATGTAGGTAGAGAATTGGAAGCCGTGGAGGGGCCTTACACCAATATCAAATATGTAGGTAGAGAATTGGATGTCGTGGAGGGGGCCTTACACCAACTCGAAGATGTAAGTAGAGAAGAATTGGAAGCGGTGGAGGGGGCCTTACACCAATCTCAAAGATGTAGGTAGAGAATGGGATGTCGTGGAGGGGGCCTTACACCAATATCAAAGATGTAGGTAGAGAATTGGATGCCATGTAGGGGGTCTAACACCAATCTTGAAAGGTTGTGTCGCATTAGGAAGTTGTCAAAGATAGTTGTCACACACTTGACCCAAGGGGTTAAAGATAGTTGTCATTTCATTGGGAAAGAAAACTCTGTGGCCCATATCCAACCCATGAGGTAGTGGAAATGAAATTAGCATCTTGGTACTGGCTTTGAGAGTAGAACTGTAGTGCAGAAAGTTTGTGGTGTCGAACTCATAAATGTGTGTAATGTGAAAATATTGACATTGGTGAGGAAGATGTGTAAAATTTTTTGAGGTTTTATGAAGAATGTGAAATTCCGCAAGGATATGAAGAGAATTAGTGCAAACAAGGATAGTCATGCTGCGCGAACAAAGAGCAAGAGACCTTAAAATTGAGCGAATCAACTCAATAAATTTATTTTCTTTTCTTGTTATTTTATCACATTTAATTATCAAAATATGTTTTCAAATTAAAAAAAAATTGTTGATTGATTTATTTTTTCAAAAGAGTATTTTATTTGAATTTTATTATTATCAACTTTTTATTGTTTTGTTCTTTGTTCATTGTAGTCCCGAACCAATGTATAGTTCTGTGTCTTTTACCCATCGCACAAAAAGGGGAATTGAACAAACAAAAAAAATTCTGAAAGAGATTTCATTAATTTGCTCCAATAAGTTTTACAGATTGAGTGCAGACCAAGGCCTCAAAAAGTACAATTATGCTGACAGCATCAAAGTATATATGAAAATATCTCATGTTGAGTACATATGATAGGCTGAGCATGTATAATATATATCATATCTGCTGTGACAAAATGCAGTAAAGAGGAATCCTCTGAGTGTCTGTCTCTTGTGGGGTAAGCTCCTGATCCAGTCGACCTACTAAGCCATGCTCCAGGACAAGAGTTCCCTTTACATGTGCTTAGAAGTGCAACCCTCTTATAGCTCGTACGACAGTAGTTCTTCCAGCTCTGGGTTCAGTCGGAATCCATATGGCATTTTGTCGTCATCCATCTTTCTAAAGGTTACAGACAGCCTACGGTGTCGCACCCCTAGAATGCAATGTTTAGAGATGTCTGCTCGGTTTCCTTTAAGAACCAGTACTGAACCTACGAGTAGTGGAATCTCCACGGATTCTTTGAATTCATCGAGCATGATGACATCTATCTATTTTCCAAATAGTTTGTTTCTCTTACTCATGAAAGAGACCATGCAGAAAGGTCTCACAAAGTCATGATGGTCAATGTACGGGGGTATGCAGTCGCCTTCATCATATATGTTGGTGATACAGCTGTTTGGAATACAGTCAGCTGGAACTATGCTCCATCGGACCATTCTCTTAATCATCCATTTTATCATGGGAGGTAGTGGATGCATATGATTGTGTCTAAGTATCCTAGAAGGATTTCTTTGTCTGTCTTTTGTGAAGTTGTAACAACAGCCACATTGTATGGTGATCCCGCCCTTTCCACGCATCCACTTTCATGGCTCGGGATAGGTTCTTTCCATCAGCAGGCTTGCTCGACCCCTATCTCTTAGATCAAAGTTGCAGTCAAAAATACTTCTTTTGTCGCTCTCGCAGAAGACCTTGGTATATAGCTCCAAGCCTTCTAATATAATAATGAACCTTCCTTGAACTTCTTCATAGAATTCAAAATCCCTTTTGTTTACTTTACTCATTTTGTAGTATTCTGTCGTGTTGATGATTGGCGGCTGACGAGGATGTTCCATCATTTCAACATCGGTGGGAATCCATTGTGGTGATACTTCTGTCTCCAGCGGAATGCTTGACTATGTATACAATGAGATATATGGCTTTGTATCTAACGGGACTAATGGTTCCCCCATTGGGTGATCAGCAATCTGAAATGCATCATCAGTGGACGCGTACTCCTCCAAAATGTTGTAGCGCTCTAGGTGGAGCACATTGCAGTGTGGGCACTCCACAAATGCCCTTGTAGCTGAGGCACGTGTAGGTATCTTGGCATTGCATGTCGGGTAAACCATACAAAGAACATCTGAAACTAGTGGTATCTTCGGCCCTGTAATGAATCCGGACTCATCATCTGTAGCAGGCAAGCTGGAAAGGGTCTCTCTCATGCCTGGATCGTAGATATTTCCCTCAAGAATAGGGGTGAGCAAGTTTTCCACCTCTTTTTGGTGTCTTCTCTCTTTGCGTAAGAAAGCCCTATGCTTTCGGTGGTTGGCATTTATGCGCTGAGTTCTTCATAGAGGTGAATCTGACACTCTTTCATCATTGGCAACGACTAGGCCTCCAGTTTGCGTAGCTATCATGGACGACAGGTGACTAGTCCCCTCCATTAGGTCATGTTATACTATCACATTTTTCCCCTTCAGTGAGGAATAGTCTCTGGTGCTTAACCTTAGCAGTGATGGTAGCCCTTCTTTTTCCTGTGGCTAACCACATCCATCAATGGACCTAGTCCACATTGACTTGACTGAAGTCAATGTCTAAGTCTATGGTGCCGCCCTGCGGCGCCCTTTCCTCATTGAGTGTGAGGTTCCAGTAATCATTAAAAGCAAAGGTTAGCCTCTGGCCTGACATTTTGTTGCAGACGATAGGAAAAATATCATTGAACTGAAACTTAGCGGGAACAAGAACAAAACAAAGTGTTTGTTAAAGAGAATTTTAGTTTATGTTGGTATGAAAATTATTTATTTATGTATGTATTTTTTTAATTTACTAGAATATCTAATTTAAAGATAGAAAAAAGAAAAATGAAGTGTATAATTTCAAGAATTTTCATTAAATTGAGGTTAATTTTATTACAAAATTTTGGACCCGGTCACAGATGTTTGTCCAAATAGATAACCCCAGAACAATCAAAGTTTTAAAATTTCAAATCATGTGATGTTAAGCAATGTCAGGTTGTGTAGTATGTCTACAGGTATCGTCCGTTGATTGTTAACATGGGTCTCTCACCACAGAAATCTACTAGATGGTAGGCTCCTCCTACGTATACTTTTTTTACGACAAATGGTCCCTCCCAAGTTGGCTCAAATAACATGGTATAGAAACAATTAGATTTGTCTTCTGTCATGTTCCATCTAATGGCTGTTTTTTGAAAATTGCATGAAGCATTCTATGTCTATCTTGCGGCGTGCAAGAATGAGTCTTTTGAGCACGAAGACAAGGTCACCAACTTTGAATGTTTTTGGGTGGACCAATTTGTCATGAGCTTGTACCATCTTTGCCCGGTAAAGTTCCAAATCTTATTGTGCTTCTAGTCATTTTCCCTCAAGCTCTCTAGTTCTTCAAGTCTAAGTTTGCACTTTATTCTATTGTAAGTAGATTGGCAACAGCGACTCTGAGAGACGACGTCTGAACTTCTAACAGTAGTGCGACCTCGGACCCGTACACGAGCATGTAGGGTGTGCACTGAGTGGAAGTCCTGAACGTTGTCTGGTAAGCCCACAAGGCTTCTAATAATTTATTGCGCCATTCTATTTTGTTTTCATCTACCATCTTCTTCAAAATCTGTACCAATGTCTTATTGAAGGCTTCGGCTAAGCAATTTTCCCTGGGATAGTAAACTGTAAAATATCTCCAGTCTATCGCATGTTGTTTAACAAAATTGATGATTTTGGTGCTTTTGAAGACTATCCCATTATCAAAAATTATTCTACGCGGTACTCTGAAATGGTAGACGACTTGGCTTTTGAAGAATTGAAGGATGCGCTGTGGCGTAACCTCTTGTAAAGGCACTGCCTCTGCCCATTTGATAAAGTAATATGTAGCGGTGAGTATGAATCTCTATCCTTTGAAAGACGGAGGATCTATCTGACCTATTATGTCTGTGCCCCAACACTCGAATGGCTACGAGGCGATGGTTGGGTGTAACACATTCGGAGGTTGGTGCAAGACCACCCCATGCACTTGGCACTGGTAACATCTTCTAGCTGTATCCATATAATTAAACATCATTGCTGGCAAATAATATTCGAGTCTCTTGATCGTCATTTTCATCTTCGGCCCTAACTGGTGAGCACCACACAATCCGGTGTGTACTTCTTTAAAAATATTTTGTGCTTCTGCTTTGCTTAAACATCATAGCCACATCTGGTCAAATGATCTTTTGTAAAGGGAATCTCCTACTAGAGCATATGACATAACCTTTTTTTGTGATGTGGTGTGCTGCTGACTTGTCCTCTGGCAGCTTTCCAATAAGCAAATATTCTATTAATACTTGTGCCAAACTTCATTGTTATTAGCAACCAGAATCATCATTTCTTCTTATTTCCTGAGCTTGTGTCAATTGTCAAGGTCACTCCTTGTATTGTAATTTCAACAGAATCCTCCGGGGGACATGCCAGCTCCTTAACAAGTTTTGCTAGAGCGTCAGCATGTGCATTATCTCCCGTAGGAATCCGGTAGAAAGTTACATTGGGAATCTATTCCAACAGCTTCATCGTGTACTGATGGTATTCTGCTAACCTTGGTTTCAAAATCTTGGATCATCCGGTGACTTGTTGGATGACGAGTTGAAAGTCACCATAGATGGCAATATCTGTTACATTCATCGAGATTGCCAACTCCAATCCGATAATTAATGCTTCATATTCAGCTTCATTGTTGGTGCGCGACTCTATCAAGTGGTATGAGAACCTCAGCATACCCTTATCTGGCATGATGAAGATCAAACCGATTCTTACTTTGCTTGGTATAACTGTGCCTAACCCATTATCTCTTCTGGATGATGAAGCTCCATCAAAGTACATCTCCCAACTTTGCTCATTAGAGAATTTCATTTGTAATATATGTTCATCTGGTAGTTCGTCATTTAGAGGGGACCCAGTTGGAAGTGAATGTGCAGCGAGAAAGTCTGCTAAAATATGTCCATTGATAGCACAAAGGGGAACAAAAGTAATATCAAATTGCAACAAAATCATCGACCATCTTGCTAGACGTCCAGAGAGTGTTGGTCAGGTCATAAAATATTGCAATGGATTAACTTTCAAAATAAGGGTAATCTTATAAGAAAGCATGTAATGTCTGAGCTTCTGGGCGGCAAAAAATAAAGTTAAACAATACTTCTCAATAGAAAGATACCTTACTTCCGTCCGTATTAGATGACGACTCAAATAGTAGAGTGCATTTTTTTTACCCTCGTCATTGACTTGGGCCAAGAGGGCTCTAAGAGAGTCATCTAAGGCCGTCGTATAAAATATTAAAGGTTTCCCATGGATAGGGGTTGCCAAAACAAGATGTGTCATTAAATACTGTTTAACATCCTCAAAAGCCCACTGACATTTCTGTCCCAAATAAATTTGGCTTCCTTTTTAATTAATGACAAGAAATACTAACACCTATCTGAGATATTAGAAATAAAACGTCTCAGGTAAGACAACTTCCCTTAAAAAAAAGCGTAATTGTTTCAAAGTTTTGGGAGGAGGCATCTTCAAGATAACTTTAATCTTATCCTGGTTGATCTCAATTCCCCGCTGACGGACAATGAATCCTAGAAATTTCCCGGAGGTAACACCAAAGGCGCACTTTAAGGGAATAATTTTAAGGTCATATCGTTGTAACTGTTTAAACACGATCCTCAAATCATACAAATGGTCTATTTTTTATTTGCTTTTGATGACCAAATCATCCACATAACATTCCACTTGGTTGTGAATGAGCTGAAGATCTTTGTCATAGCTCGTTGGTATGTCACTCCAACATTCTTCAACCCAAACGACATCACTGTGTAGCAGAAAATCTTGATATGTGTTTTGAAGGCAGTAAGTACTGCATCTTTTAGAGCCATCTTGATTTGGTTATATCATGACGATCCATCCATGAAAGAGAAAATTTCATATGTCAAAGCGATATCCACCATCATTTTTTGTATCGGTGATAGGAATTCGTCTTTTGGACATGCTTTGTTCAAATCTCTGAAGTCGACACAAACGCAAATTTATCCATTTTTCTTCTTAACTGGCATAATGTTAGCTAACCACGTGAGCTACTGCGCTTCTTTTACAAAGTTATCGTCAATTAATTTCTTCACCTCGGCGATGACTTGCTGCTCTATTTCAAGGCGCATTCTTCTAGGAGCTTGTTTCACTGAGGTTATATCTTTGTCCACCCCAAGTTTATGAACTGCAACCTCTACTGACAGTTCTGGCATTTCATCATAACTCCATACAAAACAATCTTTGAATTGTGTTAATAGTTTGATCAATTTTAAAGATTCTTCATCGTTGAGTAGAGAACTTATAAATGTAGGTCGGGGTTGTTCTTCAGTCCCAAGGTTAATTTCCTTCAATTCATCAATAATTTATTTAATTTCCTCCATAAATTCCAGTGAGCATCTTCTATTAGCTGATTAGTAGAGTCATCCTCCAAATCGAGGCAATCCTCTCCTGATTCAATAGTAACAACCATGCAAAATTCTAAATCATAGACTGGTTTGACTATACCAAATCTGAGAGCCTCTTTCGAGTTGGGAGTACAACTTTTGACATCCCATAATTTTTCAAAAAGTTGTAGTTTATCTTTTATCTTTTGTTTTAGCAAATGTCCCTGTTCAATTAACTTTTATACACAGGGCGAAAAGTAACCAAAAAGCAATTCCATTAATTCATTGGGATCATCACCCAAGTTTACATGATTTTCAAGATTAGTAGAAGTAGAAGCACGATAAAAATTATTCGCCTTTGAACCAACGCTACAAACTTCCTTGACCTCTAAACTCTCTACCTTTTGAGGAAGAATTGGGGTAAGGGTCATGACATTCACCTAGTGGTTTATCTGATCATACATTATCTCATATTTGTTTTTCTCCGTATCCTCCAAAGATATCTCGCACTAAGGTTTCTTCTATTTTGTCATCATTATTTCATCTTCAGAAATTTCTTCATCACCAATGTAGACGGTCAGCCTAGTCCGTTCAACTATTGAGTTGGCTCTTCCTCGTCCAAGTCCCCGGCCTCGACCTCGAGTGCGCGAATTAAAAGAACCCCCACCAACTTGCTGTAAAAGGTTGGTGAAAGATAGTTGAAGCGGACTTAAATGGCCTTGCCATTATAATTCTTTTCAATTTTTAATTTTACTTGTCATAATTTCACGAGAGAAGACAATTTTCTTTGGAGGTGTGTAGTAGGCGACAGCTTCATGAATTCTAACTTCATGAACTGAGAATGATTATAGATCTCCCTTGATGCAATGTTCTTGTCCATCTTTGTAGTACTTAATTCACAGGTGTAGAGATGATGGAACCATGTTGTATTTTTCAATTCATGATCAACCAAGTAGAGCATTGAAAGAGGTCTCGGCGTCAATGATATGAAACTTAGCGGTTGTTACTAGTTTTCCAACCTTCATAAGTAATGTAATTGATCCGAGGGCTGTCTCTCCCTTTTGGTTGAATCCTCTTAACATCATTTTATCGATCTTAAGCTCTTGGCCTTCAATGTCCAAATAGGCTAATGTCTGCAGACTCATCAAGTTGAGGGATGCTGCAAGATATACTAAAACTGTGGACAACACAAATGTGTCAATTTTAATGGAGATATAGAGTGGACGATTATGGTCGGCGGTACCGAGCACCAAATTTTTATCTATAAAGGTTACCCCAGACCGTTATTTCAATGAGAAAACTTCATCGATGGATGTGCTGGCCAACTGGGCTAAGAAAATCTCTCGGTCAAGCAAAGCTGTAACTAGAGACTCTCTCATCTCCTTTGATAAGATCAGAGCGTCGTAGATGCTTAATCTGGCCGACAACTTCCTAAGATGAGCTAGCACGTTGTAATCCACTTTGTATGATCTTTTGATTTTCTCTTGGTTATTTGGTTCTTCCCCTGGCGGAGGTGGAGATAGTTCTTCTCGAGTTACTATTTGTTTTTTTTGATCTACTAAAACTGTTCTCGGGGGTAACACTCTCCTACTCCTTAAATTCACCTCTATAATTTCTTATTTTTGAGATATCATTGTTGAATTTTTCGGTGTTTCTGTTTTGTTGGAAAGATCTAAGTTAATGCAAGTGGTGCACCGTGGTGCTTGAGAATTGGTTCCTCACTTCTGGTGCTGTCGTAGTTGGTATCTTTGACATCTTCTTCAGTCTTGATAACGAGTTTATCGGACTCAAGTACGATTTGAGGATCATTTTGGGAATCAAGATCGAAGCTATATTGATCATAATCAATTACGTTATCACTAGAATTAGTTAAAACCTAGCCAAAATTGCAATCATTATAATCATATGACCCTAGAGGGGTCAAAACATAATCATACAAGGTAAAGGGTTTGGGGATTTTCTCCTCCGAATCCAAGACAACCAATCTAGCAGAGGCAATCCCTATCCCACCCTCTGTTCTATCAATCTTTATGGTGGTATTATTCTTCTTCTTTGTCTTTGACGATGACGGATTTCTTGGTGAAATCTTCATCTCGGGCTTCGCAGGCTGAAGACTATGAACGGAGGCTTGCCTTGATGCATTTTGGATTTGGTTCAGTATCTTCTTGAGCTTGTTCCAAGTTGTACTCAACCCATCTTTTCTAGTATATGGGTCAATCAGAGAGATTAGCTCAGCCAAAATCATATTTATGGAACCTTTTTCAGGTTATTTTAAATATTCCTTCACGATTGTTATATTCCCTTCCCTAAGATTTTTCTCGAGCCAGTTCTTAAAGAAGAGACACTCCTCTATAGTGTGTCCAAGCAATCTGTGATATGGGCAATAATTTGGTTGATCTGTCTTGTCAACCACTTCGGGTTTCTTTGGATATAATAATCTGAACTCAAGATTCTTCATCAAACTTATGAACATCTTGGATACGACTTTGTTTTTGAGGGAATACACCACCCTCCAACATTCTGCAATGGTCATTTTCTAATTCTCTGGTTGGTATGATCCTTCCTAAACCAGTTTCTGGCTAGACTGGCCATATTGTTGTGTTTGTTGTTGAGCGTACTATGATTATGACTAACAATGATTTTTTGCATGTATCTTCATTGATTGTTTTACTTTATCGATAGTTACACTGTTTCTAACTTCTTTTCAAATAGTCTGGTCACCTTAGATTTTTCATGAGAATCCATATGTTTGATTTCTTCTTGAAGATTGTTGGCTTTGCTAAGTAGCTTCTTGAAGGATTTAATGGTGAGTCCCTTGAGCATGAAAGATAGTGGCACATGGATGATTTTGAGTAAGATCTCAATCGTGTGATGTTCCTATAGCTGAGGTTCACATTTCATGCTAACGTTTCTCCACCTCAAAATATTGTCCACTAAAGTCTCGTTGGGCTCTAACAAATCTCTTCACAAATAATTGTTCTAATTTGGCAAACATCTTAACTGATCCGTTGGGTAAATCAATATACCAATCAAAAGCGATTCCTGATAGACTGCTGACAAACTGTCAGAAATTCAGGGCTTCATTACCTCCGATATTGCCATAATTTGCTCAAAAATGTGCTATGTGTTGCTTGGGATTTCCAGTCCCATCGAATATCTTAAAGTTTGGCAACATAAAACCCTTAGAGTAGGGTACAACATCAAACTCCTCCGGGTAAGGTCTACCCTTTAAAACCAATGCACCACCCTTAGATTGGGTTAAGGCCTCCTAAACTTGCTCGACCATTTGTTTAAATTCCATTTCCGGCATGGCGCTTGATGGATAATCCTTCTTTTGTTGCTCATTTATGTCTACTGAGGAAACTTCTCTCCTTTCACATGTGATATGTATAATCTCTGGTTGATTGACTTCTTGAGAGGCTAACTGTGGGGGTTGAGATTGTCCTTGAACTGTGGCCATGACGATCATGGCTACAACCATCTCTTCTATCATGTTCTTCAGTTGGATGACTTGCTCATCCCTTAAAATTATAGATCTACGCAGCTCATCTAGGGCGTTCTCTTCGATGAGAGGTTGAGTGTCACAGGCAAATGCATTGACCTTGGTCTCGATGACATGGATATGCATGAAATCTTCCGCAAAGTAATCATTGAAGTCAAAATATTCGTTATCATCATCAATAAAAAATCCATGTTCTCAAGCTAATTCAAAAATCTCAACCCTAAGCTTTCAACCTTTTCTTTGATTATTGATTCTTAGATTGTCTTAAGATCTGGAGGACCCTGTTGGACCTCCTCCGATTGTTCCTCCATCTCACTGGAAATTGCTGCGATAATGTTAGATACTTCAGACCCTGGCTTCATTCTGTGATCTTGCTCTGTGGGCATACTAGACTGTATTAGTACAACAACCTTAGGTATCCACACCTTTTTCTTTGATGGTGATGTCTTAAGATGGAGTGTCTTAGCAGATAAATCAGCAAGTCGAGGAAAAATATGCTCCCCATGGCACAGACCAAATACAGTATTGGGTAGTCTCTTCATTTTTTCCTTTCAAACTTCAGGAAATTATGTATAGTGGGTGATTGGTAAAATTCTCTGACCTAGACACGACTTAACTGGTCGACAACATGCGGGTCTAGTGACGGTAGAATCAGTAGCAATAGTGGCGATATCAACTCTGCTTCCCAAGCAGAACCAAACAGAAATGTCAGTAGGTAAAGCTTCAATTGACTTCTGGGAGCGTCTAATTGATCTGGTGTCCTTTAGAATTTCTTTCTGCTTGTGAGGGGATACTGCACGTCCCACTCGTTTGAGTAACTCACCAAATGAACAACTGACAGTGACTTTATATATGCTTAAAAATACAAGAATTTAATACTGCTGCTAAAAGAATTAATTCCCCGACAACGGTACCAAAAACTTGACAATGGTTATAGATTTGCTAAAGACACGTATATAAAATATTCAATAATGGTAAAGTCACACTTATCAACGCAAATATACGTATCGCTCAAGTAATACAGAGCTCTAATGGAGTCCTAGATATCGATCTCACAGGGAGTAATATTAGAGACTACAAACTATGATTTTAGAAAATCAATACTTAATCACAACAATATAATTCAAATTGCTTATCTGTCACTAATAAGCAATTGAAATAAATATGTAATTTTAACAACTCTTAAATAACTAATTATACTAATAAGGTTTTTAATGTGATATTCAATCAATTGAAATAAATATGTAATTTTAATAAATCTTAAATAACTAATCATACTAATAAAGTTTTAAATTGAAATAAATATGTATTTTTAATAACTCTTAAATAACAAATTCTACTAATAAAGTTTCTAAAGAGAAATTCAATATATTGGAAAGCATTTTTTTCCATGTCAAGAAATTATAGTGAATGGATAAAGTGAATCAGTTCAAATTGGATTATACCAAATAAGAGCATAACTATTCCTTACCCTTTGGTCCAGGAATAAAGAACATTGACTAATCTTATGCTTGGTTACTGAATCTGCAGCTAGGCTGGGAGGATACTGACTCTCACTTCGGAGCTCCCACGTTTCCCTCGCATGAGGGCTAACATCTACACTTCAGCACCCAAACGGTAGGAGCAAATTCAGGATTTTAGTCGATCACTCTAAAATCTCCAATTCTACGCCCGATAATTTTATTTCCCAATTTATTTACACCCAACTTCCAAGGGCTTTGACCTCTCTGAATCTTAAATGTAATCTTCACTTTAGTTGTAAAACTCAACAAATTTTAACAAATCAATTGGCTAGATTGAAAGTAAATTAAGACCAAAGTGAAAAGATCATCACAATTTCTTTAACATTTTCATGGCTCAACCAATTCAAATCACCGAAGTGAAAAGATCATCACAATTTCTTAAACATTTTCATGGCTTCACCAATTCAAATCACCATGCAAATCTCAAGACAAGGAGAAAGACAGAGAAAACTACTCAGATCTCATGGGAAAAACACAAAAAATCTCAAGACAAGGAGAAAGACAAAGAAAACTACTCATATCTCATGGGGAAAACACAACAAATCTCAAGACAAGGAGAAAGACAGAGAAAACTACTCAGAACTCATGGGAAAGATAGGACAAAACTCGGAATTTATATATAAAAGCAAAGTCATAAAATATAAAACAAATAAATAACACTTATCTCTAATTCCTCCCCAAGAAAACTCCCCAAAGTTCCTCTGAGACTCTTCATTTCTTTACAGAACACAGAATTCTTCTTTGAAGCGGCACGGAGGAAGAAATCTATCACTTTCCCTCCACTCTTCCAATCTCTTGAAGAATTCCTCACAATATAATCCTAAATTGAACTCTCTACACACTAATGGAACCTTGTGAACGATGTTCCTCTCCCGGAAGCCTCCAGAGCCTCCCTATTTTTGACCAAAATCTTCTTTTAAAGTTGTAGAAGAGTTTTTTCAAGAGTTACCTAAGCATCCCTCAAAAAATCGTCCACTTTCAATGCATCTATTGAGATAACCTCCGATCTCACCTTCGGTAGCCTCTAGCGTGCCGTTGGCGGGGCTTCTAAAATATTTTATCTGAAGTCTCGGGAAATTCTTATCGTTGTCTCAGTTGGGCTCGCCGTCGGCGCCCTACTTCAAATCTTCATATTTTGGTCATTTTTGCTCTAAATTCGCTCCTTTTAGCATCATTTTGCTCCAATGACCATAATTTATCATACCTGCAACAAAAAATCAAAAATATCTTTCTTTAAAGTGCAATATCATCAAAATTAGTATAAAATAGGTATGAAAATCTCAACATATTTTCCTTTTAAAAGTGCAATATCATCAAAAACAGTATAAAATAGGTATGAAAATCTCAACATATTTTCCTTTGGTTAACAACTTTCCTTGGCAGCTAGTCCCTGAAAAACTGAACTGACTTGGTTGATCAGAGTAAGCTTCTTCCTATCCTAACTAAGTCCATGAAGTGATGGTAAAGCAACAGTGATTTTTTGGATACTTTCGTACCCGTTGGTATCCATTAAGGGATGGAACCTACACCCTCGCAGAAGTGGATAGGTCTCTGATAATCCTGACTCGTTCTGGTGAGGATCTTCATCAACATATACTTCTTTAGGAGTTCAGGCTTTAATAGGCATCCAAACCTTCCTGTTGTAGTTTTTCCTTTCGGTTTGGGTCAACGGTGTTGTCTTTGAACTTGATCTAATTTCAAATACTGAGGGCAGGATAGCTAACCCTTCAGTCGGGTCTTCAACAATCATAACTTCCTTTCCCTTAGCAGAAGCGGGAATAACGAACTTGGTGGGTACCAAGGCGGCAGTAGTCTTGACCTTCTTACAAGAAGGAAAATCCTGAAGGCATTTTAGGTTAAACTCAGCAGACGGCTCCTGAACCCCTGGAGCAGCAACTTTCATTACAATGATTGGGGCTTTCCCGTGAACGACCTCGAGATCTTAAAATCTGATTTCGAACTTGATGGTGGGAGCGACAATGAGGGCGTTGCGGCTCGTTGGCAGGTCGTAGGAAAAAGTGAGCATTGGGCACACCATTACAGCAGCTTCAAAAGAGAAATCTCTTGGGTAAGCTATTTGTCCAATACCTCGTAATCCTAGTGCAAACACTAAAAATTAACAAGGTCTGTAGACTGGGTAAGTCCTTATCTAATTTGTGGAGGGGTCAAAATTAAAAAAAATAGTTTGAAAGTAGAAATATTTAATTAATATAAGGAGATATAAAGAGCACGCGTAGTACGATACAATTTGCTCTAATTTGCAAATCAACAAATCAAACTCGAAAGAGAGATGTGAAGTGTTTAGGACCCAATGCGTGACCAACTTTACAACGCACAATGCCTAGGTGGAACTAATCCACCAACACAACTTTTGGGAGTCTGACCCCTCATGAAGATATAAAAGTCCTTATTGGCCTCCTAAACCTCTCTGTTCAAAGGTGATTGTACAGACGGTCCTGAACCTCAAAGAGTTGAAAATTCTTTCTGAAGATAGAAATGGGTAAAACATGCCAATAGAAGATATGCCAATGGAAGAACATACTTTCCCAAGATAGAAATGGGTGAAGCATGCCAACGGGCAAAAAGTGATCAGAGAACAGTTTGGAACATTTTGAAATATTCTTGTGTTTTGGAATTTTTATTTATTTTTAATTATTTAAAATTCAAAATGAGGCCCAAAAATTAAGTGTTTAATTAAAGGTGATTTTTATTTTTTCTAAGTACCTTTGATCACAAGGAACTCAAAAACTCACTTTTTATAACTTTTCCAACTATATTTAATTTATTATAATTATTTTTGTACAAAAATAAAAGGTTTTTTAGAAAATCCACTTTAGTGCTTACACTAAGCAAAATAATTTTGAAATTTTTATAGTGGGTATATATGATTTTTATGAAAAATGTGGAGTTGGTATTGTTAATTTTTTCTATGTATTTAATTTACATAAATTTATACAGAGTATTCACATTTAACTAAGTATAGAAATTTACAAAATGATTCAAGGCATCACAACATTTTGCCTAGACTTCTCTGACCACAAGAAACCTACTCAAATTTTTCTCATAATTTCCCAAGTGATATTTTGATTTATATAATTAAAATAAGCCAAAATGGTCACCTTAGCTTGAAAATTAATGTTAGGAGCATAGGGATCCCCTCTGACTTTAGAAAAATCACAGAACATCCCCTCTGTGATGAGGAATAAACCCTAAAATCTCAAGCCATGGTGAACACTGCTTAGTCATGAAGAGTTAAAATACCTCATTTAATTAATATAAAATCATATGTTTGAAAAAAAATTTTATTTTCGATCTGAATTATTCTCCTCTGTTCACTGAGTAAGAGGGTTTTTTTTGTTTTCATGATTTTTCAAGGAAAATTTAAGAATTTTTAAAGATTTGTTATTTATTTAATTAAGAAAAAGCTTTAATTTTCTATTTATCTCAATCACGCGTCGCATCATTCTCATCCTCTCTGAAGTGCCACACATCGTTTTTTGGTTCAGCACCGCCATCCAACTTGACAGCCATGTGTCCCGCTGTTCAAGCACAAATGCTCCGTCTGGCTTGATCTCATCCGTCCATCCAATACAAGCTCGATCAGATGGCTATCCGTCACCATCCCTGATAGCTAAAACCCGTGAACCGTCCATCTTTAAATCTTAAGATCTCAACCTAGACTCAACCAAATCACTTTGACTTTTTTCCTACACCTTCATATACTCAAGATGAGTACATCTATACAGTTACATTGCTATGAATTGCAAGTTTTCATAAAGGTCCAAATAGATTCAAAAATTAGGGTTAGTGAGCTTTACCTTTGACCAAGATGTGAGGCCTCAATTAGGTGCTTGTGGAAGCTTCAATAGAGTCTGAAGAACATTGTAGATGTGTTTATTTCCTCTGATGAAGGTTCCAAGTATTAGTTTGATCAAAGGGTGGAGCGCCTTGGTCTAAGGATAGGTTAGAGGGCTCAACTGAGGGGGATTTTGATGGAGATCTTCCGCTCTTGCTCTGGCGAAGCTCAAGAGGAAAAAAATTTGGGTTTTGGGGGAGCTTTGAGGAAGGCCAAATTTTGCCCTGATTTTGAGCTAAAAAATTGAGCTCAGGTGATGGGGAAGATGGCCAAAGAATGGTTGTAATGGGGTTGTGTAGTCTAGGAGGGGCTCTAGAAACAATTTAAACAGGCTTCCCTCGAGAAAATTTTTCTTGTCTCATTTTAGCCATGGAAGGAGCTATTAAGTAAAGTACCTTAAGGTGGCTTTCATTGCCTTTATCTGGGTGCAATGTGGAGTTTAGGTGGAGAGCTACAAGATGCTAAACACCAAAAAAAGCTAGACACATTGGATGGCTGAAATTGGGATCAAACATAGGCATGAGGGGTCTCAATTTTGGCTCCTCTGGTGGCTAGGGTGGCTAGCCATGACAAGGGAGGTGCTTAGGTGGATCATGAACCTCAGCGAAATCTATCAGAATAATTAATTTGGGCTGGTGATAGGTTTTGACAAAGATATCTTTGGATTACGCAATTTATGAAACAAATCCCTTGATTTAGGGGACCTTTGGTCCATGGCTCATGTAGGGTGGGTTAAGTGAGTGTATCTTGGTCACTAGGATCTAAAAGTTAGCTGTAGAAGTCTTGCCTTGATCAATTTTACATGGTTATGTCAATTTTGGTGCATGGGTTCAATGTGGGTCCAAATAGCTAAAGGTTGGGTTTCGGTTAGGCTAGCCATGACTTTGAGCCCAATTAATTGATCAACATTATGTATATGATTGTACTGAAGATTTTTTGTGAAGGGTTGCACAGATTTTGAGTTCAATTGGGGATTCAATTTGAAGGATTTTGGGATTTTGGTCAATTTGGGCATGTTGGGCCAGACTTGGGTCTAGGTTGGTCTATGGTTGAGCTAAGTCCAAATTGATTATTTAAAATGGTCTATAAGAATATCATGAAGAGTTTTCAAGAAAAATTTGGGTTTGATTTTGGGGTTAGGGCAATCAATTTGGTGGAATTTGGGGTAAATTTGGTGATTTTTTGACTTGGGCTAAAATTGAATGCAATTAAGGCTTCATCAAGGCCAATTAAAGGTCAACTTTGATGTGTAGGATTGTTATGAAGAGCTTTCAACATAAATTGTGGCAAAATGAGTAGGCTATGAGGTTCACTTTGGAGGGATTAAGTCATAAGGACAAAATTGGGGGCTTGACTTAGATCAAAATTGGGCTCAAAGCATGGGCCAATTAAGTTTAGATTTAGTTTAGGTTGGTCATATGTTAGGTGAATTTGAGTTTATAATTGAAATTGAGGGAAATTTTGGCCAAATTGATGGACATTTGTGGAAAATTTGGGGAAGTTGGGCCTTTAAAGGCAATTTCGGGGTTTTGGTCAAAATGGTCAAATTGAGTTCAATTAGAGGGTCCAAATTGGTTTTAGAAACATTTGAAGTGATTTTTGAGGTTTGAGAAAAGTTTGGGGTGCCAAGGGTGTTTTTGTAATTCTGGGGGATTTTGGGGTGCCAACCACCCTATATGGGCTATGGACCAATGGAAACCCAATTTGGATCCTCTATGTACTTATTTTAGAAAAACCCTAGCATAAGGCTAGTGGGTTTAGGGGACCATTTACATGAGTTTCCCAAAAGATCAAGGGATAAAAATCAACAATTTTTTTGGGTTTAAGTTTATTGTGGGTGAGAGTGAGTGTAAGTGAGTGAACAAGCTTAAGACCAACACCCAAGGTCAATCTTAATGTCAATCAGTCCTATGTGGACTCATCTTGAGATTCCTCATACTAATCCCACCTACTAAGTGCTAGAAGTTAGGACCAATATGTGAAACTTCAAGTTGAGCAAATAGGAGTGTAGAATTTCTAATGGTGAGGGTTCCTTTTCTAGTTCTCTAAGAATTGTCAATAGAAAAGTCCTATGGCTAGACCCTAGGCTACTAAAGAGGAAAACTAAACCTCAACTAAAAGTGAGGTCAACAATTATCAAACTAATATTTAGAAGAGAATTCAAGGATATGTTTCAAAAGAACTTTGAGTTGAGAGAGGAGGACAACGATATTGAAGGACCAATGGAAGAAATTCCTAAGGAATTAGAAAGATATATAGAAAGACCACCTCCACCATTTACTTAGCCACAAGGGGAAGAATTAGAAGATAACTTGAAAGACAAGAGTAACCTAAAAGAATTTTATCCAGAATCTAAATTATCTAAAGAGAACCCGATCCAAATTTTCGGAGATCATGAAGTAACATATAAAGATCAATTCTTATAAATTGTAAGGATGATATTAATATGAAAATTGAGAAAATTACTAGAAGAATATTGGATTTAGAAGTAAAAATGAGGAATAATGATATGAATCAATCTGAAATGGAAGAGTTGAAAGAAAAATTAAAATTTGAGGATTTTATAGGAATTGCTGGATCTGGAAAAGATTGGGTGATTGATCAAGGATTACTTAAATGGATTTTTGATCCAGGTGGAATCATTTGTCGGGCTAACGATGTTAAATAAATCACTTTATGGGAGGCATCCCATAGTTATTAGTGTGGTTTGATTTAGTGTGCTTGAGAGTTATGATTGTTTATGTTGTATTGTGTTTATTTTAGTGTGGTTTGATTAGTTTGATTGATGATTGGTATATGTTCAGACTTTTAGTGGTTTGCTTTAATTTTTTGTGTGTCACGAGCAAAGTGCTTTCTTAACTTCTTATTTTAGTTAAACTTGTATGTTCTCTTATAGTAGTTGTATTAAAGAATTCCCTACAACTCGGGTCTCACTGGACTTGAGTTTTACAATAGACGTCATGAATTTTAACAGTGATAGTTACATCTCAACTTTATTACTTCCTTTCTTCAACCTTGTTTTCATTTGATAGGAGTAGCTAACCTATTTGACGAGTAACATGTGGAAGATATTACACTATCCCTATAACTGCTAGAGGTGCTTAATTAATGGGATATGGTGATGTCTGGGGTTGGTGCTTGAGAACCAATATATTAGGGATAATCTTACCTTTGGAATTAGAATATATAAAATCATTTATAAGTACCCAATTTATCTGTGTAGTGATTCTGTTTGAAATTGGAAGTAACTTAGTGAGATGCGATGAATTAAAGGAAAAATTGACCTCATTTATCATGTGTGTTTGTGTTTATGTTACAATAATATAAAGATTTGGAGAAAACATAAATATATATATATTCCTATGACGATACCTATCCTGCTTGTTAGACTTTTCTTTCATATTTATCAAGCATGTTTAGTTTAGATTTACTTTCTACTACATGTTTTCTACCCTGATAAATAATTGTAGATGTTTTTGATAGACATTTTTGGTAGATAGAATTTCTATACTATTTTTTTCCTACTTATATTTTTTGCACTAAATGCTATAAATGTTAAAAATCAAGTTTGGGGTTAGGAAGAAAAATAAAATTTTAAAGTGACTATAATTCCTTTTACTTTAGTATTATTGCATGCATTCTTTAGGCTATATTTATTTTCTCCTACAATTATTCTATCTTGATTATGAATGTATATTAATTTGATAGGATGTTGTAGTAGTTAGTAGATTCAACTTCTACTTTTTCTTCCTGCTACATTTTACAGAATTGATTTCAAAATATTTAAAAATTTAAGTTTAGGGGGAAGAAAAAATTTTTTAATAGAATGAAACAAAATTTTATTTGTCCTCAATTAGCTATATTTTAAAAATATAATTTAACATGACCTTTGGTATTAGAGGCTAACTTTAGATAACTATATTTGTGTTTCTAAATATATAGTAGACTTAAGTAAAAGTTTTCAATAATGAAAATCGATTTCAGAGTTAAGATATTTAGTACGAAAGAATAAGACTATGCTTTTTCTATTTAAAGTAAAGTAATTTGTATTTTTGAAATATTAAGAATCTTAGAGTTTCACATAAAAAGAAAAGAATGAGGCTTTATGAAAAATCTTCAAAGCTAATATGAATTTATAAAGTAAAGGAATGTGAAAAATTTTTAACTTTAAGAAGAGGATAGTGAAGTTCAAAATTATTAAAGGTTATCCAGATATAGTAATCCTCACATGAAAAAAAAAAAAGGAAAGGATTAAAAATGATCTTAAAAGAAAAAAATGGGTAGAAAAAAAGAAAAGTAAAAGGAAAGAAAAGTATGTGAAGAGAAGCTTGAGAAGATACTTAATCAAAAATTGGCTTCACTTGAATCAACTTGAGGAAGAAGGCTTTATTACATTTTCTAAACTTGTATTTGAGTATTAGTATCCTTACTAATAAAGTTCTCATGAAGTTCTATTTCATATGGATATTCTAAGTGACTTTAATATGACAACTTGCAATTCTTTTTGAAATGAATAAAGAATCAGAAATCTTAGACTTAACCACTAGATGTTCTTATACTTTTATTTTTGACTTAAGTTATTAAAATTTTTTTTTAAGTTGTGTTGTTAAAATTAGTTGACCAAATTATAGAAATTTAGAAATTAAAATCTCTACCATTAGTCGTAACTTTTATATAGTATAAGTGTTACATGAGGACAATTAACATTTAAGTTTGGGGGACTTTCATGAACCAAAAATATATGCATTTTTTGACCTATATTTTATACTAATTTTTTATGATATTGCACTTTAAAGGAAGGTATTTTGCATTCTTTTGGCTTAAAGTACAAGAAATGGACTTTTGGTGAAAAAGAAGCAAAAACGGTGAAATTTAGAGCAAAAAAGAGCAAGAAAGAAAACTCTGGCCTGATACATTTTGATATAACTTTCTAAGTTTAATCTACTTCTCACTTCTCACATTTTTTTGAATAAAATTACACTTTAAAGACAGGTTATTTTCATGCTTATTTTGTAGGTCTATCTTTTAGGAACTAAACACAACTAAAATGGGGTAAAATGGAGCTAAAACGGAGCAAAACAAAGCAAAATAGTGGATCTATTGTAGACCGACACCTCCCAGACCAGCGTCAAAGATGCCTGAGGCCAAAGAAGTAACGAAAAGTGGCATCGACGGTGCCCACACTGACGCTGATAGTGCTCGGGATTCTTGTGAACCAATTTTTGTCGGAGTTTGATGTTCTAAAAGGCTCCCAAGTGATTCAAACACCCCATGAAGTGATTCAATGCATCTAGGCATTTGGATAAGTCTCTTGAATTAAGAGACATGTCTTTTATATGAATATATTTGTCTCTTACAAAAAATGAGGGAATTGTTGTCTCTTTAAAAAAGAGGGCTTGACACCTCTCATGGTGTGTGGGGGCTTGTGTGTGTGTGTGCGCGTGAATGGGTGTGTGTGTATTGTAGAGTAAATTTTTGTGTGTAGAGAGGATTTTTTTGAAGAATGGTAAGAGAAGAAGGAAGATGAGAGGTTTCTTCTTCATTACACTTCTAAGAGAGAATTTAGAGTTGATTATAAAGAGAGAAAGTTCTACAAGGGAAATTCTAGGGATTTGCTTTAGAAGGAGTCTAAGATAAGTTCTGTTCTTTCATTTTTTTATTTTATAAACTTGTTTTTATATATAAAATCTGTGTTTTGTCGTATCTTCCTCATGATTATTGAGTAGTTTTCTTTATCTTTCTCCCTACTCTGAGGAAAGGTGAAATGAAAAGATAATTTGGATGTGCCATTTTAAAATATAAAATAAATTGTGATGATTTTTCCATTATGTTCTTAATTTACTTTTCAATCTGGCAAATTGAAATGTTAAAATCTGTTGTGAAACATATGATCCGAGAAATGGAGTATGAGTTTGATAACAAAGTGAGAATCACATTTAATTTCATGGAGGAGTATTTGGTTCATGGAATTAAGTGCAAATAAATAGGGAAATCTACATAGTTGGGCGTTTAATTGGATATTTTAGGGTGACAGACTAAAATCCTAAATTTGGCCTTAGTGTTTAAGAACTAAAGCAAGTGTTAGCCTTCAGGGGAAGGGAAATGGGAGCTCTGGAGTGCGAGCCAATATCCTCCTAGCCTAGCCACGGATTTAGGTACTAAACCTGAGATTAGCCAATGATTCTCTATAACACTGAATTAGGGTAGAGAATTAAAATTGCTCGTATTTGGCACAATACATAGTTAAACCATTTATCTCATCTTATTTTACCATAAACTCAATGTAGTGGGATTAATACTTCCTTAAATTTGAACTCTTCGTCACAAAACTTTGTTTAGTCTTAGTAAATTTATCTTTAAAGTTTAGAAAGTAATTTAGTAAACTTAGTTTCATTAGCATACAATAAAATCAGTGTAGTCAACCTTCCAAACTAATTGCTTATAGAAGTAGACTAGAATTAGCCTAAGGGATTTCTTACCTCGCTTCTTTGTGGGATCATTACTGGGTTTTTAAAGAAAGCCCTATATTACTTGAAGCGATACGTGCACTTGCGTAGAACCACTAGTGTGTGAACTATTATATATATATATA
>JXCR01148487.1:118003-139002 GCA_002079205.1 Phalaenopsis hybrid cultivar
AGTTTGATTTTCCACATTAACTACTTAATATAAATTGGGTCAAGTTTTTTTCCATATTTTTGAAAGGCTAAATTACTGTGTAATTTCAGGACAGGTCAAGTTCTTAACACTGTTACCATGGATTTAAATTTACATAAAACACAAAAAACACACACTAGGCGCGCATCATTTATCAATTAATTATTGAAGGAATTTTTATGATCAATTATGCCACATGAGGCATTACATCAAAACAGATGCTCTAAAACATAGGACATTATCATATGTTATTATTCTAACATTTATTTTCAACAATGTAAGCATGATACCCACTCATATATAAATATAGGGCTCTATGTACAAAAGTCAAGAATGAAAAAATACGACAATACAAGAAAGATAAGCTTAATCTCATTCTCTTACCTTTTTTTGTTAACACTCTTTCCAGCCATATAAGCATAAGTTTATTATCCTTGGTGATGTGTGCACTGAGTAATTTTGAATCAAACATCTTTTTCGGTGTGGTAAGCATGTACACTCCACAAATAAGGAAAGGAACGTTTCAAGACTCTATACATAATGGTTGAAAACTTTCATTGAACATAAATGATACTAAAGAATTTAATGCACAACCACAAGTAGAACTAAAAATAAGATGAGGAGGATGATTTAGGAAGCAATTGAGCATCTCCTCAGGGTAGCCCGTCGGGTGAAGTTACCTGAAGAATCCTTTAACTCTTCATTAAGAGGAGATAACTTAAGCTTCCTTGGGCACTGTCTTTTACACAAATATTAAGAGATGATTATGAAGAGACTTACTATGTAAGTAGTGAAGCTTAGTGCTCGTATCAAAATAAAGAACCACAAGTTAGAGCAATGAGAAATCTCCATTTAGAAAGCATTAATTTTTAGAGAGTTTTTGAAGTAAAACCTCTCATAAAGTTCAAGAATAAGAGACAATGGAGCTTCTAAACTCTTCATTTTTGGAAGGATATACACATTACAACACATTGCATCATTTGTAGCCATAATCTCTTTCCACCACATTAATGATGGTTTGCAGTGCATTTGCTCTTTATAACCCAAAAAAGGTTTATCTTGTGGTAATTCTCTAGGTTTCATTTTGGAGTGATCATTCCATTTCTTAAATTCAAGTTGATGTTCTTGACATAGGTTGCAAAAGCCTATGAAATGATATAATCTCACAATCGCTGTTGAGAATCTTATAAGAGCCCAATGTGTCTTTAAGTAAGTTCATCATTTCTATAAAGTGATGCTAGAATTCAAGCACGTTAAGCTACTTATTACTCAAGTAGCTTCAACACAAGGAGTCCTAGAAGGCCCATTTAGATATGCTCTTAGCTTCAACATTTAAAGACCTTGAGCAAGCTGCTAGAGCTTGTCTACACTCACATTATTATAGAACAATATATTGTGATATTGGTGCATCCACTACAATATGAATTGAAGAACAATATAACCAGAAGAGATTTTTTAATCCTTTGAGGTGAAAGTAGTCTTGTCAATCGGGTGAGAGTTGATAAGTTGCTTTTCTAATTATATGAAGCATGGCCTTATGGGAGGCATGTCAATAGTAAGGAACCCTGACATTATGAGCATTATAGACTAAGTTCATCCCCTCTAACTTGCTTTGTTACCTTTGCTTAAGACTTCAAATGTTATTATTTTAGATCTATTTATTGACAGTTAGAGTTAAATGTGTATTTTGATGATAGAGAGACTTATCGTAATTATTTTGCATAATTTCTTCTTTTAAATAAATATGATATGTTTTGAATGAAGTTTGAGTATTTTTGTCTTGTGATAATTTGATGAAATTAGTGGCTCGATATTTGTATAAAATTAAGAAAAATAAGTAAATAAAATTCCTTCCAAATAATGCTTGGGTAATTACTTTATTATTGCAATATTGAGACAATACGACCTGTCTTAATATGTCATGTTGCATCGAGTTCGATTATAAAATATTTTTTAGTTGTATTGAACTATTGAATTTGAAGGGATTAATTCTCTACTAAAGTCATGGCGATGATTAGTAGATGAGTGGTAGAGTTTTTGATAGTTTTTTATTCTTTCTTTTCTAACCTTCTTCTATGTGTATTATATTAATTCATTGTATGTGTATGCTAGAGGCAAGTAATAGAAAATTATAACTCCCCAAAATTACTATGTGATAAATGAACCGAGTTTTAGTCAGGTTGGGGCTTTATTAAGCATAGTTGGAGCTATCATTGTCATTTTTTAACTCAATTTTCTAATTTGATGACCCAATTAATTGGTGATGCTCATAGTAGAATCTTCACATCAAGAGTAGATAGGAGAAATAGATATCTATAGTTATTTTTGTGATCGAGGCCTCTAGTTTTAAGGCAACAGTGGAGCCATAACTAGTTGAGAACTGGCTACTATGACTATAGAAATATTTTGATAACATGGAGTGTTTAGAGAAATAAAACGTACCCTGACAGTATTTCTATTTCATGGTAAAGCTTAGTGCTAGTGGCTAGGCAAACTAAAGGAGAAGTTTTATGATAAGTTGAATGTCGAGAGTACATGAATATGTTTACTAATACTTTTTAGATATTTATTTTTATCTCTATTAGCCAAACATTAGATGTAAGAATCTTTTCAAAGATTTTTTTAGTGTAGCAAAATAATAATATGGTATGAGGTTGAGGTTGTTGCACTAGCTATATATGTTTTCAACATTTAGTCAACATTATAGAGGAGAAGTATTATCAATTTTTAAGGGCTTAAGGATAGTTTGAGTCACCCACTTGTTCCATTGAAGATGAAGAATTTCATAAGGTTACTGGAGAGGGTAAGAGTAATAAACAGTACTTTGATTTATATTTAATAACATTTATATGTGAACCAAATAAGATTTCAAGAGGAATAATCTAGAAGAAGTTTCATTATGAATAAGAGTTTATTTTGTTCATATGAATTTGGGAGATGTTCTACAACTTTTAGAAGTAAGGCATTCATCTATTTCAATGAGTAATGCTACAGTTTATACTTTATATAGAATGTGGTATAATGATTCATGTTATTTATTTTATGGGAAATTATCTAAGTGTGGTTAGCTTGACCATAAGATAGTAATTTCCATAGAGATAATGTGAGAATAGATCAGATATTTGAGTAGATTAGAGGTATGATAAACAACACATGATAATCCCATCAAGAAATGTTACTGAATGAACATCTATTAAAGGTATTGGGAGTATCACTAGAAGCTGAGCATGAGAGAGTCAGAGATTTTATTGCTCTAATTGCTACTATTCAAAATAAACATCGAGTTTATAATTTGACTCTTCATGAAGCTAAGGACGTGTTTGGTGTTGTGATAGGTTCATTATTCATTTCTACACAGTCACGTAAAATTTTATTTGATTGTAGAGAAAGCCTTTCTTTTATATCTGAGAGATTTCTTACTTTTTTTTTAAAGATTTTTCTGATTTCTACTCAAACTTATATTTATGATATTGAGATTTCAAATAGGAAGTTGGAGTTAGAGCCAATTATATTACCTTTCATTGAGTATGATGTTATCTTAGATATGGATTGGTTGAGTGTATATGGAGCTTATATTGTTTTTAGCTGGAAGAAAGTGGCTTTATCTGTTAGTGATGAATTGTTTTATTTTCTGGATGTCAGAGATGTGTTATCTTTATTAATATTAGCTTTGTAGGTTGCTATATTATGAAGGGGAATGATATATTTATTGCTTTTATGAAAGATGATTTTTTTATATTGAGGACGTTGTCGTAGTGAAAGAATTATTAGATATATATTCCATGAAGTTAGCAAAATTGCTCCATAAGATAGAGGTTAAGTACAATATTAAAGTAGTGTCTATTACATCTCCTATTTTGAAGGCTACTTATAAAAGAAAACATAAAGAATTGCAAGTTGAAGGTGTAATTGTACAAGTTGTCGGGTCGAGGGTTTATCAAGCCTGGTATATCATTTTAGTGTGCACTTATATTGGTTTTGTGGAAGAAAGATGAAATAATGTGTATGTTCATTGATTGTAGAGATTTGAATATGAAATCCATCAAGAATAAGTATCTATCTATTGCGTAGAATTAATGATTGTTTAACTAACTCAAAGGTGCGTTTATGTTTCCAAAGCTAGGCCTAAGATCTATGAATCAACATTTGAGGGTGAAAGGCATAGATGAGGTGAAGATAGCTTTGAATACTTTTTATAGTCACTATGAGTTTTGAGACATGTGTTCAAATTGCAACTCTATCAATATGCTATTATTTTTATTAAAAAATATATTATTTTACTCTATTTTTAACAATGATCATATAACTCATTTATGATTCATGCAGAATACATTTAGATAACATTAATTATATGTTAAATTCTTAAATAATCAATTTTAAGTTAAATTCATTTTTTTCTAGGACACTTAGTGGGTGGTAGTGATAATTATGTTGATCTACAGAAGGTGCAAACAACTAATTATTGACTAAAAATACCTATGATTTCAGAAATTCATAATTATCTTGGCTTGCCACAATATTATTAAAACATTATGAAAGTTTTTTTTCTTATAATTAGGTTAACTCAGAAGATGATTTCTTTTCATTATATATTAGAGTGTGAATCTAAGTTTGTGAAATTGAAGGATTGCTTGGTGTTGTCGACAACTAAAAGTTTGTGGTGAATGTAGTTTTGATTTTATTTAATATACATATAAATTTTATTATTAGAAAAATAATGTTTTAATTTTTTTTGAAAATACGAGAACGAACCGATCTCATAAAAATAATAGTTTAAATAAGCGAGCACAATACTATATTTTACATCTATATCCTAAGGAATAAACATATCACTTATCCATCAGGCTCAATTAAATAAACTATAAGGATTATGACATCCGTTTGGTCTGCCAACCATTTATATAAGCTAACAAAATCCCTTGCATAATATGGAAGATTTGATATGGTTTATATTAGCCTGTGTTCTTAAATCTCCTTATAGAGGCAAGCTTCTATAGTTAATCACATCTTAAATGACTGAAGTCACCTAACAAAACTCTCTATTTAGATCATAAAATATTGTCTCCCAAAGTTTCAAAATATAGGACTTTTAAAAAATAGGACCAAGGAGTGTCATATAGGAGAAGCTCAAATTTGGAACATTTATTATTGAATCCAAAGGGAGAAAACTAGGGGTCGTCACAGATCGTGAGGAGAACCTCAGTGACTTTCCAAAACTATCTTTTGGTTTAGCTTCAATTTTGAGAAGAAAATTTTTGAATATTTTATCCTGTGAATTATTATTATTTTGGGCTTACATTTATATGACATAATCATACAAATAGCCTGGAAAATAGGAGGATTTATATCGTAATGAACGACAAACTCGAAATCCTAAGATGAGTTGAGGATTTATGTCACACTAGGCGACCAACCTCGAAGTCCTATTGCTTTTTGTTTAATTCTAAGGGAATTTGTTGTTGTAGGTCCACTTGATATTGCAAATCTCTACACTGTTGTAGATTGTTGCCCATAGAGTTAGCTCCAAGCTCCTCAATGAAGTAATAGTCATAAAGTTTAAATGTTCAAAAGTTTAAATGATAGGGCCAATTCAATCATTATGGGGAGACGTTAAATTTTATTAGAGCGACACCAGTTAGGATCCCACAGTTCCCTCATTCTAGATATCTATTTTCTTTTAAACTTATTTAGCTTAAATGAGTTGTTAAGCCCATTTAAACTGAGGAGATCTCATTAGCAACCATGGGTTACCTCATCCGAGGGACTCTTGTAAATTCAAAAAAGCATGTTATGAAGTTATATTTCAAATGATTTATGGTTACCTTTGAAAGAGTTTAATTTAATTTTGGAAATTATTGATTACTTTTTAAAAGTTTTCAATTTTTCAGATAACCAAGCATGGTATGTAGAAGCAATAGTAGATTGCAGTTAATGAAATAACATAAAACAAATGAAACCGTAAAGATGTACCTATTATCTTCATGCTGCTCCCGTTGAAATGTTAGAACTTGCAACACATATATAATTTTCTTAGGAATTTAAATGAATTGCAAAAATAGGAAGGCTAGATGAATTTGTAGCTACCAAACCCCAGGTAATAACTTGGTGGGTCCTTAGATGTTTTAATGGATGATTTTCTTAAGCAAAGAATAGTAAGTTCAATTTTCCTCCAAAATATCCAAAAGATCGTAAAAGTGTTGGGGAACAATCCCTAACAACTTTTAGAACCCTTCAAAATGTTCTGAGTTCATTTGAACCTATTATATTGCTCAATTGATCATCCCAAACTTTGATTTTAATTTCAATGAATTAATACACCCTATGCTCAGTGAACCTGATATTTTAATTATCTCAGTAGTCTTGTACTTCAAATATTCACTTGATATTTTACTTAAGAGTTATGTAAATGGATGCCCATAAGGCAATCTTAAGTCATTAAAGATCTTGTACCCACCAATAAAACTAGGCTTGCAGTGTTTTCAAAATGTTAATTATGTTTTTTTTCCTAATCCTGATTAAGCAAATTCAAGGATTCAACATTTAAAGTGAACTTACAACGGTTAAATATTGAATTATGTGAAGTTTAATACTTTATCAAAATTATATATTATCATCCAATCACCAATAAGGGGAGTTTTAAGTTAATGAATTATCATTTTCCTAACATAAGCCCACCACCTCACAATCAATTAATTTAACTAACCTCCAAATTATAGTAATTAAGAAAAATTATAATTAAAATTTTCATGTAAAAGACTGAGAAATTAGTTTCTACTATTTTAGACCTTTATATTTTAATCATCCAAAAGAACTTGATATAATGAAAATTACCATTTTAAGCTTTTTAATCAATCCTAAAATTTAAATAAGACATTGATAATCTAAAATTTCCCTTCGACTCTCCACTTTATAACTCATCAAATATAACTCATATGACTTTGAAATTTTTATAGTACCACACTCATGGGACAATTAAAATATCAGAGGAAAGAATTATTTTTTTTTTCAATTTTTATTTAATTTATATAATTATTTTACTTAGAAAATAGAATTTTCAGCATTAATTTATTTAACTAATCAAAGTAAAGTTTTTGTTCATGAGAAAATTATTGGCGGTTCATATAGGTCAGAGAATGACTTAGACAAAATTTCATGAGTTTTCAAAATATATTTTAATTATTAAAATTATTTATTTATTTTAGTGAAATAATTAAATAGAAAATATGTTTTAATTACAAAAATTTCTTTTTACATCTTTATTAAATTTCCCTTAGTCCAAAGAACTCAGAGAAACCAGCCTTTTATTTTTGTAAATTTTATTTTATTTATTATAATTATTTTAATGGAAAATTAGAGAAAATACATTTTTTACCTTTAGAAAACTAAATTAATTTATGATTTTCTCATTTTTACTTAATTTTTAAAAACTAATTTTACTAAAAAATAATAATTTTTAATGTTAATTCATTTAATTAATCAAAGTGAAGTTTATATCCTTAACAAAATTGTTGTAGGTTCACCTATGTCAGAGGACTACTTGGACCAAATTTCATGATTTTTTGAATTAGATTTTAATTATTATAATTATTTATTAATTTTAGTGATTAATTAAAAAGAAAATATAATTTAATTTCAAAAATTACTTTTTTATATTTTTCTTCAGTCTCTCTAAGTTTAAAAAACTCAAAGAAATAAAACTTTTATTTTTATTATTTTTATTTTTTTTATTGTACATATTTTAATGAAAACACAAGGAAAAAACATTTTTGCCAGTTAAAAATACATTTTTGCCACTTAAAAATACATAAATTTATTAATAAAATTAGGAAAAATATTTTAAATGATCCTCAGTAATCAGGGAGAAATTTGCAATGCTTTGGTGTATTTTTGTGACTTTTAAAATTTTTAATTATTTTTAAATTGAAAATTAGCTCAAAAATGAACTATTTATTATAACATGAACTTTATCTTTTTTGAGTACCCCTGGTCACAAGGATCACTCCAAAACACTTTTCATAATTTTAATAATTATATTTTATTAATTATAATTATTTTAGTGCAAAAATCCCTTTTACCATGAAAAATATGTTTTGATATGAAATACATTTCAAATGGGTTTCAAATTTTTATAAAAGTTTAATATGTTCATTATCTTCACTATGGATCAAATTTTGTAATTTATTGAATTATATTTTATTTTCTTAATTATTTATTTATTTTAATAATTAATTACATAAGATAATACACCTAATATTTAAACTCATTTTATATTTTTCCTAGAATCCTTTGACCACAGTGAACCTACCAAAGAAAATCTCTGATTTCTTTATTTATATTTTAATTTATATAGTTATTTTAAGAAAAAAATAGGTGACTAGTTTTAAAAATTGGGGCTTTTAGGGTTAGGGGTGTTCTCTGACTTTGAAAAAATTAAAGCACACTCCAATCAAATAAAGAATAAACAATGTAAATTTCAAGTCACGGTGATTAATATTTAAGTAAACAAAAGTAAATCAAGCTTTGGAGTATCAAATTATTTAAAAATCAAATGTATGAAAAAGAATTTTAAATTTTAGTCCATAAAACTCTCCTTTGTTCATTAAGCACGAGGGTTCATTTATTTTATTTTTAAGAATTTTCTACACCAACTTATGATTTTTTTAAGGTCTTCAATTTATTTTAAAAAAAATAGCCTATTTTTGTACTTATCCATGTGGCAGCCAACTCATCCTGGGCATCTTCGAAAGAACAAATGGTAGCTCTTGATAGGTGGCGCTTTACACCTCAGCTTTCCACCCGCCCACGAATCATGCTCCATTCCTTCGTCCAACTCCTCCTCCAATGTCTGATCGATACACACACAAATGAACGACATCCGTTCATCATCCCCATCAGACTCAACTCGAGAATCACCCAACTTTTAAACCTAAGATCACGCTCAATACTCGACCAAGTTGCCTGAGGTTTTCTCCTAAATCTTCATCTAGGCCAGGAGAACCAATCTATACGGTCATATGTGTATGAAATATCAATTTACTTTAATGAAACCAAGCCAAAAATTAGAGATTTTGAGTTATACCTTTACCTAAGAGTTGAGGCCTCAATTGGGTGATTGTAGAAGCTTCCTTGGAGTCCCACAAACGTGCTCAAAATGTCACATTTCTCTGATATAAGGTCCAGGTTTGAGTTCGATCAACAGGTGGTGAGACCATGGTTTAGGTCTGGTGCACATGGCTCAAAGGATGGGGCTTTTGCTTGGGAACTTCTACTTTTGCTCTAGGGAAGCTCAGAAGCAAGTTAATATGAAATTTGGTGCAGGTTTGGGAGTGGATAAAAAAAAACTCTGGATTTCAAGTTTGAAAATAGGGTAGGAGAGTGGGAATGAGGGCTAGAAAATAATAGGGATGAGCTTCTCTAGGTTGCTAGGAGCTCTTGGAGAATTTTGGCAGAATTTTGTTAAGGTTTTATCACATACTTCCTTTAGCACTGGCAGTGCTTAATTTATAAGGAGAGCCATGGCTGCCATAAGGGAAAAGATCTCCAATGGCCACTAAACTATGTTTTTATGATGAAGATTTCTTATGTGAAAAAACATCTTTCCCACAACAATTAGATTTTGGTAAAATGAGATGAGATAAATGATTTTAATATGTATTGTGCAAAATAAGAGTAGTTTTAATTCTCTACCCTAATACAGTGTTATAGAAAATCATTGGCTAATCCTAGGTTTAGTCCCTAAATTCGTGGCTAGGCTAGGAGGATACTGGTTTGAAGGCTAACTTTCGCTTTAGTTTTTAAACACAATGACCAAATTGAGGATTTTCTTTTGCCACCATAAAATCTCTAATTCTACAACCAACAATGTATATTTCCCTATTTATTTGCACTTAATTCAATGAACGAAATACTCCTTCATGGAATTAAATGTGATTCTCACTCTATTATAGAACTCATACTTCATTTCTCGGATCATATGTTTCAAAACATATTTTCATAATTCAATTGGTCAAATCAAAAAGTAAATTAAGTTTGGAGTTGAAAAATCATGCAATTTATTTTATATTTTAATATTGGCACATTCATATTATCTCTTCATTTCACCATATCTCAGAGTAGGGAGAAAGATAAAGGACACTACTCAGACTTCATGAGAAAGATATAACAAAACATAAATTTTATATATAAAAGAAATTTCATACAACACTAATAAACAAACAACACTTATATGAAACTCTTTCTCAAAGTAAATCCCTTGTAGCCTCTCCTAGGAAATGTAGGAAGAAGAAATCTCTCACTTTTCTTCTTCTCCAACATTCTCAGAGAAAATTTAATACTTAATATCACCACAAAAACTCTGAACTCTTAAAGATAAATCACTAATAGACTCTTGAATGGTGGTTGAATGAAGATGGAAAAGTGTATGGAGGCGAGGTGTGGCAAAAAATGAGTAAAGAGGAATGAACAGGAGCCCCTTTTCTGATCAATTTTGGCCCCAAATAGAGCTTAGAGTTGGTTCTCCTATAGGTGCATCCAAAAACTCTTCAAAAAGCGTCCAAACTTGTTAAATTTTCTAGAAACATGGTATGAATCGGCATTGGCGACATCGGCGCCCATTCTGGCACCTTCGACGCCAGTGTCCCGTATTTAATTTTGCTGCTCTGTATCAAATGGCAATATCTGCGCTGCTTTTGGCACCATCGGTGCTGAGTAAAATCCATCAGCCGTTCTGTAAGTCGGCGCCGTCGGCACTGCTCCTGACACCATCGGCGCTGAGAATTTCTTCAAAAGTGCCATTTTGACTCTGAATTCCACCCTTTTTGCTTCCATTTTTCTTTAAGACCTAAAAATCAACAACTTGCAAGAAAACATAAAAATACCTTCCATTAAAGCGCAATATCACTTAAAATTAGTATAAAATATGGGTTTAAAAATGCATATATATTTGGTGTATCAGCTTCCAAGAAAATATTAGGGGTCGCACTGCTCCATGTCGGACTATCTGATTGCTCTTGCACTTCAATGGGCTTTGAAATGTCTACATCACCATGCTTTTCTTTTGAATCATGTGAACCCTTAGAATGCTTCCCTCTCTTCAAACTATGTTGAACAATCACTTTCAATAATTCTTTTAGGACATCCATTTCTTCTTTGAAAGTCTTATCCATTAGATCAAGATCAATAGAATAATAGATTCTTGAGAATAAAAGGAAGGAGTTCAAAAATGAAGCCTTCAACTCACCAAGTTCTTCTAGAATTGAAGCAACCACTAAATATCTCGTGAGAATTAAGAAGGAAAGTCTTCTTATAATTATTAAAATTAATTCCACCGTTACTAATGCTGTCTTATTTCTTTTGATAAGGTAAATTTGTATTGACGGGCATAGAAATTATCCTAGTAACACTTATTCCAAATAATTTGAAATTTATTTTTAAGAAAAAAATCCCTCCCTCCCTAGAAAAAGCCAGCATCAGCACACCTTCAATAACAGAGAAGTTTCAAACTTTTCATGTTACACTCCATCTCTTCTTTGGAGTAAATATCTCCTAATGGTTGAAATAAGTTGTGATTCTTGTAATAACTTGTGCTTCTTCCTTCATTAACTCAGTAAGAAAAAAATTTATTGAAACTTCTACGAGTCATAATTACAAAATGAGTTACTTTGATCACCTTGAAAGAGAAGACACCCAATGAGAACAATCCATAATGACCTAAGTGTGTTCAAGAGTACACTCTTTAGTTGTAGCTTTTGAGCCACCAAATGAAGGAAGGTAGAAGCTTAATGGTAAACCATTGTAAAAAATCTTCAAGGCATAGCACACAATGCATATTGAAGCTAAAATACACCATTTTAATGGAATCTAGATATGTCTCTAGATAAGCCTAATAGGGCGTAATGCCTATTATGATCATCTCATCTATTTAGTCATGACCCCTCTAGTAATGAATAAAGGTTACTTATCATATTATTCTTTGATTCTCTCATTTTTCTCAAAGTATCTTATTTAAGAGCTAATTTAATTAGGGAGATGAATTTATATATGAAAATGGGTTTATTTAAGAAACAAGAAAAACCCAAATATTAAATGAGAATCATTAGCTTAGTGATTGATACACCAAAAATATATGCATTTTTAGACCCATATTGTATGCTCATTTTTGATGATATTGCGCTTTAATAGAAGGTATTTTTATGTTTTCTTGCAGGTTGTTGATTTTTATGAGTTGAAGTAAAAAAGGAAGATAAAAAGGATGGAACTTGGAGTTAAAATGGCATTTTTGAAGAAATACTCAGCACTGACGGCACCAGAAGCAGCGTCGATGACGCCATTTGATAGAGATGAGCCAAATTAAATATGAGACACTGGCGCTGACGGTGCCAGAATGGGCGCCGACAACGTAAATGTTGGTTCAAACCCTGTTTATAAAAGATTTGACAAATTTCGACTCATTTTGAAGGGTTTTTGGATGCACCTATTGAAGAACCAAGTATAGGCTCTATTTGGGGCCGAAATTTCTTAGAAAAGGCACTCCTGTTCATTCTAACTTGCTCATTTTTGCCACAACTCGCCTCCATACACTTTTTTCATCTTCATTCCACCACCATTCAGGAGTCTATTAGTGATTTATCTTTAAGTGCTTACAGTTTTTTGGTGAGATTAAGTAAGAATTCTTCTCTATGGGTTTTGGAGAAGGAGAAATTTGAGAGATTTCTTCTTCCTACATTTCCTAGGAGAGACTACAAGGGATTTGCTATGCGAAAGAGTTTCAAATAAGTGTTGTTTATTTATTAGTATTGAATGAACTTTCTTTTATATATGAAATTTATGTTTTGTCGTATCTTTCTCATGAAGTCTGAGTAGTTTACTTTATCTTTCTCCCTACTCTGAGGTATGATAAAATGAAGAGAAAATATGGGTGTGCCAATATTAAAATTTAAAATAAATTGTGATGATTTTTCAACTCCGAACTTAATTTAATTTTCAATTTGGCCAATTGAATTGTTAAAATGTGTTGTGAAACATATGATCTGGGAAATGGATTACGAGTTCTACAACAGAGTGAGGATCACATTTGATTCCATGAAGGAGTATTTCATTCATAGAATTAAGTGCAAATAAATAGGGAAATATACATTGATTGGGTGAGAATTGGAGATTTTAGGGTGACTGACTAATGTCCCCAATTCAGTCTGTGTGTTTAAAAACTAAAACGAGAGTTAGCCTTCACGTGAAGGGAAGTGGGAACTCTAGAGTGGGAGTCAGTGTCCTCCTAGCCTAGCCACGGATTTAGGGACTAAGCCTGAGATTTGTCAATGATTTTTAATAATATTGTATCAGGGTAGAAAATTAAAACAGCTCCTATTTCACACAATACATATTAAAACCATTTATCTCATCTCATTTTGCCAAAATCTCAATGTAGTGGGAAAGATGCTTTTTCACATAAGATATCTTCATCACATAAAGTTAGTTTAATAGTTTAATAGTTACTGATTAAACTTTGCATTTTTTTGGTAGTAGCTAAATAATTTAGTTTTGATTACATCTTACACATTTGAAATTAGTGATAGTAATTTCTTTTGATTTCAGTGAATTTCCTAGTTAATTTATCATTTCAAATTTAAACCTTCCCCGTGGGATCGATATTTGGGGCTTAAATAGAAAGTCCTTTATTACTTGATAACGATACGTATAGTTGCGTTGTCTCCCAACATTAATTGCTTAAATTTCTTAATTATAAATATTACAACAAGCTTTTGGCACCATTAGATTGAGGAGTCAAACTTTTATAAATTTTACACAACTATATTTTATCAGGGATCAGTGATTGAGCCTATCTATCGTAAAATTAATGGTTTGGCACTGACCCAATCAACCATACTCATTAGCGATGCCTTCAAAAGTGAAATGATATATATCACTTTGTCTCCTAGAAGGAACTTGTGAGTACCTCTGAAACACGTTAGCATTCTTACATGTTCCTCAAAATAAGTTTATCTTCCCTTAATTCAAGCAAGTTCTTTCAATCAAGCTTGCTCACATTGCCTGGGTTTTTAATCCAAACTTAAAAGAGCTGGTTTGACTTTCCCAACAAACTAGTTGACAGCTATCAGGCTACACCTCTAAGCTCGACAGACAGTTCTTCAAGGTAGTGTTGACCTCATTTTTGGTTGAAATTTAGTTTTTCCTCTTTAGTAGCATAGGGTCTAGTCATAGGACTTTACTGTTGATTATTCCTAGAGGACTAGAAAAAGAACTCTGACCATTAGAAATTCTAAATTCTTCTTTACTCAAATTAGAGTTCCACATGTTGGTCCTAACCTTTAGCACTTAGTAGGTGGGATAAATATGGAAGAGCTCTAGGGGAGTCCCCCATAATATGGTCAGACCTTAGGACTAACTCTGGGTGAGCTGGTTTTGTTGGGGGCTAACTTGCACACACTACTCTCTCTCACATACCCTAAACCCTATGACCCCGTAAGTTGGTCTCTTAACTCCTTTTAGAAAGCTCATGTGGATGACCCTGTACCCCCAGTCTTTGGCTAAGAGGGTTAGAACCAGCATATTGAGCATCCAAAATGAGTCCTCGTATGACTCCTATTAGTTTAGTATGGCTTCATGGCTTGTTGGCCCATTTTAGCCCAAAAATCAACAAAATTACCAAAATGCCCCTACAACCCTAATTTTTCCAAAATTACCCAAATTACCCAAATCTTTCCAAAAAGTCATCTCAAACCCCTCTCCACTACCTAAATTGACCAAAACCGACCAAAATCAACAAATTCCCAAAATTGCCAAATTACCAAAATGCCCTTCTTGGTCCCGAAAATTCCCAATTTCCTAAAAATTCCAAAAGGTCCCAAAAATTCCCAATTTCCATTTTTTATCCTCAATTTGACCCAATTTCACCAAATTAGTCCAATTTCATTAAAAGCTCCAATTTGCCCTTAAAGGCCCAAATGTCCCCAAATAAGCCCCAATTTTAGCCCAATTGACCCAAATCCAATTTCAACTCCAAATCAAAATTCAGCATCCCCAATCCTAATTTAAACATAATTCAATCCCAATTTGATCCAATTGCAAACCTAATTTCATTCAAATGAAAAAGGCCCAGTTTTAACTATATGCCCAAATCCACCAATTTGGCCTATCAATTAAACTCAAAAATCATTTAAAATTTTGCCAAATCCTTCATGACATTCTCCTACACCAAACTCAACATTAAATTAACCAAAATTTTACCCAAACTCAACTTCCATTTTAAAATCCCAAGCCCACCACATCTAATTCCAAAGGCCCAGGTCCAATGCCCATATGATAACCCTTCTCTTCATCATCCATTTAATCAAATATCACCTCCTAAGTCCTAAATTTGAAATGAAGGCAATCCAAATCAAGAATCAAGCCAAAATTCACCAAAAATTCCAAATAAATCCGAAATTCCTTCTTATGAAAATTAGCGAAGCTACATGCAAGCAATGAAGCCACTCCCAAGCCATAGAAAAGACATGAGAGCCTTGCCACATAATCAAGCTACTAATGGGAAGAAGACGGGCCATATTTAAGCCTTTTTAAAAAGGTTTTTAACACTTTTAATGAATCACTTAAACCCATGCTTAGCTAAAGTCCCTTGGATGGAGGCCTCTCCACACCAATTTAGCTGACCCATCTGGTCCTCTTCAGCCCAAGACCAACCTTGGTGGCCAAACCCAACCCAAATCATGATTTGACCCAAATTGACCCAAAATAACCCTTTCCCCATACTATTTCAAATTAATTCCTTTACACATGGCCAACCAAAATTGACTTCACCAAACCAAAGTGCTGACCTCCCTGGATTGGATGGTGACCTGAGCCTGTTCGGCCGACAACCTAGGCTGTAGGAAAAACCACCCCAAAGTGCTCCACCATGGCTAAAACTCAAAATTAAACACATCCAAGCTGTCTCATCTTAATTGTATTTTTGCACCTTGTTGGCATCCACATAAGCAACTTAGGGCACCCGCCAATTACCTCCGATGGCCTCTCCTCCCCCCTCTATTTAAACTCGCCCTCCATGTCCAAAGTAAGAGAGCATGAAATTCCTTAGTGAACTCTAGCAAATTGCTTCCAAAGCTTCTTTGAGACCACTTGAGTTCAACCCAACCATTCCTAGCCACTCAAATCCATAGCTTGAGCTCAATTTTGGAGCTTAAATTCATGGCCAAAAAAGGATACTCACCAAAGCTCCACCAAATCTAAATTAATTGCACCCACACCATCCACACAGTGAGAGAGGAAGATCCCCCACAAAAGCCCCATTACTATAGAATCTGAAGGTGGACTTTGATCCGACCCCCAAATCAGATTTGGTCGAAATCATATCTAGGCGATTCACCACTACTCGAGGCTCAATCCCTAGACTCTTGGGACCCCCACGAAGCTTCTACAAGCATCCAATCGACGCTTCACCTCTTGGACTAAGGTATTGGAACTTAACCCTAAACTGAGCTTCATTTATTCTCCATGATCATAGAGTTGATTTAGGGTGCGATTAACCATATGGATGTGTGCATTTCATTGAGACAAGTTGATAGGAACAAACCTCACTTGATTTGGTTGAGAATCGAGCGAGATATTAAGGTTTGAATGCGGACAGCTCACTGGTTAGCTCATTTGGGACAATGACAGAGCCTCGTAGGATCGTGCGTGTATCAGACAGATGGCTGAGATCGCATTGGTTGAAGGCTGGGTGAGTGTATAGCGGGCTGACTCTGCTGGCCACGCCCAACCAGAAGCATATGCATGCACGGTTCAGAGCTGCCTAGGATGGCGCATCGCTGACAGGCTTAAGTAGATAAATAGGGATTTTCTTATTTATTTAAATATCCAGAACTTAAAAAATTGATAATTTTGTGTAGAAAAATTATAAAAATAAAATAAAAATACTCTGTTTCTCAGTGAAGAGAGAAGAATAATGTGGAAATGTTTTCATTATATTTGATGCATATTTTATTTTTAATTATTTAAATGGTGTTTTCCTTATTTTGATTCTCCATTAGTATAGACATTTCCCCATGGCATGGGACCATGAGGCTTTTGATGTCCCTGTTGTTAGGCATCTCCGCTGATTTTTCTAAGTTCAGGGGCATCTCTAACTAGAGATATTCAAATTTCAAGTTAATGGTCTCTGCCTTGGTATAAAAATTATAATAATTAAAATACTCATCAAAAAAATACAAAACTTATTTTGATAGGTTCATTGTGGTCAGAGGATCCTAGGAAAAATATAAACTTAGTTTAACTTATTTAAAATAATCCTAATTGTCACCAACCCTAAAATGTTGAGAAAATTAATTTGGAGTAATTATAAATGTAAATACCATGAAGACTATTCCACATAGTAATGTATTGTTATAGGAGCTTCCCATAAAAATTTCAAGTCAATTAGAGTTAATTTGATCACTAAAATGATTTTTTAAGATAAAATAACATTTTTGGTATTAAAATAATTATAATAATTAAAATACAATTCAAAAAACTTGACAAATTGGTTTTGGGAGCCCCCTATGATCAGTGGAATTTAAGAAAAATAAAATTGAAATTAAAATAAACGCTTCATTTTTTAAGCTAGTTTTGAATATTTAAATAATTAAAATTAATTAAAAGTCATAATCATAAAAATCACAAAATTATAAAAACGCACTAAAATGCTACATTTGGCATCTTGATTACTTGGAACTAATCAAATTAAATTTCCTAATTTTCTAAGTCAAAATATTAATTTTAAAAGACTTAAAAAATGAATTTTCTTTATTTTTTTCTACTAAAATAATTCTAGTAATTAAAATATAAATCACAAAAATATAAAATTTATTTCTTTGTGTTCCCTAGACTCAGAGAGATTTAATAAAAATATAAAACTCAATTTTCCATTTAAATATTATTTTATATTTAATTAATGCTCAAAACAAACAAATAATTTTAATAATTAAATTAAATCTCAAAAATCATGAAAATTGGTCCAAGTGCCCCTCTGACCTAGGTGAACTTCCAATAATTTTATTAAGGAGAGAAGTCTTATTTTGATTAAGTTAGTAAATTTTCATTGAAAATCCATATTTTGCATTAAAAATAATTATAAAAATTACATAAATTCAGAAAAGCCACATTTTCTCTTCTAATGTTTTAATTAACCCATGAGTGAGGTAACATAAAATTTTCAAGTCATTTGAGTCTAATTTAATGACTTATGGGGTGTTAAGGCCTTAGGGGCAAAAGTGTAATTTTGGAATTTAGAGCTTAATTAATATTTAGGCCTAATCTAGACGGTAAATGGGTATTAAATGATCTCAAAATAACATGTCTTGATGATTGAAACATAAAAAGAGATAAGTGGTAGAAACCAACCTCACTTTGAATTTCATAAAGGATAAATTCATAATTTTTCAAATTAATAAATTTTGGAAGAATATTTAAATAAAGGGATACTAAGGTGAGGGGTTTGATTTGGAAGTTCATATTTCACTAATTTTGAACCCTAGTTGATGGTTTTAATATAATTTATAGTTCATGATTGAGAGCACAATTATTCAAAACCTTTATTTTCTAAAATTACAAATCTACCCATTAAATCTTAAGGGCTTAGTAGTGAATTAGGCTTAATCAAAATTTCATCTAATGAGATTTAGAGAACAAATCATAATTAATTTGAAATCTTCAAAACACCATAAGCCCTTGCTTTAAATAATCAAATTAACTAAATTCCTTAATTGAGTCAAGTTGCCCCCAAGGGTCTTTACCTATATAATTCATAAGTAAGATATCAAGTGATAATTACTTCACTTTAGGGATAATTAAAACATCAAGTTCATTCAACAAAAGGGTATTAATTGGATGAACTACATAGCAAATATGATAAAACCAAAATGAACTCAAGATAATTCCAAGGACTATGAAATGTCTAAGGTATTTCCCAAAACTTCTTCATGATCCTTTGGAAATCTTGAAGGACATGTGATCTTATTATAATTTGTTTAATGGGATCATCATTAAAATTTAGATACACCAAGATATGGAATAGAATTTGATAGGCACACTTTAAGTTTGTATTTCCTATCCTTTTCTACAAGCATGCGTTAATTCCTGCAAAAGTTTTATATATATATATATATATATNGAAGACTCGCCAGTTATACTTTTATAGTTTACAGTACCTTCTTTTCTTGTACTTTCTACATAGTACTTTTATGCTTCCAAACTTGCATGTTAAACAACGATGTCACCCTGCATGTTAAAACTAAAACCTTTAAGATAGCCACAAAACTAAAACCAAAACCAAAACTAAAATCAACCAAGATAAAATTCACCGCCACAACATTCAAAGTATATGATAACTCAAAATTTAGTCACAAACATCACAAACCTAAAATTGCAACTAAATTAAGACGTCTCTATCGGATGATTAGGAATCCCTCGAAAGAGGTAACCTATGGTTGCTAACGAGATTTTCCACAGTCCAAATGAAGGTACGGAATTCATTAAGTTGAGTTTAGTAAATTCATTTAGATTAAGTGAATCCAATAGAAAATAGTGAATCTGAAATGAGGGAACCGTAGGATCCTAACCGGTGTCGCTGTAATCAATTTTAATATGCCCCATAATATTAAAAGAACTATAACTATAACCATAGGGTGATTTGATTTGACATCATAACCTGACACATTAGAGAACTTAAACTTGTCACGATGAGGAGCTTGGAACTTGCATTATGGGAAGCATGGTCATCTTCAATAGCAAAACATGTCTTAACCAGCAAAACCTTTCCTTAAAATTAAACAAAAAATCCAATGAAATTTAAGGTTATTTTCTTACGCAAAAATAAATCCTGAATTTATCTTTAGGCCTTTGTATAGCCCTGTTATACAATTTAAGCCCTCACTCGTCTTAAGATTCTAAGGTTATCGTTTATCACAACCTAAATCCTTATATCTTCATGGCGATTTGTGTGTTTGTTTCACATGAATGTAAGCCATAAACAAATAAATTTGGAACGATGAGACATTCAATACTTCTAATCTCTAAAATTGAAGCCAAACCATAGGATAACTTGGGAAGTCACTGAGGTTCTCCTCCGGATCTATGACATTCCTTAGTTCTTCCTCCTTTAGAGTCTACAATAAAATGTTCCAAATTTGAGTTATTCCCCTTTCACACCTCTTTGTCCAATTTTATTGAAAAGTCCTATCCCTTTGAATTCCTTGAAGATAATATTTACTAATTTTTATCGAGAGTTTTCTTAGGTGACTTCAGTTATCTAAGATGTAATTAACTATAGAGGCTTGCCCTTATAGGAAGCTTTTCCAAACCCAGCTTAATATAAACCCTATTTAATTCTTCATATTAAGTAGGAGAATTTGTCGGTCAACATAAAATGGTTTCACAAATTTAAACGGATGTCATACAATCTTTAGTTTTTTTACGCAAGCCTTACCAAAAAGTAGTGTATTTATCCTTCGAGGTAGATACATGGCTTATGGCACTAGGCTCATTTTTTTAAACTATTAAGGATATGAGATCGTTTCGGTCTTATATTTTCAAAAATTAAAAATACTATATTTTCTACATTATATATATATATANTTAAAACCAAAAAATAATTTTAATATTTAAATTAAATTTTTAAAAATCATGAAAATTGGTCTAAGTGGTCCTCTGACCTAGGTGAACTCAAGATAATTCCAAGTGCCATGAAATTTCTAAGGTATTACCTAAAATTTCTTCATGATACTTTGGAAATCTTGAAAGACATGTGAGCTTCTTAAAATTTTCTTAATTGAATCATACTTAAAATTTAAATACACCAACATACGGCATAGGATTTAGTAGACACATTTTAAGTTTGTGCTTCCTACTTTTCCTAGAAGCATGCTTTAATTCCTGCAAGATTATATATATATATATATATATATATATATATATATATATATATATATATATAT
>JXCR01148487.1:139556-177439 GCA_002079205.1 Phalaenopsis hybrid cultivar
TTTTTCTATATTATATATATATATATATATATATATATATATATATATATATATATATATATATATATATATATATATATATATATATATATATATATATATATATTAAATTAAATTAAAATGGGTGTTAGGATATCCATCCTAGCAGCCGACAACTTAGGAACTCCATAACTTTTTAGCAGCCAACAATGTAACAACTCTCTCACTTTTAGTGCCCACAACTTTTGCCTAAGAAAAATCTCCATAAAAATTTGGGAATATTATCTTCAAAGAATTCAAAAGGATAAGACTTTTCAATTAAATCAGACAAAAAGGTGTGAAAGGGGAATAACTCAAATTTGGAACATTTTATTGTAGAATTCAAATGAGGAAGAACTAGAGGACGTCATAGATCCGGAGGAGAACCTCGGTGACTTCCCAAGCTATCTTATGGGTTGGCTTTAATTTTGGAGATTCGAATTTTTGAATGTTTCATCCTGCCAATTTTTTTTTGTTTAGGGCTTACATTCATGTGAAACAATCACTCAAATTACCTGGAAGATATGAGGATTTAGGTCGTGACAAACGACAACCTCGAAATCCTAAGATGAGTTAGGGCATAAATTGTATAGCAGAGCTATACAAAGGCCTAAAGATAAATTGAAGATTTATGTTTGCATAATCAAACGACCTCAAATTCTTATGGATTTGTTATTTAATTCTAAGGAAAGGTTTTGTTGGCGAAGACATGTCTTACTGTTGAAGATGGTCGTGTTTCCCACAATGCTAGCTCCAAGCTCCTCATCATGACGAGTTTATGTTCTCTAATGTGTCAAATCAAATGTCCCTATGGTTATGGTTCTTTAAAAATTATGGGGCATATTAAAGTTGATTAGAGCGACACCGATTAGGATCCTAAGGTTTCCTCGTTCCGGCACCACTATTTTCTATTGGATTCACTTAGTCCAAATGAATTTACTAAACTCAACTTAATGAATTTCGTACTTTCATTTGGATCGTGGGAAATCTCGTTAGCAACTGTAGGTTACCTCCTCCGAGGGATTCCCGGTCATTCAATAGAGATGTCTTAATTTAGTTGCAATTGCTGTTTTGTCATGTTTGTGATTAAATTTTGAGTTGTCTTATATTTTGAATGTTGTGGTGGTGAATTTTATCTGGGTTGATTTTAGTTTTGATTTTGGTTTCAGTTTTTTGGCTATCGTAAAGGTGTTAGTTTTGACATGTAGGGTGATATCATTATTTAATATGCAAGTTTGTAAGCATAAAAGTACACAGTAGAAAGTATAAGAAAGGAAGGTGCTATAAACTATAAAAGTGTACCTGACGAGTCTTCTCGTTCCTCCACCTGAAACTTTAGTACTTGTAAAGCATATATATGTATAATCTTGAAGGAATTAAAGCATGCTTGTAGAAAAAGTAGCAAGTACTGACTTAAAATGTGGCTAATAAATTCTATGTCGTATCTTGGTGTATTTAAATCTTAATGATGATTCCATTAAGCAAATTATAATAAGCTCACATGTCCTTCAAGATTTTCAACGGATCATGAAGAAGTTTTAGGTAATACCTTAGACATTTCATGGTCCTTAGAATTATCTTGAGTTCATTTTTTTTTATCATATTTGCTATATAGTTCATCCAGCTAATACCCTTATGCTTAATGAACTTGATGTTTTGATTATCCCTTAAGTGGGGTAATTATCACTTGATATCTCACTTATGAATTATATGGGTGAAGACCCTTGGGGGCGACTTGACCTAATTAAGGAATTTTGTTAATTTGACTATTCATAGCATGGGCTTGTGGTGTTTTGAAGATTTCAAATTAATTATGACTTGTTCTCTAAACCTCATTAGACAAAATTTTGATTAAGCCTAGTTCACTACTAAGCCTTTAAGATTTAATTGGTAGGTTTGTAATTTTAGAAAAAAGGGTTTTGAATATTTGTGCTCTCAATCATGAATTATAATTTATATTAAATCCATCAACTAGGGTTAAAAAATCAATGAATTATGATCTTCCAAATCAAACTCCTCACCTTAATATCCCCTTATTTAAATATTCTTCCAAATTTCATTAATTTGAAAAATTATAAATTTATTCCTTATGAAATTCAAAGTAAGGTTGGTTTCTACCACTTATTCCTATTTATGTTTCAATCTTCAAGACATGTTATTTCAAGATCATTTATTACCCATTTACCCTCTTGATTAGACCTAAATATTAATTAAGCTTTAATTTCCAAAATTACACTTTTGCCCCTAAGGGCTTAACACCCCATAATTCATTAAGTTAGACTCAAATGACTTGGAAATTTATGTTACCTCACTCATGGGTTAGCTAAAATATCAAAGGAGAAAATGTTGTTTTTTTGTGAATTTATTTAATTTTTATAATTATTTATAATGCAAAAATAAGGATTTTCAATGAAAATTTAATAACTCAATCATGATAAAACTTCTATCCATAAAAAATTCATTAGAGGTTCACCTAGGTTAGAGGACCACTTGGACCAATTTTCAAGATTTTTAGAAAATTAATTTAATTATTAAAATTATTTGTTGGTTTGGAGTATTAATTAAATATAAAATAATTTATAAATGAAAAATTGATTTTTATATTTTTATTAAATCTCTTTGAGTCCAAGGAGCACAAAGAAATAAATTTCACATTTTTTTTATTTATATTTTAATTTTTATAATTATTTTAGTGAAACAATTTTAAAAATTCATTTTTTAAGCCTTTTAAAATTAATATCTTGACTTAGAAAATTAGGAAAATTATTTTAATTAGTTTAAAGTAATTAAAAAGCCAAATGTGATATTTTAGTGTGTTTTTACAATTTTATGATTTTTATGATTTTTAATTAATTTTAACTATATAAATACTCAAAAATAGCTTAAGAAATGAAGTGTTTATTTTAATTTCAATTTTTTTTCCTAAACTCCTCTGATCGTAAGGAGCTCCAAAAACCAATATGGTGATTTTTTTTAATTGTGTTTTAATTATTATAATGATTTTAATAGCAAAAATGTTATTTTATCTTAAAAATTCAGTATAATGCCCAAATTAACTCTAATTGACTTGAAATTTTTATGGGAAGCCCCTATAACATTAAATTATAGTGTGGAATAGTCTTTACACCATTTATATTTATAATTACTCACAATTAATTTTCTCTTCATTTTTAGGGTTGTTGACAATTAGGATTATTTTAAATGAATAAAACCGCGTTTATATATTTTCTAGAATCCTCTGACCACAGTAAACCTACCAAAATAACTGTTGTATTTTTCTCATGACTATTTTAATTATTATAATTTTTTATACCAAAACAGAGAACGTTAACTTAAAAATTGAATATCTCTTGTTAGAGAGACTCCCTGACCTTTGAAAAATCAGGAGATATGTCTCATAATAGAGACATTAAAAACCCTATGGTGTCATGCCATGGTGAAATGTCTATGCTAATGGATAATCAAAATAAGTAAAACACCATTTCATTAATTAAAAACAAAATATGCATCAAATATATATAAAAATAATTCCACATTGTTTTCCTCTATTCACTGAGTAAGAGAGTATTTTTATATTATTTTTATGAATTTTCTACACAAAGTTATGATTTTTTGAATTTCTGGCAATTTAAATAAATAAGAAAATTCTTATTTATCTACTTAAACCAGTCAGCTCTGCATCATCCTAGGGAGCTCTGAACCGCGCATGCATCTGCTTCTAGTTGGGCGCCACCATCTGAGTCAGCATACTGTACAGCCACCGAGACTTCATCCATCGACACTCCATCATCGTCCCAAACGAGCTAACCCGTGAGCTATCTGCATTAAAACCCTAATATCTTGCTTGATTCTCAACCAAATCAAGTGAGGTTTGTTCCTATGGACTCGTCTCGATGAGACGCACCCTAATCAACTCTATGCTTATGGAGAATCAAATGAAGCTTGGTTTAGGGTTAAGTTCCAAAACCTTGGTCCAAGAGTTGAAGCCTCGATTAAATGCTTGTGGACGCATCGTAGGGGTTCCAGGAGCCTAGGGATTGAGCCTCGAGTAGTAGTGAATTGACTAGATATGATTTCGACAAAATTCAATTTGGGGGTCTATTAAAGTCCACCTTAGGGTGCTCTGGTGATGGGGCTTTTGTGGGGGATCTTCCTCTCTCACTGTGGGGATGCTGTGGGTGCAATTAAATTGGATTTGGTGGAGGTTTGGTGAGTGTCCTATTTTGGCCTTAAATTTGACTCCAAAATTGAGCTCGAGCAGTGAATTTGAGTTGCTAGGGATCGTTGGGTTGAACTCAAGAGGTCTTAAGGATGCTTTGGAAGCAATTTGGTAGAGTCTCCCCAAGGAATTTCAAGCTCTCTTCCTTCGTCCATGAAGGGTGGATTTAAATAGAGGGGCAAGGAGAGGCCACCAGGGGCAATTGGTGGGTCTCCTAAGTTGCTGATGTGGATGCCAACAACGTGCAAAAATCTAATTGGAATGAGACAGATTGGATGAGTTTAATTTTGAGTTTTAGCCATGGTGGAACACTTTGGGGTGGCTTTTTCAGTAGCCTAGGTGGTCGGCCGGCCAGGCTCAGGTCCTCATCCAGTCCAGCGAGGTCAGGGCTTGGGTTTGGTGAAGTCAATTGGGGTTGGCCCGGTGTAAAGGCATTGAATTAAAATAGTATGTGGAAAGGGTTATTTTGGGTATATTTGGGTCAAATCATGACTTGGGTTGGGTGTCAGCTACCAAGGTTGGTCTTGGGCTGAAGAGGACTAGATGGGTCGGCTAAATTGGTGTGGAGAGGTCTCCATCCAAGGGATTTTGGCTAAACATAGGTTTAAGTGATTCATTAAAAGGGTTAAAAACCTTTTTAAAGAGGCTTAAAAGTGGTTTGGCCTCTTTCCATTAATAGCTTGATGATGTGGCAAGGCTCTCATGGCTTTTCTATGGCTTGGGAGTGGCTTCATGACGTGCATGTGGGTTGGCTAATTTTTGTGATAAGGGATTTTGAATTTACTTGGTATTTTTGTTGAAGTATGGCTTGATGCTTAATTTGGAATGCACTGATTTTAAATTTAGAACTTAGGAGGTGATATTCGATTAAATGGATGATGAAGAGAAGGGTTTTCATATGGGCTTTGGACTTGGGCCTTTGGAATTAGATGTGGTGAGCTTGGGCTTTTAAAATGAAAGGTGATTTTGGCCTTAAATTTGGGCTATATGAAAGTTGATTTTGGTGTAGTAGAATGTCATGAAGGATTTGGCAAAATTTCACATGGTTTTGAGTTGAATTGATTGGCCAATTTGGTGTATTTAAAAATATAGTAAAAATTGGGCCATTTTGATTTGAATGAAATTGGGTTTGCAATTGGATTAAATTGGGCATGAATTTTGTTCAAATTATGATTGGGAATGCTAAATTTTGCTTTGAAGCTGAAATTGGGTAAGATTAGGGTCAATTAAACAAAGATTGGGGCTAATTTGGGGACATTTGGGCCTTTATGAGAAAACTGGGGCTTTCGATCAAACTCGGTCGAATTGAGGATAAAAACTTGAAATTGGGAATATTTAGGATGATTTTGGATTTTTTGGAATTTTTGGAATTTTTAGGTCATGATGGGCATTCTGGTTATTTTGGCAATTTTTTGGGTATTTGGGTATTTAGTGATTTTGGTGGGTTTTGGTCAATTTAGTTATTTTGGAAATATTTGGGTATTTTGGGTAATTTTGAAAAAATTAGGGCTATAGGGGTATTTTGGTAATTGGTGATTTTTGGGCCAAAATGGGCTAATAAGCCTTGGAGGCATACTAAACCAATAGGAGCCAAATGAGGACTCATTTTGGATGCTTAATGTGTTGGTTCTAACCCTCTTAGCCAATAATTAGTGGTACAGGGACATCCACATGAGCTTTCCAAAAAGAGTCAATAGGCAAACCTAAGAGGTCATAGTGTTTACGTTATGTGAGAGAGTCTAGTGTGTGCAAGTTAGCCCCCACCAAAACCATTTCACCCAAGGTTATTTCTAAGGTCATACCATTCTATGGAGGACTCCCCTTGAGCTCTTTTATATTGATCCCACCTACTAAGTGCTAGAAGTGAGGACCAAAATGTGGAACTCCAAGTTGAGTAAAGAAGAATTTGAAATTTTTAATTGTGAGAGTTCCTTTGCTAGTCTTCTAGGAATAGTCAACAGGAAAGTCCTATGGCTAGACCCTAGGCTACTAAAGAGGAAAAACGACCTCAACCAAAAATGAGGTCAACAAATAGACCCCCAATAAGGGTGGTGTTAGGCAAACACACCGTGCCTATTGGCCTTGACCGACGAGATCAACAAAACCAACACAGATTTCTAAGTCAACAGACCTAGGATAAAAAGCAGATTTGAGTGATAGTTGTTTCCGCTGGGCAATTAATAAGTGAACATTTGATCAAAATCAAGGATTCAGAACTCTCACTGGGGATTAGAAGATGGATTTCAAATTATTAAGTTTCATGTACGTTCAAGGATAAGAATTAGGATTCAGGTGTTGACTCCAAAATGGGAATTTGAAATTTGGGTATCAATTTTGGAAAAAGAATGGGATGCCTTACTTTATTTAAAGTGGTCTTAAACCGATCTCAAATAATGAGGGTTGGATGCCTTAGATCAATCAAAGGGCTTATTCCCTCAACCCCAAAGTTTGATATTTGGACCATTGCAAAGCAACGCGGAATCAGATGTATGTATCTTCTTCCTCTAAATTTGAAAATGATAATAGGACGTCTGTGTCTATCCCAGGGTGTAAATATGGGAATAGGATGTCTGTGCCTATTCCGAAGGGTAAAGATGGGAAGAGGACGTTTGTACCTATTCCAAAGAATGGAAATAGGATGTCTGTGTCTATCCCAAGAATATATATGTGAATAGGGCGTCTGTGCCTATCCGAAAGAGTAAAGATGGGAATAAGGCATCTGTGTCTATCCCAAAGAATATATATGGGAATACAACGTTTGTTCCTATCCCGAAGAGTAAAGATGGGAATAGAGCATCTGTGCCTACCCAAAGGGTATAGATGGGAATAGGGCATCTGTGCCTATCCTGAAGAACAAAGATGAGAATAGGGCATCTATGCCTATCCTAAAGAACAAAGATGGGAAAAAGGTGTCTGTGCTTACCCCAGAGAGTAAATATGGGAATAGGGTGTCTGTGCATATCCCGAAGAACATATATGGGAAAAGGGCATCTGTGTCTACCCCAAAGAATATATATGTGAATAGGACATCTATGCCTACTCTAAAGAGTAAAGATGGGAATAGGGCGTCTGTGCCTATCCCAAAGAACAAAGATGGGAATAGGGCATTTATGCCTATTCCAAAGAATATATATGGGAATATGACATCTGTGCCTACCTCGAAGAGTAAGGATGGGAATAGGGCGTCTGTGCCTATGCCAAAAATATATATGGGAATAGGACGTCTGTGCCTACCCTGAAGAGAAAATATGGGAATAGGGCGTCTGTGCCTATCCCGAAGAACAAAGATGGGAATAGGGCGTCTGTGCCTATCCCAAAGAACGAAGATGGGAATAGGGCGTCTGTGCCTATTTCAAAGAGTAAATATGGGAATAGGACATTTATGCTTATCCCGTAGAGTAAAGATGAGAATAGGGTGTCTGCACATATCCTAAGAATATATATGGGAATAGGACGTCTGTGTCTATCACAAAGAGTAATGATGGGAATAGGGCGTCTGTGCCTATCCTGAAGAATATATATGGGAGTCAGAACCCAGGTACTGACCTGGAGCATAACGTAAAAGTAGTGTAGAGAACTTGTGATGTTAACCCTATATATATGTGGCATGTGAATATTTGACAAAAATTTGTGTGATTTTGGGAGATTTTGTGCAGAACATGCAATTTTGTGGCAATGTGAAGAGATTGGTGCAAGACAACATTGTCACGCTGCGCCAGCAAAGGGTAAGTAATCTCAAACTTGAGAGAAGCAAACTCAACAAATTTATCATTTTCTTTTCTTGTTATTTTTATCATATTTAATTATCAAAATAAATTTTCAAAATAGTTTAATTTTGGTTAATTTTCAAAAGATTTTGGAAGTTTTAATATCGAGCTTTCGTTCTATCATTCTTTGTTCGTATGGCTTCTAATTTATCGCAAAAGAGAGGGCAATTCGACAAACAAGTTGAAGATTGAAATAAATTCCATTAATCTAATCCAAAAACGAGCTACAAACTGAGTACATGCTGAAGTATCAAAATACAACATGCTGAACATATCTGAATCATTAGATAATAAATACATATCATGAACTGAACATATCTGGTACATATATCATGTCTGCTACATAAACATGACACAAAAAGGTATCTTGCTGATCATCTTTAGCATGGTGAGCTCCTGATCGAGCTGACCTACTAACTCAAACTCCAGGATAAGAATTCACTTAACGTGTACTCAGAGGTGCAACCCACTCATAACTCATATAACTACAACTCTTCCAACTCAAGATCTAGATAGAATCCTCGTGGTATATTATTATCTCGCATTCTTTTGAAGGTTATGGAAAATCAGGGATGTCGCACTCCTGGGAACTAATGTTTAGCTAAATCAGCACAATTTCTATCTAAGAACAACACTGATCCCAGTGGTAGCAGAAATTCAACCGACCCTTTGAATTCTCTGAGACCGACAATATCAATCTCATTTATAAAGAGTATATTGCTTTTTTGACAAAAGACACTGTGCAAAAGGGTCTAACAAAATTATGATGGTCAATATGGGGAAGAATGCAGCTCCCTTCATCATAAATATGGATGATACAACTATTTAGGATGCAGTCTGGCGGCAGTATACTCCATCAAATAAATCTTTCAACCATTCTTTTTATTACATAAGGCATCAGATCCACCTCATTATATCTTAAGATATCACGGGGTTGCCTTGTCTGTCTTCAATGATATTATAGCAACAACCACATTGAATGGTTATCCTACCTTTCCCGCGCATCCACTTTCACGGTTCGGCATATGTTATTTGCCTCATTAGACCAGATTGTCCTCTTTGCTTGTAGATCAAATACACAATCCAAAATCCTCTTCTTATCATTCTCTGAGAAGACTCCAGTATATAACACCAGGCCCTCCAATATATTGACGACTTCGCCCTGGACCTTTTCATAGAAATCAAATTCTCTTCGCTTTACCCTGCACATTCTCTCCTTCTCAGCTGTAGGAATATCATCAAATTGTCGAGGTGGCCTTGTTGTCTCAACCTTTTCAATGACCAGTGTCTGCTCTGTATCTGCAAGTAGTGGAATATATGACTCAATGTTTGTATCTGCTGCCTCGTGACCCCTTACTCTGGTGGTTGTGAATTCTTGCATTGAATTGTAGCAATCTAAGTGTAGAAAATTACATCTTGGGCATTCTTTGAAAGCTTGTATGGTAGATGCTTCTATTGGCAGCTCTGAATTACACATTGGACAACCCCTATAGGACTCATGGGGCATCTCTGTCTGAATCGGCTCTGCGGCTGGCTCCAGCTCATCCTCTGTACCTGGTAGACTGGAAGAGGTTTCTTTCATAAGTGTTTCATAAATCCTCCCCTCAGGAATTGAGGTAACTAATCTGGCTGCCTTTGTCTGTTGTCTTCTTTCGTCTTGTAGAAAGGCTCTATAGTTGGCATTGCTACGTTGCATTCTTCAAAGTGGTGTGTCACGCACTATATCCTCATCGGGACCTATTAAATCTCCTATCGATGCAGTTAATAGGGACTGTAGATGATTGTTCCATTCAATTGGGTATTCTTGAGTGATCCACTTTTTCCTCTTCCACGAGGAATCGTCTTCAGCTCCAATTTTTAGTAGAGACGACAATCCTTCTTTTTCCCGCTTACTAACAATGTCCATCAGGGGAACTTCATAATTTACATCAACCTGACCATAGTCAAAATTAAGGTCTATGACGCCGCCCTGAGCATTCCTTTCTTTATCTAGTGCGAGATTTAAGCCATCTTCGAAGGAAAAGATCACCTTACACTCTGACATTTCTTCTGCAGAAGAAAAAAAAACATCAGTGTGCTGACATCTAGCATGAACAAGAACAAAAACGAAGCGTCAACAATTTTGATAATTTGAAAATTTTATCTATTCAATTTTATTTAATTTAAACAGAAAAAAAAAACAAGAAGAGCAATTTCAAAAAAATTTCATTTTATTGAGGTTAATTTATTACAAAATTTTGGACCCAGTCATAGATTTTTGGTCAAATAAATAACACCAGAATAATCAAAATTTCAAAAAGTTAATGTTGATTTCAAGCGGAATTATGTCAGGTAATATATCTTAAGGTAGCGACCGTTAACTGGTAGCATAGGTCTTTCGCCCCAGAAATCCACCAGTTGGTAGGCTCCTCCTGAATAAACTTTCTCTATGACAAATGGTCCCTCCCAAGTTGGTTCAAAATTTTCACTTATTTTACGGTGTGTAAGAATAGGTCTTTTGAGAACGAGAACGAGGTCACCAAATTTAAATTCCCTCAGTCGGACCAATTTCTCTTGAGCTTGCACCATCTTTGCTTGGTAGTGTTCCAAAAGCTGTTGTGCTTCTAGTCATCTTCCCTCGAGACTTTCCAATTCTTCCAGTCTGAGTTTTGTACTTTCTTCTGTTGTGATTTGGTTAGCGATGGCGACTCTAAGAGATGGCGTCTGAACTTCTAGTTATAGTACTGCCTCGAACCCAAAAATAAATGCATAGGGTGTACATTGAGTGGGAGTTCTGAACGTTGTCCGGTAGGCCCACAAAGCTTCAAGTAGTCTATTATGTCAATCTTTCTTATTTTCATCCAGCGTCTTTTTCAAGATCTACACCAGTGTTTTGTTGAAAGCCTTGGCTAAGTCATTTGCTCAGGGATAGTAAATTATTAAGTACCTCCAATCTATCCCATTTTGTCTAACAAAATTGTTGATCTTCATGCTCTTGAAGGTTGTCTCATTATAAAAACTTACTCTGTGTGGAACACCAAAATGGTAGACTATATTGGTCTTGAAAAATTGTAGAACATTCTTTGATGTAGCCTCTCATAACAACACTGCCTCTGCCCACATGGAGAAGTAATCCATAGTGGCAAGAATAAATTTATGTCCCTTAAAGGACGGAGGGTCTATCAGACATATTATGTCCGTGCCCCCAACACTCGAATGGCCATGAGGCGACACTTGGGTGTAACACATTCGGAGGTTGCTGTAAGACCACCCCATGCACTTGACAAAGGTATCTCCTTCTACCTATATCCATACAATTGAATATCATCACTGATCAATAATCTCTGAGTTATTTGATCTTCATATTCATCTTTTGGTCTGACTGGTGAGCACCACACAATTTGTCATGTACTTCTTTGACAATATTTTGTGTTTATGCTCTACTCAGACATCGCAGCCACATTTGATCAAATGATGTCTTGTAGAGAACATCTCCCACCAGAGCATATGACATAGCCCTTCTAGTTATGTGATATGCTTCAGATTTATCCTCTAGCAACTTTGCAGTTTGCAAGTATTTTATTAATGGCTTACGCCAGTCTTCATTAATATCAGCGACAACAATCATCATTACTTCTTCTTTTTTGAGCTTATGTAGATTTTCAAGGTTTATTCGAGTCAAGACCCATCTTCCTTGTACCATAATATCAATGAAATCTTTCAGGGGATAAGCTAGCTCCTTAGCAAGTTTTGCTAGAGCGTCGCCATGTACTTTATCTTCCTGAGGATTCTGGTAAATGGTTACATTAGGGATCTTCTCTAACAGCTTCATCGCGTACTGATGGTATTCTGCTAACCTTGGTTTCAGAATCTTGTACTGTCGAGAAACTTGTTGAACAATAATTTGAGAGTCACCATAGATGACAATATCTGTTATAACCATTGAGATTACCAACTCCAAATATTTTGCCTCATTATTTGTACATCGCTCTGCAGGTTATAGGAGAACCTCAACATACTTTTATCTGGTGTGATGAAAATCAGATCAATACCTGCTTTTCCATGTATAATTATTTTTTATTCTTTATCCTTCCTAGTCGAAGAGGCTCCATCAAAGTACATTTCCCAATGTCTGGCACTGGAGGGTTCTATTTGCAGTATCTGCTCATCTAGTAGTTAATTGTTGAGTGCGGACCCAGCTAGAAGTGGGTGTGTAACGAGAAAATCTACTAAAATCTATACCTTGATAGTGTGAATGGGAACAAAAGTTATATCAAATTGCAGTAAAACCATCAACCATCTTGCTAGACATCCAGAGAGTGTTGGTCGGGTCATTAAATATTGCAATGGATTAATTTTTGAAATGAGGGTAATCTTATGAGAAAGCATGTAATTTATGAGCTTTTGGGCGGGGGAAATTAAAGTTAGATTATGTTTCTCGATAGACGGATACTTTACTTCTGTCGGTATTAGACAACGACTCAAATAGTATAGTGCATTTTCCTTGCCTTCAACATTGACTTGACCTAATAGTGCTCCAAGAGAGTCATCTAAAGTCGTGATATAAGGTAACAACGGTTTTCCCCGGATAGGGGCTGCCAAAACAGGAGGTGTCATTAAATATCATTTAACGTCTTTGAAGGCCTTCTGTCATTTCTCCTATGAAACAAATTTGGCATCCTTTTTAAATAATTTCAAGAAGGGTTGACACCTACTTGAGAGATTATAAATAAAGCATCTCAAATATGCCAACTTTCCTTGAAATGAAAGTAGTTCTTTCAAAGTTTTGGCGAAAGGCATTTCCAAGATAGCTTTAATCTTATTTGGATTGATCTCGATCCTCGATGACGAACAACAAATCCTAGAAATTTCCTGGAGGTAACGCCGAAGGCACACTTTAAGGAATTCATCTTAAGATTATATTATCATAATCGTTCGAACACGATCCTTAAATTATACAAATGGTCCAACTTTTTTTTACTTTTGATGACCAAATCATCCACGTAGCACTCCACTTGGTTGTGAATGAGGTCATAAAAAATTTTCGTGATCGCTCGTTGATATGTTGCTCCACCATTCTTTAATTTAAACGACATCAGTGTATAGCAAAATCCCAATTGGTGTTCAGATAGCTGTAAGTGTTGCATCCTCTGGAGCTATCTTTATCTGGTTACATCCTGAAGATACATCCATGAAGGAGAAAATCTTATGTCTCGAAGCGATGTCCATCATTAATTCTGGTATCAGTAATGGAAATTCGTCTTTTGGACATGCTTTATTTAAATCCCTAAAATCAACACATACATGGATTAGTCCATTTTTCTTCTTAACTGTCACGATATTGGCTAGCCATGTGGGGTATTGCTCTTCTCTTACAAAGTTAGCCTCTATTAATTTCTTCACCTCAGCAATGGCATATTGCTCTATTTCGAGGTGCATTCTTCTGGGAGCTTATTTTACTGACCCCAAGCTTATGCACTGCTATTTCTACTGACAGCCCTGACATTTCATCGTAGCTTTAGGCGAAGCTATCTTTAAATTTTGATAATAACTTTATCAGCTCTATGGATTCTTCCTTGTTGAGTAAAGAACTTACAAATGTTGGTCGAGGATGCTTCTCAGTCCCAAGGTTGATTTCCTTTAACTCATCAAGTGTTGACTTAATCTCTTTTTCAAATTCTGGTGGAGCATCATCTATTAACTGTTCTAGGAAGTCATCCTCTACATTGAGGCAGTCCTCTTCTAATTCATTAGTAAAAACCATGCAAAATTTTGAATCATCAACTCGTCCTACAGTACCAAATTCGAGACCATATTTTAAATTAGGAGTTTATCTTTTAACATTTCACAATTTTTCAAAAAATTGTAGCTTATCTTTTAGCATTTGTTTTAGCACATATTCCTGTTGAATGAATTTTTGTACACAAGGAGAAAAGTAACCAAAATGTAATTTCATTAATTCATTAGAATCATCATCCAAATTTACATGATTTTCAGAATTAATAGAAGGGGAAGCACGGTAAAACTTGATCGGCTTCAAACCAACACTACGAACTTTCTTGACCTCTAAACTCTTAACTTATTGAGGGTAGATCGGGGTACGGGTCATGACATTCACATAGTGGTTGATCCGATCATACATCGACTCATATTCATCCTTTTCCATGTCTTCTAAGGAGATCTACTATTGAGGTTTCCTTTGCTTTATCATCATCATTTCTTCTTCAAAACATCCTTCATCAGAACTTTCTTCCATGTCGATGTTGATGGTTGGCCTAGTCCGTTCAACAATTGTGTTGGTTCTCCCTCATTTACGTCCCTGGCCTAGATCTCGGGTGTATGGGCTAAAAGGACCTCTACCACCTCGTTGTGAAGAGATGATAATAGATTGTTGATGTGGAGTTGAATGGTCTCTGATTTGTGATGCTTCTGAACCTTGCATTTCATTCGTTACAACTTCATGAAAGAAAACTATTTTCTTTGGAGGTGCGTAGTAAGCAACATCTTCATGAATGCCTACTTTGTGAACCAAGAATGGTTGTATATCCTATTTAATGCAATATTCTCGTCCCTCTTTGAAATATTTGATGCATTAATGTAAGGATGAAAGAACCATATTATGCTCGTGAATCCATGGTCGTCCAAGTAGAGCATTGAATAAAGTCTCTGCATCAATGATGTGGAATTTTGCAGTTTTTACTAATTCTCCAGCTTTCATCAATAGTGTAATTGATCCATAAGCTCTTTCTCCCTTCTGATTGAATCCTCTTAACATCATTTTATCAGTAGTAAGCTCTTGAGCTTCAATGTCCAAATATGTTAATGTCCGTAGACTCATTAAGTTTAGTGATGCTCCCAAGACTCTGGACAATACAAATCTGCCGGTGTTGACAGAGATGTAGAGCGGTCGATTATGGTCGGTGGTACCGAGAAACAAGTTTTCATTTGTGAATATTATCCCACGCTGTTCTTTTAATGAGCAAACTTCATCTGAGGATGTTTTGGCTAACTGAACCAAGAAAATCTCTTGGTCGAGTAAGGCTGTAGCCAGAGATTCTCTCATCTCCTTTGACAGAATTAGAGCGTCATAAATGCTTAGTTTGGTTAGCAACCTCCTAAGGTGAGCTAGCATGTTATAATAAACCTTGTATAATCCTTCAATTTTCAGTAGGTTATGTAGCTCTTCTACTGGTGGAGGTAGAGGTAGCTCTTCTTGAGTGACTATTTGTTTTCCTTTATCCACTGGAGCTGACCTCGAGGGTAATACTTTCGCGCTCCTTAGATTCACTTATGTAATTTCTTCTTCCTGAGATGTTGTAGGTAAAATTTCAAATATTCCTTCTTCATGGGAGAGATCCAAGTTGATAGCAAGTGGTACACTGCGACACTCGAGGACTGGCTCTTCACTATCGGTGTTATCGTAGCCGGTATTGTTGATGTCTTCTTCATTCTCATTAATGGTTTTATCGGACTCAAGTACGATTTGAGGATTGGTTTGGGAATCAAGATCAGAGTTAGATTGAACAAAGTCAATTGTGTTATCGTTAGAAACAGTCAAAACTTAGCCGAGATCATAATCATTATATTCATAATACCCCGGTGGGGAAAAAAGGTAATCATACATGGTCAGGGGTTTGAGGATTTTCTCCCTTGAATCTGAGACAACCAATTTAACAGAGGTAGCCCCAATCCTACCCCCCCGCGCTATCAATCTTCATGACATCATGGTTTTCTTTCTCTTCTAGTTGTGGTGACTTCTCTATTGAAATCTCCAACTTGGCCTGAGCAGGTTGTAGACTCTGAACAGCTGCCTGAACTGAAGCGGTCTGAATCTGACGCAGTATCTTCTTGGATGACTTGCTCCAAACTGTGCTCCATCTGTCTTTTTCTACATATGGATATATTGGGGAGATTGGCTCCGCCAAAATCATATTTATAAAACCTTTTTCAAGATCTTTCAAATATTCTACCAGGATATTTATATTTCATTCTTTATAATTCCTTTCGAGCCAATCCTTGAAAATAAAGCAGCCCTTTATTGTATGTCTGAATATCATGTGGTAGGGGCAAAAATTGGGACTATCTTTCTTATCAACCTCTTCGGGCTTCTTTGGTTCTGGCAATCTGAACTCTGGCTATTTCATTAAGTTTTTGAACATCTTCAGTACAGCTTCATCTTTGAAAGAATACACTCTTCTTCATTCTGAAAGAGTCAGACCCATTCTACCTTCAACTCAGTACAGTCCTCCCTGGTATGAATGTTGGCTGGACTGTCCATACTATTGTGTTTGTTGTTGAACATGTTGTAATGATTATTGAGAACTTTGGTAAGAATGCTTTGCTTGTATCTTTATTGGCTGTTTTCCTTTATCAACCGTTGCCACTGTACCATACCTCTTCGTGAATGCTTTGGTTGCCCTGGATTTCTCTGCTTTTCTTAAGCATTCATATGTTTAACTTCCACCTGTAAACTGCTAGCTTTGCTTAACAATTTCTCGAAGGACTTGATAGTGAGTCCCTTAAGCCTGAAAGCTACTGGCTCATGTATGCTTTTGAGTAAAATCTCAATCGCATGTTGTTCTTGTAGTTAAGGTTCACATTTCATGCTAAGGTTTCTCCACCTCAAGATATAATCCACTAGAGTTTCGTTGGGTCTTTGCTTCTCCACTACAAGATCTCTAATAGAAACATGGTGTTGTGCTCCAGCAAATCTCTTTACGAACATCTGTTCTAACTTGGCGAATGTCTTTACTAATCCATTAAGTAACTCGGCATAGTAATCAAAAGCAATTCTTGACAGGTTGCTGGCAAACTGTCAGAAGAGTAAGGCTTCACTACCTCTTGTGTTGCCACAACTGGCTCGTAAATGTGCTAGATGTTTCCTAGGATTCCCAATCCCGTTAAATACCTTGAAGTTTGGTGACACAAAACCCTTAGGGTAGGGTACAACATCAAACTCCTTCGGATAAAGTCTACCCCTTGAAATTAATGCACCACCCTTAGATTGAGCTAAGGCCTCCCGAACTTGTTGTTCGACCAATTGTTTAATATCCTTCTCAGGCATGGTGTTTGGTGAGGAATCTTTCTTTTGCTGATCTTCTCCAATAGCGGAAGCAACTTCTCTTCTTTCATCGATAATCTGGATTATTTCTGGCTGGTTAACTCCTGTAGAGGCTACTTGTTGTGACTGGGATTACCCATTAACTATAACCATGTCGGCCATGGTGACGACCATCTCATCCATTCGCTTTTCCATTTGACTAATCTATTCATCCCTCAAGAAAATAGCTGTGCGCAAATCATACGCAACGTTCTCTTCAATGAGAGGTTGGGCATCACGCACTGATGAAGCAGCTCTAGTCTTGATAACATGAATATCCATGAAGTCTTCATCTAGATAATCATTGAAATCAAAATCCTTGTCATCATAATTAATGGTTACACCATGCTCTCTGGATAGCTCGGAAATCTCAGCCCTAAGCTTTTCGACCATTCCTTTAATTGTCGCCTCCTAATTTATCTTGAGATATAGAGGATTTTCCTGAACATCCGTCACTTGTTCATCAAATTCTGTAGCAGATATTTCAGACTTTTGCTTCATTCCACCATTCTGTCCTGAAGCTCACTAGATCGTAATGGTATGGCAACTTTGGGTACCCACACTTTCTTTCTCAATGATAATGCCTTGAGAAGGGGTATCTCAATAGAGGCATCGACATGCCGGAGAGAAGTATGCTCCCTGCGGTCCAAACCAAACACAATACCAGGTAATTTCTTCATCTTTTCCCTCTTTGAGGCATTCTTACGGGTAATAATTGATTGAATTCTCGAACCCAGACATGGCTTCACCGGTCGACATCCTGCAGACTTTGGAGCGGTAGAGGTAATAAAATCCATAGTAGTAAAGGTAGCATCAACTCGACTTCCCAGATAGAACTTGATGGGAATACGTGTCAGTAAAGCTTTAGCTGACTTGTGGGATTATCGAGCAGCCCTGACATCTCTCATGATCGCTCTCTTCAATTGTGGGGATACTACACATCCCACTCGCTTATGCAGTTCGACTATTGAACATCCTTCCTTAGTGGCCAATCTCTGAAACACTGTGTAGACTTTAGTGATAGGAGTGAGCTTCTCCTTCTCCTCACTACGACCATGAAATGTCGGTAAAGTAGGGAAAATTTCTTGAATACTTTCATATCCATTAGTATTCACCAACGAGTGGAACCTACTCCCTTGCGGAAGTGGAGAGGTCTCATGTAATCTCAGTTCCTCCTCTTGAGGAAACTTGTCATCTGGTACTCTTTTTTAGATTTGGGCCTTAGCTGCCCTCCGAGATTTCCGACTACGGTTCTTTCTCAATGATCGAGTCAGTGGTGCAGACTTTGAACTTGATCCAATGGTGAAAAATTGAACATGTGAAATTTGTTTGATTTAATTTTTTTTATTTGTGCTTATTTCATTAATCCAACTATGATCTTTTAATTTGACAAATTTTATGTAATTATGAACATTAAATAAAATATAATTAATTAAGAAAATATATGGTCAATTACTTTAAAAGATAACTCTTATTTAAAATTAAGCTTGATTACAGTCACAAATTTAAAGTTAAAACAATTAATTTAATGAAATTTAAGTTTTAACAATGGGAGATAAATTTAAGCTCTTAAGCATTATTTTTAATCAAGAGAGATATATTTAAGCCCTCAAGCTTATGTTTTCCATTTACCTATTTTATATTTTTAGTTCATCTAAGCCTTAGGCCATGATAAGCCTGACTCACAGCCATCTCTAGCTTAAGTAATACCCAAATTGATTATTTCATTGGTCGTTGGCCTTGAAGGATTATGCTGCGTTAATCCTTACTTGAAACCGTACCAGATAACCCATTAAAATTTTTCTTGAAGTTGTCATATGAAAATTAATTTTTATTTTTTTTTATCATTTAAGTTACATATTAATTATTAATTAATTTATTTAAAATTATGTTACAATTATAAACTCTTTCTAACATATGATAGGGAGTCACATACAATCATCACATCAAGAAAAACTTAACACCATAATCATATTTAAATATATAATTACAAGACTTGTAAGCATAATATACAACAACCTTGAAGTAATTTTAACGAATGTTCATCCCATTTCTATTATTTCAACAACATGGCACAAAAAAAAAAGAAGAAGAACGCACAGGGCAAACTCTATCAGCAACAAGTTTGAGGTTTGATTTACCTACATTTGCAGACAACTAAATATCTATGTTCTAAAACATGCAACAACAGTCTTCTAAGAATTCATTTCCTGTAACTTTTGCTTTTGGAGATAGTTCACCACAGTTTTGATATACTCGTCTATGAGATTGGCGAAGTCCTTTACAACTTGGGTGCCATCAAAATCTTTTTCTATCTCGTAGATTATGGTGGTCTTTGTCAAGGTTTTGTCTTCTCCCAAGTCATCAAGCTTGAAGGAGACGTTATAGTAAGCAAACCCTAACTCCAAAAGCCCTCCATCTATCGCCTGGAAGCTCACTGCATGGCTGGTTTCATCATATTTCACCATTTTCTCCTTGAAAGGTGAAAGAGGAGGTGTGGCTATAATGAAGGAGCATGTTGATCGAATTAGAACAAATACAAAAATAATTAGAAATAAGAGATTTTAGTGTGTTTATAAATGCTCAAGTCGGACGAAACAAATCTTTTTATGTGAGACAAATCACCAAAAATTTTGTTGGATTAGTTTTATGCTGGTGCAAGAAGATTCTCAGTCGCGTCTAAAATTTTAATATTNGCCGGACGAAACAAATCTTCTTATGTGAGACAAATGACCAAAAATTTTGTTGGATTAGTTTTATGCTTGTGAAAGAAGATTCTCAGTCGCGTCTAAAATTTTAATATTTTAATGTATCATTTTTTATGTAAAATTATGGTGTGCATCAGAAATGTAATAGCACAAATCTCAAGAAGAAATAGTAAATTAAGAGAAAGGAGAGTACGACAGGGATAACCTGCAGAAGTAAGACCAAATGGTCCATCACCTGATAATCAAAGATTTCTTTGACGAATTACATATCCCTTTAGTCTAGACTTGAAGCTAGCTGAATGAAGGTCGTCCGGGCCAATGACGAAGATCCAGCACTTGCCCTAGGATTGTTAGCCATCTTATAAGAACCTCTGAGACTCTTCACCAAGAGGACAAATGTTCTCCCAATTCCATACTCCACAAACACACCAAAGGATTTTTCATCAAGGAGTCAGCTACATATCAGATTATCGTTATTCACCTTCTGCCAGACAGTCTAGTTTCATCCTGGCAACAAGAGCTCCTCGCCTAGGAGTACATAGTCCATAGCTAGTTCAATGCAACCTACCAATTGACTCAAGAACACTTAGCCAAATCTGAATGACTGAAGTACAACAAGAGCTGNTCAGCTACATATCAGATTATCCTGATTCATCTTCTACCAGACAGTCTAGTTTCATCCTGGCAACAGGAGCTCCTCGCCTAGGAGTACATAGTCCACAACTGGTTCAATGCAACCTACCAATTGACTCAAGAACACTTAGCCAAATCTGAATGACTGAAGTACAACAAGAGCTGCTTGACTGCCCCAACTCAACGTAGTTGGTCGAATGAGAATAGCCCACCCCCCCTAAAAACCATCAATCTCAATCAATTGAGTGATAAAGTAGCTGAGTCATACTCTTATTTATCTAAATGCCCAAAATACCATATAATGTCATCACTAAAGTAGGGGCAAACAAGTAAATATACACATGGCACCCTCCACTCTTATAAATAGTGTGGTTATTTCTATAGTAAATGCTAATCAATAAAAATTCCCTCATTCTTGTATTCATTATTGTGCTCTCTCTTTGTGTGTCTCCTTCTCACTTTCATGTTCTACACTCTATTCCATGGTTGTGATTCATAAGATAAACTCAGATTCATCATCCTAAAGGTGCAATAGCGTGAATCATGCTTGCAACTGAAATAGGAGCACCACAAGGAGAGAACCACCAAACAAACAGTAAAAATATGGAGTACACTAGAGAGTTTGTACAATAATATTTCCAATTGTTCAAAGATCGGATGATGGGTGGGTTAGATGTTGGAGGCCGTACGAGATGCAACAAAAAGGGGATGGAAGAACCCCTGGGAGGAAGCACAGGTGCACAATAGCTGAAGTACGACTCAAGGCATCGATAGAGTAGGAGAGTCACGGTATCATGATGATGTTGATTCTATGAAGATGGATAGACGACGATTCAGGCATATTGAGGTGCTCCATCGGCCAGAGAAAGCCTTCTCTTGACAAATTTTTGATGTTGAGCCCCCTAGGAGAAAAATCAAACCCTTCTTTGGGGCCATATAAGGCTTAGGTTAATCTTGATGACCATATTATATCCATTGTCGTGACATTTTGATGCTTTGAAGTGTTGCTTATTCTTCGTCACCTCAAGGGAGTTAGGCCTCAAGTGGTTCATTTAACTATCGACTAGAGTGATCACATCTTTTACTGAATCCAGGAGAATATATGTGGCACATTTTTTGAGTTCCCAAAAATCTTAGAAGATTACAAAGGCCTTACTACATATCAAGTAGAGGTAAAACAAGAGTCTTCTCTCATTTATCACTTATTTGTAGAAGTAGATAAAATAAGTGTGGGATCTGGAACCTGTGGTAGAAGCCACCCAAGATCAGGGGATGAAAGATCCCTTCCTTTATGATCTTGGTCTCTATTTATAAGCGACCTTAGGGTAAATGTTAGAGCTAGCCAAATATCATAATTCAACATAAGAATATAACTCCACCACTGCATCTAATGGGATAGAATTAGACACCATTATCTGCATAAAAGTGCCCTTATGGATGACAAGTAGAGACTAAGAGAAGACTTGTATCCTTCTGCTTGACTACAAAATGAAGGCAATTTGTCACCTTGGGACAATAAGGAGGTTCATAGAAACCACAACGAAGAAGGTCAGTCACAGTAGCCTGACTAAAGGTCGACACATTATCATGAGCGAGTTTTGAATAATCACGAGACCACAAAGCCCACTTCACTAAAATTCTTAATGACAATGTTACTGGATAAAATTTAAATTAAATAATAATTTAAGAAAGCATCACTGATGAGAATTGGAGCTTTTCTTCAAAACACAAACAAGTATTGTCCTTACCATTGGGACCATGGCCATGAGACGGAAGATAGCATACACCTCTGAAGCCTAGTTGATTAGTTTATAGGAGCTGGAAATCTTAAGAAATGTGTGATGTTAAGAGCAATGACTTAACGACAGAGGAATGCTCTTGCAGAGGAAATCCCGAATGAGCTGGTTTGAGCAAATATCCTTTACATTGCTTGATTTTTACCAGGTATTTTTAGAGGTGGATAATCATCCTAGTGAGCAAGTCAGAAGAGTAAATCCTAGTGAGTAAGCCAGAAGAGGCCTCAGTTAGGAGAACTGTGTATAATTGTCATTCCTTCAATATGCAGCACCCATCCACCTATGACTTTCACTAATGCAGACTTGCCCCAAGGAAAAGTCCATATATTGACACCATCACTATTGTAGAAATGATTGACAAGTATCAGATATGTGGTATTTTGGTCAACTTTAACAACTCTAAGAATATTATGCTCAAGTCCGTGTTCCATAAAATGAACCTCCCAACCATCCGGCTAGTGGCACCGGCTAGCCAACTCTATAACTGTTCTGGTAAGAAGAATGAGGTCGTGAGAGTAATTGCACTATCAGTCACTTGGGGAGAAGTTAAGAAATAATTCAAATATATATAGGAGTACTTTGTGATGTTAGATTTGTCAACAAAATGCATAGCAATCTTCGGCCACCCTTACTAAATGGTTGTAATGCTTGGTCTTGACTTGCCACATTGTAGTAAGTTTTCTGGCAATGGATAGATAATCATGGTTCCAAGGAACTTAGAGCTCACATACCAAATCCTTCCAAGCATTTGGTAGTGTGGAGTAGGACCCACTCAACCTGTAACACCGATGTGAATGGGGGCTCAAGACCAGGGGAGACTAATTGTAAAATCTCTATTGTCAAAGGATAACATGTAAATCTTTCCTTGTATGAAAATTTTGATGTTGGATCAAAATTTTTGCTTTTCAAGATGCTTCAAAGGCATTAAGATGTCTTTGCTTGGTCAGCAGTAGAGATGTGAATAATAGTTCTCGACATTGCCTGTCTCAAGCAGAACATGAATCCAAATTCCCGACCATTGAAGTAGAAAATGAGGTCCTTAGCAATGAATTTGGCTATATAGATTTGAGGGGAAAAAGATAAAGGAAGTCAACTACTTCTTTTAGTTATAATACATGATGTGGGTCTCCAATTTGTAATCGTAGAAAAGCAAATCATAAGAGTAGGTTATGTGTGGACTTCCGAACTAGGATAGCTACCCACTGCTGAGGATCAACGCGTCAGCGCACTCAACGGTCAGACATTCGGTGATGAGCTTCAATAATGCTTTATCAAGCTACCACTAAATAAATATGTACCCAGCTGATGCAAAGAAGGAAACCCTTATAACTAGTGAGGGTATATATTGCTATAACGTAATACTCTTCAAGATAAAAAAAAATACTGTGGCAACCTACCAGCATCTTATTGATGTAATGTTTTCTAAGAGAAAGGGAAAAAAGTATTGAAGTTTATGTGGATGATATGTTGTTTAAAAATCAATCGATCGAGCAACATATAAAATAGTTAGAATAAATATTTGATACCCTCCAAAAATACTTTAGGAGATTAAATCCACAAAACACACTTTCTGAGCATTGACAAACAAGTTTATTTTCTATTTCATGACCCTAGCGTGAATAAAAGCCAATCTGAAAAAATTACATGCATTAAACAATATGTCATCACTCTGGAATACCAAAGAAGTTAATAAGGTGATTGGTTGGATAGAAATTTTAAGCAGCTTGTTACAAAGACAAGTGAAAAATGCATAATATTCTTAAAAATGCTCATGATGACAAAAAAGAAGTTTGAATGATTAGTTGATTGTGAGCAAGCATTTATAATGCTAAAAATTCCTTAGCATCACCACAGGTTCTCCAAAACACAAAGCCCAAAGCCAAAGAAAGATCTATTTCTGAGCTTTGGAGTTAAACTTGAGATCATTAGCCCGATGCTATTTTGAAAGGAACTAGGAAAGCAGCTCCTAGTTTACTACACCAATCAGGTCCACACTTGCACCGAGATCAATTATCCAATTATAGCAAGCTTAACGTTTGTTCTAACTATTCTAGTTGGCAAGATCCAACCTTACTTTAGAATTCATCGGATTAAGGCTATCATCAAACATTCATAAAAAATCATTCTCACTCAGATGGAACATTCCTGTTGGGTCCTCAAATGGGCGATGAAACTCAGTTATTTAAACATCATATATGTCCTTCAAATCAAAATCAACGAGCAAAGAGTATCAGACTTTTCATAGTATTTTCTAAATTCATGGGAGTCAAGAATAGGATCCATTCCTAATAACTAAATCTAGGTGTTATACATCGATAGAGCCTCTAACCAGATGGTAGCATGAATCAGACTTGCTTTGAGTAGTTCTATCAGAGCACCTCTATAATTCAGTCATCATAAAGTTTAATGTCACAAACAATAAGGAAAACTATGAAGCCCTAATTACTGGTTAGAGTCTAGTATAGAATTTGAAGTCAGTGATGAGATGATGTATTAATCATAGAGTTCCATTTACTCCTGACCTGACCAATTATGATGTTAATATATTTTTTAATCCATTACTCATGTCCATTACACAGAATGAGAGAAAATAGTTAACCATAAAATCTCGGTAACAATAGGCATATTTTATTTGTGTTTAGCAACCTATAAAGGAGATCAAAATAAATCTATGAGATGTCATGGGGATTGAAAAAGCCTCAACTTCACTGATTCTTACCTTCTTTTAACCTAGACATAAGCATAAGGAGGATGTTTTATCCATGTTGACAACTATCACATAAGAGAAAGTCAAGGAAAACTACTAATTACCACAACACAAAAATCATAGAGGTGCAAGCCACACATACCTTGAAGAACTGTAAAATTTATCTCCTGCTGTTTTTTCTATCATTTCCAACCAAATTATCTTTTGTTTTCGATTTTGAATACAATTTTAGAAAACTACTTATTTTTTTATCATGCTAAACAAGGTTTAGAAGTGTAGTAAACTAGATATTAAGCCTATAGAACAATTCTTAGTACTTTGCTCGTGCGATCGATACACGGTGCTCTTTAACTGCATTATTGCTTGATCGCCCGGTGCTCTTTAATTGCATTATTACTTGATGTATACGTACGTGATCTGACCGATTTACTTCACTATAACTTTTCTTGCCGTTAATATCCTAATCATTAGAAATTCTTTCATTCTAGTGTTCATTACTCTCTCTCTCTCTCTCTCTCACACACACACACAATCTCTCTCTTTCTCTCTCACAATCTCTATCTTAATCTTTTATTATTAGTTTGTGACTTGAAATAACAACATTAGCTGCAAGCTTTGTTTTACACAAATTCTTTCTCCAGAAAATCATCATCAATAATTACTTCCGAAACCAAACTCTTAGTACTACACTTTATATAATAAAGCGACTGAGTTATCCTTTACGATAAATATATTCTTCCTTGTATGATTATTAACAATTTAAACTGTTTAGCGCAGAGAAGATGTGTCGATGGAAGAAAATATATCTCCCTCTTAAATGCAACCAATAATGAGCACATATTCACGCAATTCAGATATCATCGAAGATTAATTATAATGAAATTTACGAGAAAAAAAAAGTTTTCTTTTAATCTTTCTAATTAATCGTCTCAGTTTACAAAAATTTTGCCACGAAAATTTTGAGAAAATTCTCTCAAAAACATGGTTAAAGAGAAAACTGAGACAATTAAAATGTATTTCTAAATAATCGATACATTTCATAAAATCTTACACAAATCATCAATTTGTAAAAGCAGTATTGCAAATAAAAATTCCAATTGTGCAAGCATTAATACTCAAATATAGATGTAAGGAATTACATCTTCGTTAACAAACTATGTTTTTTTTTTTTTGTGAAGTTGGAATCGAAGTACTTTACAAGATTGAATTCATCAATAAACTTCAAACATGCAGATCAAGAGGACAAGAAGACGTGGAGCTCACCAGATCTAATTGTTATGGAGACGACTGGACAAAGACCTCCATCACTTTCAACAACCTGTGCATCAATCGGCAGATGTGGAGCTGCTTTACGAAGAACATCGAATTTGGCCTTTGTTATTGCATTCCACAGATCCTCGATGCCAATTTCAAATTCAGTTTGGAATTCGATGATGCTCGTCATCAGTCTTCTCTCTTGCACTAAGAGTGATGATGAACTGAATAATGTTTTTGCATTGGCATGCAGACAATTGGAGCGCCCAGACTTGATTTATGGGAGACAACTGAACAAGATATTTCTCATTTGTAGAGAAATTTTAGACTTTTATTTTATCAGCTTGATATAAAATATGATATTTGAATTAGGATCACATCGGATTTTGGATATTTACCTTACTAAAATGTGCCAAAGAGTTTATGTTTATCTGTTTGATAAAATCCTATTTTGTATGATNTTTTTATTTTATCAGCTTGATATAAAATATGATATTTGAATTAGGTTCACATCAGCTTTCGGATATTTACCTTACTAAAATGTGCCAAAGAGTTTATGTTTATCTGTTTGATAAAATCCTATTTTGTATGATATAGATGTCCTTTTGCATTCTGTATAATATTTTATCATATATATAATATATTTTTTAAGTTAATACAATTTCTTTGCACAAATATATAACTTGATCAATGCGACGTTTTTTAAATTGTAAATTTTTTTTATTTAGATCTGACGTGTCATTAAAAAAATTTATTTTATTTTTTGGCTCTAATCTCATGACATTTTTTAGAAAAGAATTTAGATTCAAATTAAAGAACATTCAGATCTCTACTTAATTAAGTTTATAGACAAAATATTTGTCTCAATAAGACGGACCTGATGATATCAAAATTAGTCCAATCCGAGTCCAAGCAAGTCCTGATCAAACCATTAAAGCATATTTGGAGGCTTCAGACTACTAATTGAGTCAACAAACAAACTTTAAATTTGACATATCTATATAGTCAAGTTGAGCTTCTCGGCGACGAGAGGAATACAACTAGTGTAAGATCTTTTATTTTTGAGGAAGTTAAGACTTTCAAATCATCAAAATAACCCAATGGTAAAGGGTGAACAAAGTTATTTATGGAATGACCAAAATGCTTATCCTCTAGATGCTATAAATAGACACCCTCTTTTTCACTTGATGGGAGGAGGAGAAGGTATCAAATTTCTTTTATGAACTGAAGACCTGGCAACAATTTATGATCTCTTTGGTCGCCGACTATAGTTGAACACCATATGTTGGCCACCACCAAACACCATCGGCCATCCACTTCTATACTGGGTACTGATCAATACATAATTATGTGCAATGACGAATCCCAAACAAGGTATACTGAAGGTCTTACAACAACACTAATGAAATTGGATATGACTATCATATCAGAATACGATGACTTTCTTGAAACTATTGAAGCTTTCTAAATGTTGTATAGCTACAAAAAATGTCTTTGGTATAAAATAATAAGTCTGAGTGAAGGGTTGCAACCACCGACTAGTATAACACTAACTAGGGTCTATGTGGTCATNATGTATTTTTTTTTTATTTAGATCTGACGCGTCATTAAAAAGAAATATTTTATTTTTTGGCTCTAATCTCATGACATTTCTGAGAAAAGAATTTAGATTCAAATTAAAGAACATTCAGATCTCTAATTAATTAAGTTTATAGACAAAATATTTGTCTCAATAAGACGGACCTGATGATATCAAAATTAGTCCAATCCGAGTCCAAGCAAGACCTGATCAAACCATTAAAGCATATTTGGAGGCTTCAAACTACTAATTGAGTCAACAAACAAACTTCAAATTTGACATATCTATATAGTCAAGTTGAGCTTCTAGACGAGGAGAGGAATCCAGCTAGTGTAAGCTCTCTTATTTTTGAGGAAGTTAAGACTGTCAAATCATCAAAATAACCCAATGGTAAAGGGTGAACAAAGTTATTTACGGAATGACCAAAATGCTTATCCGCTAGATGCTATAAATAGACACCCTCTTTTCACTTGAGGGGAGGAGAAGGTATCAAATTATTGTTCTTTTATGAACTGAAGACCTGACAACAATTTATGATCTCTTTGGTCGCCGACTACAGTTGAACACCATCTGTCGGCCACCACCAAACACCATCGGCCATCCACTTCTGTCGATATTCAACGAATTTTATTTGTTAATGAAGTTTCTCTAATAAGGTATAACAAAGTATCCCAAATACGATGTAACAAAGTTTTTCGAGTACTGGGTATTGATCATTACATAATTATGTGCAATGATGTATCCCAAACAAGGTATATTGAAGGTCTTACAACAACACTAATGAAATTGGATATGACTATCATATCAGAATACGATGACTTTCTCGAAACTATTGAAGCTTTCTAAATGTTGTGTTGCGACAAAAATTGTCTTTGTTGTAAAATAATAAGTCTGAGTGAAGGGTTGCAACCACCGACTAGTATAACACTAACTAGGGTCTATGTGGTCATTCTTTGTTACAGCTTCCCACTACAGGCAAGTGAACAACTGTTGTCATTGTTGCCTCTCATTATATCCTTTATGGCCAACTATTATCATTGCAACTTTCTACTCAACCTATGTAATAAATTATTGTCATTGTCATGACATCCTTAAACTATAGGCTCTGTGATCAATTAATGCACTTATAATAACCTACTATGACTTATGTTGCTAGTTATTATTGTAGGTCCAACTGCAACATATATGGTCATTTACTATGATTGTAATCTCCCACTACATCCTTGTTGGCGAATTGCTATCATTGCAGCCTTCCACTATGATCTATGTGGTCACTTATTGTCATTACAACCTTTAATTATGCTCACTTCGGTCTCCTTATATTATCACAATCATTAACTACGGCCTCTGTGGACGATTGAAGCTCTTAGAGTGACCTAAAATGGTCTATATGGCCTATTATTATTGTATCTTCCCAATACGGCCTATGCAACCAACTGATGCCATTCCAACCTCTGACTACAACCCTTGTGGCTAAATGCTATCATTGTAGCCTTCAATTAAGACATATGTGGTCAACTGTTGTCATTACAACCTTCAACTACAGCTTATATGGTAAATTGACACTATTACAATCATCTACTACAATCTTTATGGCCAACTGATGCTACTGCACTTATCAATAGTAGCCTATATGGCCGAGTGACACAAATAAAATTTCCCACTATGACCTCCATTTCCAATTGATGTTGCTGCACGGACTCACTAAGCCTTTTATGACCAAATTGACATATGTGACTAACACATACTACAATTACCAACTATGAACTATGTGACCAACTATGACCTATGTGGCTAATTTCTATTGCAACTAACAACTATGACCTATGGAGCTTACTGCTACTATAGTTTCGAACTATGGCCTCCATGACAAACTGTAGCCTTTATAGTTAATTAATACTATAGCTTCCAATCTACCTTGCTAACTGCTACTACAACCTCTAACTATGACCTATGTGACCAACTATGACTTATCTAACTAATGTTACGATACCTCCAATTATGACCATGGTGAGAAACTAAGATCAATGTGACTAAATACTACTGCAACTTTCAACTATGACCTTTATAGCTAATTAACTCTAATGCAACCGCAAATTCAAGTCTTTAAGGTAAACTATTGTCAATAAGCTAATTAATTATGACATTTGCAACCAAATAATGTTATTATCACTAAGAAAAAAATTTATAATAGCCCAATTACGACTATTAAAACAAGATGACTATTGTACATCTATGCTTATCAACACTATAGCTTCATCTTCTCTAATTCAAGAGAATAGTTGGTCTATGTATTTAGAATCTTGTAGTAGGTTTCTTTGACTGGCCTATACCTCATGGCCTTGTCACTTTCGAAGATTTTTTCTTGTGAGAAATTTAGTTGTCTCCTCTTATTACATCTCACTCATCTATGTGTTTGCTAAATTTGCAAGCAATGTTAAGACATTATATTAACATTCTTGCACACAACTTTTTAGAACCATTTATGAGAAACAATTTCCTCTCTATGGAAGCATACCCTTCTTCGATGGCCAGCAAGCATAATAAATGAGCTTTCACTCTAATACCTGTCATTCGAAGGTGTAGTCTCGATGTGCAGGATGCCAAGTCTATAATTTATTTCATGGTGATTTTGATTATGCAACTTGCAAAGAAAATTTCTTTACTCTTCTTGAAGATCATAAACAATGAATGAATGACAATCAAACAGGATCCTCCACATTTTATGGGAGGCTTAAAAACTAACAATAATGTACAAGGCAGAGGTGACACTATCTGAAAATCCATTTATTAAAGGTGAAAAGCTAGCACCACCTCTATAAACTAAAGCTCCTCCTTAGGAAGTTGAGTGCACTTCTAGCTCCACACATCCATATAGTACAATTAAGTTTAGCAACAACCTCTAACATATATTGAGAATGTAACTTGGCCTTACATAATCTTTGATGAGATAAAACTTCTAGCGATAGAAGAAGTCATTTCTCTTTTCAACATAGGTCTCAAAAGTCATCATTTGATAATAAGATCATCCTTCAACACCCTATGCCAAAGGTTTTTTTTCAACATTGCTTTTTCGTGATGGGACACCTTACCCATATGAATATATTGATTGTTAAACACAATGAGCTTATAAAGTGCTCTATTCTACTTCTCTTAAAAGCCAAACACACTTGGTTTTATTTACCCTTTGGAATGATCATTCATACTTTTGATGATTTTGCCTTCTTTTTTTATGGAGAAATTCATCCCAAATCAATAAATTGTTAAAGAATTGTCATACCCTTATGTGATTCAATAGATTGAGAGAAAGTGACTGAAAGATTATACCATGACATTCTCTGATGAGGGAGGAAAACTTCACTATATTTTTGAAAGGTTGTTCACTTCAATTTCCTTGGCATGATTAAATTTGGGTAGTTTTGCCACATTTCATTAAAATATAAAGTTTATGAGAACAAATGTTAGATTGGAGGGTAGCATTAACTATAGTCTCAAAAGATCAATCACATAAACATTATGGGCATGTTTATGGTCAGGTAGTCTTCTTGTGTCACATTAATTCTTTAAGAAAAAGTTCTAAGCTAGGGGTGGAAAGGAGGGGGGGTGTCAAAGGCCTTCTAGTGTCTGAAGAGATTATTCACAAGAATTTCTTAGGCACATACAGGACCGTGTAGCCTGTCCACCATTCATTTAAATATCAAGTCTACTAAAGTAAATTCCTGACAAAGGAACAAATTTCACAACAAATTCAAGAGAAAACTCATGTCAATATCTTAGCAAAATAATAAGATTAACCTCCAATCATAAATGTCAACTTAGAAAGTACTCTCATATACAATTCTTATAAGTTGGAGTTCCTTCTCAAACTAATAAAAAAGTTGACCTCCATAACATTCGTTACATAGATAGCTTTATAAGCTCCATGGTCAAACCACCATTTTGAGACAAAAAATTCAAAAGAAATAATATAAATATTGTCAAATTTCACTCATGAGTATGGTTGCAATCATATTTCTAAGAAAAAGTACATCCATCTTAACCAAGACCTAATACTCGAGAAATACAAAGTAGCACTGACACCTCATGTTTTTCTTAATCATTCTCATGTGGAAATTGATTCAACCTTTTTTAAATAAAGTTGTGGTCATCAAGCAAAAGCTTTGACAAAGAGCTTAGGATAGGTCAAACATCCTTCGTGCATTCTTCAAACTAATCCAAAATAGGTTTTGTTCTTCAAACAGAAGCTTTGACTAACAAATTAGAACAAGTTGAATATTCTTGGTGTATTTACTTTTAAATCTTCTAAAATAATCTTTAGTCATCAAGAAAAAACTTTAAGTAACAATCAATGATATGTTAAACTTCGTTGTGGATTTTAACTTATTTTGTTCATAACAGGTTAATGTCATCGAGCATCTCCAACAGTACAAACTCGAACATGTTTGGGTCCTTGTTGGATTTTATTTTACTTTATCAATATTCAGTTAAATTTTTTTAGTACCTTTATCTATAAAACATAATATGTTACATATTAAATTTTCTAAATTAAGCCAATGGTCCACTAACAAGAGCCCAAGAAAGAGCTTAAGATAGTGTCAAATTACTAGCACATTTAAGGCCCATCATAAGAGTCCTATCAAGGAAAAATATTTTAATTTGTATTTATTATTTATATTTCAATTTCAGCTTTTAGATTTTCTGAATTCTCAAACTTAGAAGCTATTATGGTGGGTCATAAAAAATAATAATAAATTAGGCAGGCGGTTAGCAACTTCCTCTGTTAATGACCACCTACCATCCTTAAAATTTTTAACCTCTTTTTGTTGAATTTTTATCATTGTAATCCATATAAGTAGGGAAGATATTTAATTCTTTTGATTAGTTTCAATGAAATATTTGAGAGGAAATTTTTCTCCTTTTTCTTGGTGTTGAAACCCAAATTAATTATACAACAACTGAAAAAGAGTTATTAGCAATATATATGCCTTTGATAAATTTAGATCATATTTAATTGGAACTCATTGCGTAGTGCATACAAATCATCTTTCTATTAAGTACTTAATGAAAAAGAAGGATGCTAAACCAAGACTTATAAGATGGATTCTTCTTTTGAAGAATTTGACTTTGAAAAAGTAGATAGGAAGGGAACTGAAAATCAAATTGCTGATCATTTGTCCAGGCTTGAGTTAGAAAAATCACTCTATTTTGAAAAAGAAATTAATGAACATTTTATAGATGAAAAATTGTTCAGCATTGAAGAGTGGTGTGTTTCATGGTATGCCGACATTGTGAACTGTCTTTTTAGTGATATTATACCCTATAGAATGACATACCAAAAGAAGTCAAAATTTATTTATGAAGCTAAGATTTATTTTTAGGACGACCCATTTTTATATAAATAAGGAAAGGATCTTATTATTCGAAGATGTGTACCTTTAGAAGAGATTTATGAAATTATCAAAAAATGTCAAAATTCTGATTTTGGGTGACATTTTGGTGTTGATAAAATAGCATACAAAATTTTATAATCTAGATTCTATTGGCATACTATCTTTAGAGATCTTAATACTTATATTAAAACTTGTGATAAATGTTAACATGTAGCAATATTTCTAGAACAAATGAGATGCCCCTCAATTATATGCAAGAAGTTGAAATATTTGGGATTAGATTTCATGGGACTATTCATACCATCTTTTGGGAATTTAAATATAATGTTAGCAATGGACTATGTATCCAATTAAATAGAAGCTGTTGTTTTACCTCAATGTGATGCTCAAAAGGGTTGTAGAATTTTTGAAAATGAATATATTTTGTAGATTTGGGATGCCGAGAGTTATCATAACTGATGGGGGAAGTCAATTCAGTAATTTCATAATGAAGAAATTATTAAATAAGTATCATATAAACCATAGAATTGCTACTACTTATCATACTTAGATAAGTGGTTTGGCTGACTTATCTAATCAGGAAATTAAAAGAATTATGGAAAAATCTGTGAATCTAGAAAAATGGATTGTTCAGTCAAACTTGACTATGCTTTGTGGGCTTATAGGATTCTTACTAAAGATTTTCTGCCAGAGCAACAAGTTTTGCTATATAACGCAAGGTTAAGATTATTTTCATACAAACTTAAGTCCAGGTGGATGGGCCCTTTTGTTGTGATAAAAGTTTATCCTTACGGTGTTGTGGATATTAAAGATCCTAAAACTGAGAAAGTGTTTAAAGTGAATGATCATTGACTGAAACCTTATTTAGTAGGGGATCAACATAAAATTAACATTCGAATGATGTTAAGTTAACCAGAATAAGCACTGGTTACATCGGGCTGACGACATTAAACCAAGTGCTTTTGGGGAGGCAACCCATAGTTATCAGTGTGTTTTGCTTTTATTGTTGTTTGTGTAAGATTAAGTAAATTAGGGTTAGTATTTTTAAGACTATTATGTGTTAGTATTGATTTTAAGACTTTATTTAGTGATCCAAAAATGCTAAAATGAGAATTTAGACGTTAAGTTGACTGGTGCAAAATTGAGCGTTGGTTTAACCACCAAGTGGTTGAGTTAAACGTGCCAAGGTTATTTGAGGAAGTGTCTAGGAGTTACTAGAGAGATTTAAGCCTATAAAAAGAAGGGTTTTGTGAAGGAATTTTACCCCAGATCATTTTCAGCTCTAGATTTTAAGAGAGAGAGATTTTGAGAAGATGTCTTCATGGAAGATGGATTTGAAGAAGAAGGAAGAGACCCTGAGGAAGAGATTCATTAGTCAAAGTGTACAAGAGATGTATACCAGCTTTTAGCAGTTAATATTGAAGGAATATGGAAAATGATCAACAAAATTGAGACTGTCATGGCTTTACTAGAGACAAAGGTAATTGAGATTCATGCACATCTAGAGCATATTGGATGTCAATTGAAAATGCAATTTAACCATACTAGTTATATAGAGGAAGTGGATGGATAGAAGAAGATAGTATCAGAGCACTTCACCACTGTCCATTTTATTAACTTTATATTCCAATTGCCTAAGGAGAGACTAATGAAAGACTAGAGTTTGTCCCAATAAATGAAGAATGGATTTAAGTTCAGTGATAGAGCTTGTTTGCTAGGAGTCGTTGTTTAATGTGTTAAGAGTTAAATTCTATTTTTGGAGTTATGTTAGTTTGTTTAGTGTTTTTAATTAGAAATATTTTCTTAATCGAGAGTATTTGGAGTGAGAATTAGGTGTTATATGTATTTGTACTTGTTTGTGAATGAATGTATATGTTTGTTTTTTGTGAAAATTTGTGTATTTTTTTGCCTCGAACAGAATTAATTATAGTGGAGAATTTTGAGAAAAAGGAGAGTTAAGGGAGAGGAAAATAGTCATTTAAGTGTTATAAGACCATTTAAGAGGCTAATAGTGCATTTTTCAAAAATATCAAAAATCATGCACAGCGCTTAAGTGCCACATTCTTGTGCTTACGCGTGATAAAACCTGAGAGGCGGGCGCCTAAGCGCCACTTATCTGCCATTAAGCTCCGGTTCACAAAACTGGTTCACGAACGGCTAAAAGTAAAAAATAACCCCAAAAAATCATCATTTTTACTCTCTTCGTCACCTTCAACCTCGTGAGTTTGCTATTTGGAAGTCTAGAGCAAGCCATTTTGTGGAAATTTCTTGGTAGAATTGAGAAAAATTTGCTAGATTTGGATTTCTTGAGGTAAGAGCTTCACTTCTATGTAAAAATTTTAGATTTTCACCATGTATTTTAAGTACATTTAGAAGAACTCAAAAATCACTATTCATGGTGAAAAATGAGGAAAAATCTATAGAAATATCATAGAAAGAGTAGTTTATACTTATAAGAGTTGAGTTTAGTAGATTAGACTTGATTTTTAAAGTTATTGTGGAATTTTAAGAAATTTGTAGAATGACACCAAGAATGAAGAGGAGCTAAGAAAAAAGCCACTATGATTCGAGCAAATTTGTGAGTTCGAAAGCTCGAGATAGGTATAGTGATGTTCTGCAATCATGAAAACTTATTCATGAGCGATGTTTAAAGAGTCCAGGTGGATCTGTAGAGGATTTGATCGTTTACTGACAATGTGAACGATTTTGCTATTTTTTTGTTGTGGCTCTTATTTCTGTAGTTAGGGAGTTCTATGCTAACCTACCCGAGGCTGAAGATGATCAAGTCATGGTTAGAGGAAAATTGGTGTCTTTTCCACAGGAGGTAATCAATATGTTTTATCATCTACCACCTGATACTTTGTGTTTTTATGCAAACTGTAGTCCTACTGAGACGGATGTAGATGAGCTTATTTCCTATTTGACTGTTATAAAAGGGTTCTGGAAAATTACTAATGAAAGAAGAGTCAATTTTTCCACCTCAAAGTTGAGTGCACCTTCAAAGGCATGACAATATTTTATTTCAGCCAGTCTATAACCTAAAAATCATCTTAGTGAAGTTATCAAAGAGAGAGCAACGTTGAACTAGTGTATTCAGAAAGGCAAGCTCATCAACATTGGAGCTTTGATCTATCAGACTATCATCAGTTCTGCCACTGAAGTTACTACTGTAGGTCTAGGATTTTCTTCCTTGATCTTTTATTTATGTGAGCAGGCTGGAGTGAGATATGATAGTTAGGAGGAAGTACTATTTTCTCTAAAGCCAATAACAACTGTTAATGTAAAGTCAAATTTGGAGCATTTTATTTTTGGCTGTAAAGGAGGATTTTCAAATAGTTATGGAATGGCAATGTCTGCTGCTTCTACCTCTGCTTCTTCTCACGAGCTTGTACTTCTAGAGGTGAGTCTACAGAAACTCAAAGTCAACTATTACAGAGGATGATGGACAATATTAAGGTAAGAAATTTATAAAGCTTTGCAGGTCATATTGATGGTTATAATAGAAGAAAAAATGATTATGAAGAGAAATTTCATTCATCTCTGGAAAACCTCATCAGGGGTAACCTAGGAGTGCAATTTCCTCCATATCTTAGATACCCTGATTTTGAGCCTACAAATGTCTGGAATAGAGGTGATTCTGAGGATAATGAGGAGGAGGACCCAGTTATTTATTTTGATGTTTATAATATGTGTTGGACTATGTGGTTTGAACTTGCTACATTTGCATTTGTGTACCTCTTTAGACTTTGTAATGTGTGAGACTTTTATTTTGTTTAATTGTGTCGCGAAGTTGTATTTTGTTAGTATTTTTCTTTAAATTCTAGGGTGGTAATTATTGTTGTGTGTTGATTATTGTGTTAGTTAGTTAAGGGTTGAACTTAATTCTATGTCTTGTGAAAGTTTAAAAATCTTGCTAATTCTAGTTCTAAATTTTAAACTCAGAAAACTGCTACCCTGTATTTTTCTTTTATTTTGTTAGTATGTTTGTTTTTATGTTGAGACTGGAAATCAAAGTTAGTGTGTTAATTTGTTTTTATGTTTGTAACCACTATTTATAAGTCTATTGAATCTCTACATGTTGAATTGAAATGAAAATGATAGAAAATTGATCAAAAATTAATTTTACTCCTATTTTTAGTTTTATACTTGTATAATTAGGGAATAGAAATTCATGTAAGCATGTTATTTCAATTTTCATTCATGTTTATATATATATTCCAAATATTCCTATATATGATAGCAAATTTCAATATAGGGAACTCTAGAGTGAGAGTTGGTATATTCCCTACCTAGTCGATCTTCAGAACTATTCAAACTTTAAATTTACCAATGTTCTTTATAGCATCTCTTGTAAGGGTAAAGAATATTATTGCTCCTATTTGACACAACACAATTTGCATACTTCCACAACAGAAATTCTTTACTTATTACTGATTCATGATAAAAAGAAAGATATTTTCATATCAAGTGTTAGACTTTTACATAAACTCAAGTTATCTTTAGAAGTTTTATTATTTTTTCAAAATATCAAAAATACCAAAAATAATTGAATTTTACTTATTGAGAAAATATATATAGTTTAAGTAATTGTATTTTTAAAAATAGAAAGTTTGTGCATATTTCATATTTTCACTGTGGGTTCGATATTCAGGTCTTATTCAAAAAGTCTTATATTACTTGATAACGATATGTATACTTGCGTAGTATCACAATATATATATATATAAATTAAA
>JXCR01148487.1:177609-226205 GCA_002079205.1 Phalaenopsis hybrid cultivar
TATATATATATATATATATATATATATATATATATATATATATATATATATATTAAAAAGTTAAATTCTTATTTTTCTCCAGGATCAAATTTTTGGTTTTATTGCAAAGTAAGGAAACATAAGTGAAAAATATCATCAAAGACATATTTATACTGTGCACATAAGCAGTTTCAGGATTAGTAGACACAAACTATTAATCTATGACAATATCCTACTCCTCATCAAGAACATTGATCTACAAATCACTTTTAGTTTCACCTTTTTCCTATCAAGAAGAGGGTATTTTTAGAAACATGGCTAGAATACATGTCCTCAGAGTCGGCTAAATTTCAATGGTGTTTTAATGGGAAGTATTAGGCCCCCAATGTTTTGTTCTCATCAACAAGAGCAAAAATCTTCATTGAAAAAAATATCATAATTTTAATATTTTGACTAACGATAACTCGTGCCACTATTAGATTTTTGGGAGTATTCTTTAGATTTGGCATTGGAGAGAGAACAATCACAATGATAGATAACTCAGTCTTATACTCTATCAGTTGATCTTCTACGACTAATATTTGCTTTGCACTTCCATTATAAATTCATTTATACTTGCTAATAGAGATATTTGCACTTTTTAAAATTAGTTTTTCATATCATTAAAAAAATATTCATTTCATCCTTGCGGTATCAATAATGCCTCCTTAAGATTTTGGTATTTCATTTAGTTTTCTAATGGTAGGGATTCCCTGGGGATTGGTATCTTAAAGCATAAAAATCATTCTAAAATAGATCAATAGAGCCCCAAAGGAACATCAAAACATTATGTCAAGAAACACAGGGGTTGCATAATACTAGCCTAAAAAGTGGCACAACATTCTGTCAAGGGACTCCAAGGTTGCACAACACCAATGTAGAAAGAGGAATAACAAAGGGCCAAAGGACTAACGGTTTGCACAACACTAGTGTTAAAAGAGCCATTGAAGTAGGCTAATGAACTAAAAATGACACAGTAGTCTGAAAAGAGGAAGTATACCTTCACAGCTTTGTGGGTGCACATGCTCGTACACTCTTTTAAACTTGCACGTTCATGCATGCACAAAAAATACACATATGCATGAGGGAAGCATGCATGCATTTTTTATACTTGGTCACATGTGACAAGTCTGTGAACATTTTAAAAGGACAACAAAGATTGTCAGGCAAGCCCACTACATCACACATCACACAACCCTACTTCACTTATTTGACCTAGAAAATTGTACCCCGCTGTTGTTTATGTCCCAATAGGCTCACTGTCTCATGCTTTTATCAACTACCACATGATCCTTGACCACTCTATCCATGCAAACACACCAACTATCACATGTCATCTATTCCACATACGATCGTGGAACCCATAGCCTCATACAAGCTTGACCCTTATCCAATCACTCATACAAGATTGACCATTATGCAAACACTCGTGGCATTCCCACACATGCCATCACATGCAAATGTGATCCTATATGTGTGTACATTTTCTCGTGCATGAATACACACTTGCAAGCATGCCCATACACTACCACATGTGTGCAAACGCACTGCCATTGAGTATGCTCATCCTTGAGCGTTTCATTGCCTCCCAACTTGCTAGTTGAACCATGTAGATCATTAACACATATTTTTTCTTATTTTTTAAATGCACATGCATTTGCACTCAGATATGTATGCTTTAGTGTAAAAAAATTGAGCCCGTGCTATCCTGTTGTCACCAACACTACCAGACAAGACATGATTCATTATTTATTAAAATGTCTTCTATTTGCTATCTTTTAGAAATTATGGATTCAATTTTTTCCATTTTTGAAGCTACTTGAAGCATCAACATCAAAATTTTTTTTAAAAAAATTCAACGTAAATTTTTTTTAGGGATCTAAAATAGTAATAGAGACTTCACGTTGACATATCATTTCGAATGATACAAACAACAAAATTTAGGAATAGAAAGCAACTGCTGTGTCACCATTAACTTTTTATTATTTGAAAGAATTCTCAAGTCCTTTTTTAGAAAACAAGTATTTAATATTCAAGTTAAAGATCATTCAAACCTCCAATTTCAACAATATATATTTTGAATGACCATATTGACAAACGAATGCAATAATATCAAAATTGGTCAACTATGAGTCCAATCAAATAATGATTAAGCCATTAAAGCCCATTTAGATGCTTTAGATCACAAATTGAATGGACAAACAAACTTAAATTTGACATATCTATAGTCTAGTCGAGCTTCATGATGATTAGAGTCTAACAAGCTTAAGATTCTTTATTTTTAAGTTCATTAAGGCTCTCGAAACATAAGCATGTCTTTTATAATCAAGATCAATCAAGGTGGACCATTTGTTTTGGTGGTGGTAGGAGTTATTTATTGAATGAAAAAAATTCTCCATCTCTAGAAGGTATAAAAATGCCCTCTCCCTTCACTCTAGGGAAGTAAAAGAAATAAAATTATAGTGTTGTTATGGACTAAGGACTCGATGATAACTTCCAGCCTCCATAGTCACTGACCACAGTTAACCACCACACAGTGACTGTCATTGACCACAATCTTCTAGCAACCATCAACTAAGAATAGTCACTGATTGGGTGTGATGTTTCAATCGGAGTGTGCTCACTAATAGTCATGTGTATGTACTGTGAATTCTTGAATTTGATTTTTGCAGCAATGTGAAACTAGACCTTTGTTACCCAACTATGAATGTGTGTGTTGTACCACCAAATTTGCTTCTACTTTAGATGTTCTCACAGCCCTTCATATCATGCAAGTATACATTGTCATTTCAAGTATATCAAATTTTTTATTCCAGATTATCGATCCCATAGAGAAAGAGGTGTTACAATTTTGAGACAAGTTCTAGCTTTCTAAACTAGTTCTCAGCTTGGGGTCTTGATGGTTTTATGGTTATACAAATGGTTTACTATAATTAAAAAAACCTATTAATTATATTAAAAGTTGGAGGAAATCATGTGATAAGGTTACCGTCACCTTTGTAATGTTATAAGAGGTGTGTAGATAATGAATGCAATAAGTTGAAAATGTTGTAAGTGAGAAATAGGAGAAATTATCTTATTTACCCTCTTCTGAGTGCATAAAGAAAATTGGTTAAATTGGTTTTAATTTCTTAAACTCTGATTCGATCCAATTAAAGAGTTTTTACATATCTATTTGCATCTGCCAATAGGTTACTTTTGCTTCATACCCTATAATTCAATTTGATTTTTCCAAGTTGTTTATGTTGTAACTCTCCCGAGTCTTTATGGGTTCAAAACAAATTTGAACAAACCATTTGGCCAGAATGATAAGTAAATGAAGCACAGAAGAAAAATCATCACTATAAGGAGCAAAAACCAATTTTAAAATTATTTCACCAATCTACACTACCTACTTATTTAACATAAGGAGAAAGATAAAAAAGAACTACTCACGAAGCATAGAGAAGTTGCCACAACAAATTTTTAAAACAAAACAATCCACAAAAATTATGTATAAAAAAGTTACAACACAAAGGAGTCGACAAAACATAGCTTTTCCCTCACCAAGCCCTGGAAATCTCTCTCAAAAAGATCTCCTATGTCCTTGCCACCTTGCTGAAGAACCTCTCCACAATATCCCTCCAAATCCTCACCAAACTCTGAAATAAAAAGCATTGTAAACACCATTTGAACTCTAAATTTTCCATAGGATTTCCCTTAGGGTTCAGAGGTCTTTTTTACTCCTTAGGTTGCCTAGAAATGCTCTAAACATCGACAAACATCAAATATATATGTAGTACAACAATCAGAGGAACTGTGAAAAAAACTTCAAAAGGTTGTTAGGGCCATGCCCTACAGAGCTAATTCCTAGATGCTAAGCTCTCTATATGGTTCGGCTAAAACTGGTGCGTAGACATCATGTGGATGGTGCTAAGGCCCTAGGTTGCAAGGCCTTTGCACCTAAAGGCTAGCGCCAAGGCGCCAATCCACTTGGGGCCATTTTGTTTCATTTCTCCTCTATTTCACTTTGCTTCTTTGCCATTTCGTTCCACATGTACTATCTATTGTACCATCATGAAAAACACAAACATACATTTCTTTATAGTGTGATTTCATCCATAAACAGGTGTAAAAGATAAAGGAAATTTAGCATTCTTTTAGACATATAAAAATCTCCCAAACTTAAACATTACTTATCATGAAGTAACACTAGATATTTCAATATTAATTATATTAATTTGAGAGTTGGGGTTCATTAAAATCATTAACGATTTTGCCTCAATAAATTCATAAAAAAATTTTAATTAACTTTGCTAAATAAGTCTAACACTAGAGTCAAAGTGAACCATTCATTTAACTACGAGAACTTGATTTTTTATTCAGTTTAAAAAGAAGAAAATATTTGTAAACTAAATCAACTTAGAAGATATAAAACCAGAAATTAAGCACCCCAATGAAAAAATTACATATTTACTTTGAAGATAAATAAGCTTAAGAATGTAATAAAGTTTCAACTTTAGAAAGAACTCAGTGAAACTAATTTTTTATTAGGCTTCTTCCCAAGCTTCTCCTCCCCTTAATAATTTCTTAGGATCAGACATTTTTTTTTCTTTTCTTGCTTCAGGATGCAAAGGTTTTTTTTTAATACTTAGCATTACTTTAAGGAGGATTACTATATCTGGATGGAACTTTAAAAGTTTTGAATTTCACTATCACCCTTCTAAAGCAAAATCTATAAACTCTTTCACTTTCTTAAAATTTTTCAAAAGACAAATGTAATTGTGTAAATCTATATTGAATATAGGACTAATTCGATTGAAGTGTATATCTAAGAATACCTAATTTATAAACATATAAATCTTTATAAAAATAAATTGTGAAATTCTGAAACCAACTTTTCATCAATTTAAACTGTCTGTTAACTATACTCCAGTCAAGACTTATTTACCCAAAATATAAAATAAAAATTCTAAATTTTTACTCTACTCAAAATTGCAATAATTTTTAACTTAACACCACTCAACTCAAATTCCTTTTAAATATTAATATTTTGAACTACAAGTAACTGATGAAAAATAAATTTAAGCCTTTTAATGATTTTTCTCCACACCCCCCCCCCCAAACTTAAATTTTATCATATATAGTAATGCATGACATGAATATGAATAGGGAAAAAATAACACTGATATACTTCCAATCATATGAGTATATTCATAGCAGTTTTACACGTATGCAACAAGTAGATCGCGTCTCAACACATTAAGAATGAAAAATATCACCATAAAGAGTTTAAAAGTGATAAAAGATAGGTATAACAATCATCACAACAACCAAAAGTAAATAGTACAAAGAACACATCAATATCCACGGACAAAAATTCAAGTCGTCCAACATATCAAATAAATACATAAGAGTTCATCACAATAGTAGCAGTAGAAAAAAGAATAATAAAAGTACAGACACATTTACATAAAAAAAGCTACTCCTCCTCCTCCTCATCATCATCATCCTTATCCTCTAAATCCTCCTCCTTCAGCTTGCAATGCTTGTACGGTGAGTAAGGAAGATGCATTGAAAATGCCACTAATTTGTCTCCACATATTCAGTGATTTAGTTGATATATCTTCACTTGTGTTGCAAACAGGCATCATGTCCAGATTAGCATTTGTTTTCCTACTCAATATGTGTTAAGTGGTCAACCTTGATATAGACTTCAATTTGAATAATAGAGCTGTCTTCTTCCATTTTCCTCAATCTCAAATATATAGAAGCCATACTGGAAGAAGGTCGGGGGTAATAATAAAAAGTTGACTGTTGAGAAGAAGAACGGGCCTAAGAAGAGCCTACTCCACTGCCAAAAACAACTTTTTTATCATATAAGCTCACAAATTCCTTACTGATAGGCTTTAGTGGATGAAGTAACTCTCCCTGTCCCTCAAAAGTAAGTCCAAAATGTTGATAAAGGGTGGAGAGAGTATAGTGGGTTTCCTAACCCCAAAGTAGACCAACACGTTATGACATTGATGATTAAATGGTAGATAATACTTATGATATCCACAGATTTCATGGTTTCAATACAAAAGTTGATAGCAGCTCTCTCTCACACAATGTCACTGATATTGGTGGAAGTTAAAAATTTGGTAGAAATGAAATAGTGCCAAAATTTGGAAGATGCATTTAATGCAGATGAAGAAAGGTTGACCTTATGGTCATTTCTTAACTTCCAAGCACCCTTCCCATTTTTGAACAATCAGATGATCCCATTGAGATCAAAATCTATGGGGAAAGATTTTGAGTAAAAAATCCCGGAGGCATCTTCCAACAAAAAGAGCACATTGATGTGCGATGAGGAAATATCCACCTACCTCTCCCTCGCAAATACTGAATCATCAAAGGCATGAGGGAGATTTACATAAAATTTTCTGATCATAAAAATAGTTGCTATAGCAGTAGTGTAGTAGAAGGCTTCCCTATGATGGTTTACAATTAAACATTCCACATCACCCTTGGGTCTAATGACCCCGCTCAACAATTAGCTTCTTTGAAGGTCATTGTAACACTCTTGTGCATTGGAGCTAGCAAACATTTTCCTATAAAAAGAGGCTTTTCTTTTGCTCCCATTAGGCTTAGGTGTCATAGAAAAAATGTGGAAATGCAAATGCAATGAGATGAGCTAAATGAGCAATGTTGAGAACACAAAATGCTTATCAAGAGCTAAATCAAACTCTCCCAAAAGACTTTCCTCTCTTACTCACAAATCCCCCAAAAATTGAACTTTTTCCCAGATATAATGAAGAATCCTAGCAAGATAAGTGTAAATTTACCTTGAAGTTGTGATTTCCACACTTTTAGATCCCTAGGATGGGCTCAAATGTAAACAGAATGGCTGCCCTAAGTGTCACTCCAAAATCGCTAGAGAGGAGTAAGATAAAAGATAGTGCAAAAAGTACTTTAACTTGGGTAGTTCAGGCTCTTTAATCACCCAGGTAGGTATGGAGCATAGGTTCCTTGATGGTGGTGCCAAGGCCTTAGGGTCCAAGGCCTTGGCGCCGATATATTGGTGCCTAGGAGTCGATCTATTGATGCTTAGGTGCTAGCACGACTTCTGTCATTTTGATGTCATTGGTATTTAAACCTACGTGTACACTCCAAATTTGAGTTTGGTCATTCAAATTTAATGTTCTAATCCTCTTCAAGTCCTTCTCCACACAAATACAAAAGATGAATGTGGCTAACTCTTACTTCTCATCATTATCTCCAACAAATTCTCATTTAATTTGACTGAAAAATTCTTATAAATAATATTCATAAGGTTTGGGCTTTAGACAATATGTCTCTGATCTATTTTCTTTGGTGTTGCTAACCTCAAGTGTACCTTGGCCATAAAGCATACACACTGATAGCTCAAATGAAAAGGGTCCTTCTCGAGCTCCTCTTCTAGTTGGTTGAGATGGACCTTTCTTATGTCTATATTCAATATATCTTCAGTGAAAATTAAGTTTGATCAAGAACAAAGGTGTAGAGTGTACGGTTGATCCTACTAATTCTAGAGAACACATTCAAGTCTAGTCACAGTGGGAAGACTAAGGAATCACCAATTGCAAATCACACTAAAAGAAAGTGATCCAATCCCATTCTTTACTTTAACATGCAAACACAAATAACCTCAGACCATAACATACAAAAAATAAATCACACCTAAGAAAAACAATAGACTTAGCGCTTGGTTTAACCTCATTAGCCTGACTAATCTAGTTGCTAACTTTGGTTCACCCAACCTTAAGATCTCATTAATTATACGCTTTTCTCCAACTAAATAGGGTTTAACTCTTTGTCCATCACTTTTAAAACCCTACCACTTTTGGGATCCTTCAAATTGATTGCACTAAAGGGATAAACTTTATTTACAGTAAATATCCCTTACCATCTGGACTTAAGTTATCTAGCAATAATTTTAATCACGTATTAAAGTGTAATATCTCATGTTTAGGTTTAAAATATTTCTTAAGAATCTTCCAGTCATACAAATTTTTGATCTTTTCTTTCTAAACTTTTTCATTTTCATAAGATTCTTGTTTATTTTCCTCGAGTTCATTTACCTGCAATAATCTCTTCTCACTACCATCTTTCATATTATATTTAAATATGTTATTAACCCAATAAGCTTAATGTTCTAATTCCACTGACAAGTGACAAGCTTTTCCAAAAATGAGTCTATATGGAGATATTGCTATAAGAGTTTTATAAGAAGTTATATAATCCCATAATACATCTTCTATTCTTAAAGATTAATCCTTTCTAATACGATTGATAATAATTTCTAAAGTTCTCTTGGTTTCTCTACTAAATACTTATGCTAAACCTCTTGTTTGAAAATGATATTTTGTAATTATTTTATGTTTAATTTCATATTTAGTAATTAGTAACTAAGTTTTTCAATTTCTAAAGTGACTTTCTCCATCACTAATGATCACCCTATGCATGCTAAATCTACTGAAGATATTCTTCTATAAGAATTTAGTGACACTTTGAGCATCACCGTTTGAAAAGGCTACTAACTCAATCCATTTTGAGACATTGTACAAACTATTAAAATACATAAATTTTCAAAAGATGGAAGAAAATGCCTCCTAAAATCTAAACCCGATACATCAAAATTTCAGTCTCTAAAGTAAAATTTAGGAGCATTTCATCACATTTAGAAATATTTCCTACAATCTGGCACTCATCCCAAGTATATATATATTCACATATCTAAACATAGTAGGCCAATAAATTCTAGGTTGAAAAACATAAATGTTATTCTATCAGTTCCAAAGTGACCCTTAAATTTTGAATCATGACATTCCTTAATAATTTCTTGGGTTTCTTCTAAGGGTACACATCTTCTGATTAATTGATCCTTACATCTTTTATATAAATATGGATCAGCACAAAAGAAATATTTAGCATCATAAATAAACTTTTTTCGTTAATGTTTTGTTAATCCATGGGGCATTATATAATTAATAATGAAATTAACCATGTCAACATACGACAGAATGCACTATTCTATAATAGCATATAGTTACTCATCAAGAAAATTATCATTTCTTTCTTCATCATAAATGTATTAAATTCTTTGATATATTCTAGAAAAATGTTCAGCAATTTGATTGTCTCAAACCTTTCTATCCACTACTTCAAAATTGAATTCATGCATCAAAATGATCCATCTAATCAAGCTTTGTTTATCATCCTTCTTTGATATAAGATATCTAATAACAAAATAATTAATATGAACAATACATTTAGTTTCAATTAAATATGATCTAAATCTTTCTAAAACATATACTATAGCCAATCATTCCTTCTCAATTTTTGTGTAATTGATTTTAGCCTCATTCAGAGTCTGGCTAAAATAATATATAACTTTGAACATTTTATCATATCTTCGCGCTAAAGCTGCCCTAATAACATAGTTACTAGCATCACACAACAACTCAAATGGTATCCCCCAATCAGGTGAAACCATAATAGAAGCATTGAATAATTTCTCTTTCAATATATTGAAGGCATTTAGGCAATCTTGATCAAAATTCTATAGGACATATTTTCTAATAGACGGCATGAAGGTTTGGTAATTTTAGAAAAATCATCTATATATCATCTATAAAATCCAGCTAGTGCATCACAACATCACACTCACTTCATGTTAGTAGATAATAACATTTTTTTTAATAACATGCACTTTAGTTGGGTCTACTTCCATGCCACTTTCAAATATTTTATGTCTGAAAAAATACCTCATACGACCTTGATTTGACATTTCTCCCAATTAAGAACCAAATTGGTTTCTTCACAATGTTTCAACACCTTCGTTAAATAATCTATAAAGAAATCAAATGAAGTTCCAAGCACAGAAAAATCGTCCATGAATACTTCAATTCCTTTCTTAATCAAGTGGTAGAAAGCTGACATCACGCACCTCTGAAAAGTAGTAGGTGCGTCACATAACCCAAATGAAATTCTTCTAAAAGAAAAAGTCCCGTAAGGACTTGTGAATGTATCATTTTCTTGATACTCAAGAGCTCCAAGTATTTGATGATATCTAGAAAATCCATCTAGAAAGTAAAAGTATCGATGGGCAGCTAGCCTATTGATCCCAACTGTCTATATGCAACAATATTACAATGTATACGATTCTATTTCTAACTTATAATTCCTACTTTGCAATGGCACCAAAAGCTTCACTATGAAGAAAGTAAGATTTCAACTTTTATATTTATATATTCGGATACTATGCAAGTATACATATCGTTACCAAGTAATATAAGACTTTTTTATTAAGCCTCGAATATCGAACCCACGGGGACTAATTAGACTCTTAACACTGGAATTAGATAGCAAACCTCTATTTTAAAAAGACACTTACTCAAACTATAGTTATTATCATAGGAATGTAAGTTTGATTCTTTTTAGATATTTTTGATAATTGAAAACAAAATAACAATGAGGTAAATATAATTTGAGTTTTTGTAAGATAAAACACTAAATGTTAAATATATTTTTCCTTATCATGAATCAATAACAAGTACACGAATTCTATTATGGAAGTATTCAAATTGTGTTGTGCTAAATAGGAGAAAAATTATTCTTTACCCTTACTAGAGATGCTATAAAGAACATTGTCTAATTTAAAGTTTGAATAGTTTTGAAAACCGGTTAGTTAGGGAAGATACTAGCTCTCACTCTAAAGTTCTCTCTTCTCCCTCCACCTGGGGGCTAACATCTTGTATCAAAACCTAAAATAATAAACCAAGTTGCTTTAGCCTGTGATTCTAAAGTCCTCTAAATCTACACCCTTCAAATTTTATTTCCCTATTTATTTACATGCAATCATATGAATTACATTCTTGTCCATATAATCTCATGTGATTTTTACCAATTGTTGACTGAGACAACACATTCACTGATCGTACATGTTCTCACAACAAATTTTAACAACTTCATGGGCCAAATTAAGAAGTAAATGAAGTACATGGATTTACATCATCACAACTTATTTCTGCTTTAAAGATCAATACTTTCTAGAAATTCCATCCAAAAATTTAATTACTTATCATTTTAAGGAAAATTATAAGGAAAAATACTCATAATTCAAGAAGAAATCACAACCACAATCTAGTTTAAAAGTAGAAATCATTGTCAAACAAACAATAAGTCTAAATTAAAACCAAATGTAGAAACAAAAGATAGATACTTATCTCAAATCCTCCACCAAACTCTTGAAGTTCCTTTGAATCACTTCTTCTATTACAGCACTCTTAACTCTCAAAATAAAATGTAAAAAGAAAAGGAAAAGGTAAAGTAAATGTTGGTATCTCGAAGAGTCTCCTAAAACTCAAAGAAGAGACAAGAAGAAGCCCTTAATCCACTCAAACTTACTCTTTTTGTTGTTTTCCAAGAGGTGCATTGGTATCTCTCCAAAATATGTCCATATTCAATGAATTTCTCTGAGAGATGCCTCCTTTCAAAAGTCCTTTGAATATATTTTTGTCCCTATTGGTTTTAAACACCATTTTTCGCAAATAGGTGCCTTAAAAACCTTTTCAAATTTCATTAAACCGTCAAATAACTTCCTTCGACGCTTAAGCATGAGGTCCCTGGTGCTTAGGTGTGTCCTTCTCTGTATTGCTTATGCTTAAGCGCTAGCTCTAGACACTTATGTGCCACAACTCTTTTGCATCTTTTCTTCAATTTTGCTCCAAATTTGATCCTTTTTTCACTCCTTTCACCAATTTTCATCTTTTTTATTTTACCTAAAAGAAAAACACACAAATACATTCCATTAAAGTACAATATCTCAAAAATAGGTATAAATATATATACATAAATATTATATATTTCAGGTGTATCAAAATCCCCCAAACATAAAATGTTACTTGTCGTCAAGTGACACTTCAATCTTTCAAGACCAAAATAAGTAGATTATGTACATGAGTTTTTTTAGGATATTTTAAAATTTTATTCTAGAAAAATAGTAGTCCAATTTAGAAAAAAATTTTAGTGAATGAGACTAACTTAGAGTTTAGAAATTTTTAAAGTGAAGAGGTATGGAAATATAAGTTTCTATCTAGTTCAAAAATACTTGTAGATTTTTCCAAATATAAGGTTTAGGCATTCTATCTCCTTCACTGGAAAACATTTATAAGCATAATTTTACTTACTATATTATATCCTTGAGCTTAAAAATTTCTCAAGTCTTATACTTTAATAAGATTGGATGTGGAACCGATTTTTCATTGACACTGATCCTCAAGGTTCTCCTCCCTTTTTCACATACTTTTTTTTCTTTCACTTTTTCACTTTTTTTTCTTCATATTTTTTCTCTTTTCTTTTTCTTTTTCTTCTTTCTTTTTCACGCAAGGATTATTATATTTGGATAAGCCTTTAATGATTTTAAATTCTACTCTTTTTTTCCTAAAGCAAAGCGTATATATATTTCCTTTACTTTAAAACATAATAATAGTTTTGAAAATTACTTTTATTAAAAAAAATTAAGTTCTGAAAATAAAAATCTAATCCTTATACACTTTTCAAAAAATACAACATCTCCTACAAAAGATAGTTACACAATATTTACCATTTCTAAAATTAAAAATTTTTAACTTTAAGTTTTTCTACATCATTATAGATTTCAACTAAATTTTGTTACTCATTTCTTTAGTTAAAATTTTACTTCCCTAATATAACTTCATATAAATGATCTTTTTTCTTTTCAAATCACATTTATTTGTAGCGCATTTGAGAACAAATAAAATTCAAGTTTTGAAAACTATTTTTCATCCTCCCAAACTTAAATTTTTAACAAGATAAGACAATTTAGCATCAGACATATACAAGAAGGAATGAAAATTAAAAGTACATGCCTAAAGGAATTTTTATACCCTAATTATACAAGTAAAGAAATTAAAAAAAAAGAGTAAAAATAATTTTGATCAAATTTTCTTAATTTTTAACATATAAAGATTCATTAGACTTCTATGCTGTGAATAAAAAACATAACATTAAACAAACTAATTAACTTGACTTCACAACTATAACATAAAAGAAAATACAGGGTAGCAATTTGAAATTAAAGTTAAAGCTAAAGTTAGTAAAATTCATAACCTTCCTAACACTCTGGAATAAGTTCAGTCAATAATTAACTAAACATACTAAACAACACTCTTCACATAATCACAAGCACAAAAACAAAACACAATATTATCAAAAACATAAACATCAAAATAACAAATAAAAAATAGTTTAACACATCACATAGTCCAACAACTACACAACTCAAAAGCACCAAGTTCACACATCACAATACATCAAATACTTCAAATTCAAATCACTTTAGTCCTCCTCATCATCACTGGTGTCACCGCTATCCCAAAAACCTATAGGCTCATAGTCAGGATATTTTGGATATGAAGGGAATTCCACTCCTTGGTTACCTCTAATGAGGATTTCCAAAGAGGAGTGATACTTCACTTCATAATCACTATGCCTTCTCATATATCCATTTATATGATATGAAAATATTTCAAAATTGTGTGCCTTATCCACATTAAAATTTATATTATCCATCATCCTCTGTAATAGTGATCTTGAGATTCAGTACCATAAGGCTGGCCTCTAGATGTAGATAGTCTCGAGGTAGATGGTCTCGATGTAGAAGCTCAAGATGTAGAAGCGGCAGATGGAGACATTCCATAACTCCTAGAAATCCTCCTCTCCAACCAAAAATTGAATGTTTAGAATAGGACTTCACATTCACCCTTATAATGGGCATCAGAGGTTGTAACATCTCCTCCCAACTATCATATTTAACTCCTGCTTGCTCACATAAATAAAAGATTAAGGAAGAAAATCCCAAACTCACAGTAGTAGCGACAACAACAGAACTGATGATAGTGTAGCAGATAAGAGCTCCAATGTTGATAGGCTTAAACTGTTGAATATAATAATTCAATGTCGCTCTCTCTCTAGTAACTTCACTGAGATGATTAGTGTCATGCCTTTAATATGGCATCTAACTTTGAAGTGGAAAAGTTAACTCTCCTTTCATTTGTAATTTTCCAAATTCCTCTTGCAGCAGTCAAAGATGAAATAATCTTGTCCAATTTCGTCTCAGTAGGACTACATTTTGAATAAAAACATAGAGTATCATGGGGCAACTGGTAAACATGTTTATTACCTCAGGTGAGAATGATTCTAATTTTCCTCTAACCATAACTCGATCATCCTTTACTTCTGATAGATTAGCATAGAACTCCCAAACAATAAAAATTATAGCTACGACAGAGAAGCAACAAAATCGTTCCCACTGTCGGTGAATAATTAAGTCCTCTACAGCTCCATCCGTACTCTTAAAACATCTCTCAGGTATAAATTTTTGTGAATGTAAAGAATCACTCTACCTGTCCCGAGCTTTCAAACTGAAAAATTTACTTGAAACAAAATGGGACTTCCCCCTACTTCTCTTCATTCTTGGTGCCATTTCTAAAAATTCCATAAAATTCCAAAATAAATCCAAAAATCAAGAGTAAACTACTAAACTAAACTTATTTTTGTTTAAACTACCATTTCTATGTATTTTCCCTAGATTATTCTCAAATATTCACCATGAATAGTGATTTTTTAGTACATCCATAATGTGCTCAAAATACATGGTGAAAATAAAAAAAATTTAAATAGAAGTGAAGCTCTCACCTCATGGATATTAAATCTAGCAATTATTTCTTCAAATAACCAAGAAATCTTCAAAATAGGGTGTGCCCTAAACTTAAATCCATGAGATCTAGAGGTAGGGGATGAAGTCGAGGGGTTAAAGTGGTGATTTCCAGTTTAATTTTCACTTTTAGCTATTCACGAACCAATTTTCGTGAACCAGCACTTAAGCAGGGCTAGCTTGAGGCTTAGGCACCTACCTCTTGAGTTTTCCCGCGTTTAAGCGAGTGGATGAGGCTCTTAAGCGCCAGTGCACAATTTTTGATATGTTTTATTTTAAGTGGAATGCACTACTAGCCTTAGTCAACCACCCCTACATGGTCTTATAACTCTTAAATAACTCTTTTCTTCCCCTTTTATCTCATCTCTCTCCAAATTCTCCTATATCTTTAATTTTATTCAAAGTAAAATAAACCAAATTTCACACACAAAAGAATACTTATATTCATTCATGAACTATTACAAGCAAATGCAACATATAATTCTCACTCTAAATAATCTCGGATGAGAAAGTTTCTAAACACAAGCACTAAACGAACTTAACACTTACAAAACACATAAAATTATTAAAAACTTAAACATAACACACCTAACACAAACATACTCTAACATTAAACCTAATTTCATTCTCCTTGTGGTGGAACAAAATCTTTTCTCTCAGTAGTCTCTCCCTGGCATTTGGAATATATATCTAAAAGAACGGACGGTGATGACGAACTCTAGTGGAGTCTTCTTCAATCCATTTTTTTAAGGTACGTTGCCTTATTTACTTCCTTGATATAACTAGTATGGCTATATTGCATTTTCAATTGTCATCCAACATGCTCTGTATGTGCATTAACTTCCATCACCTTCGCTTCAATGAAGTCACGTCAGCCTCAATTTTGGTGATCTTTTCCGCAATTTATTCGATACTAATGTCTATGAAACCGTTATACATCTCTTATGCACTCTGACTAATGAACATTTTATTCATGGCTTCCTCCTTCTTCAAATCCATCTCCCATGAAGACATCCTTCAAAATCTCTCTCTTTCACTTAGATTTAAGGGTTAAAATTGAATTGTGGTAAAAATCATCACATAACCCTTACATTTATAGGCTCCAAACCTCCCTATAACTTCTAAGAACATCTTAAAACTGCTATTCAACATTAAAGCTAACCAAATAATGGCTAAGGATTCTAGAAACCAAAATTCGCACGTGATTTTTAATTGCAGCGCTTAAGCGCCAGTGCTTGATTTAGCACCGATCAACTTAACGTCCAAATACTCATTCTAATATATTTAAGTCACTAAATAAGGTCTTAGAATCATAACTCAATTATTTTATTATCAAAATACTAACAAGATTTTCCTTAATCAAACATAAACAAAATAACATTCAAAACAAAAACACATAGATAACTATAGGTTGCCTCCCACAGAGCGCTTGGTTTAACCTCATCAACCGACAAAACCAACACTTATTCTGGTTGACCCAACATCATAAGGTTAGTTAATTTAAGTGAATCCTAAAAAAAATACGGTTTCAGTCTGTGACCATTCACTTTGAATATTTTCTTAGTTTAAGGATCTTTAATATTCACAGCTCCATAGAGATAAACTTTTATCAAAACAAATGGGCCCATCCACCTATACATAAGTTTCCCTAGAAATAATCTTAACCTTGCATTATATAAAAAAGCTTGTTACCTTGTCTGAAAATTTTTGGTAAGAATCATCCGATCATGCCACATTTTCAATTTTTTTTATAAATCTTAGCACATTCATAACACTCATTACTTATCTCTTCAAGCTCATTTAATTGCAATAGTCTTTTCTTAACAGCATCTTTTAAATTATAATTAAATTCCTTAATCACCCCATATGCTTTATACTCAAATTCAACTTGTAAATGCAAGCTTTCGCAAATATTAGCTTATATGGGGACAATCCTATATGGATTCTATATGCAATCCTATAAGCCCACAAACTATAGTCAAGTTTGACTGACCAATCCATTTTTGTTGGATTCACAGATTTTCCCATAATTATTTTAATTTTTATAATTGGATAATTCAGTCAAACTGCTTGTCTGAGGATGATAAGTAGTAACAATTCTATGGTTTAAATGATATTTTTTTTAATAACTTCTCAATTATTGCATTTCTGAAATGACTTCCCCCTTCCGTTATGATCACTCTTGGCATCCCAAATCTACAAAATATATTCATTTTTAAATGCTTTGTAATATTTGAGTATCACATCGAGATAAAGCAACAGCTTCTATCCATCTAGATACATAGTTCACTCCTAATAGTATATATAAATTTTTTAAAGATTGTATACATTGTCCTATGAAATCTAATCCCCAAACAACAAATATTTCAACTTCCAACATATAATTGAGGGGCATCTCATTTCTTCTAAATATATTGCCTATTCGATGACATTGATCCCAAGTTTTGAGATAATCATTAACATCTCTAATGATTGTAGGCCAATAAAATTCATATTGTAAAATTTTATAAGTTGTTTTATCAATACCAAAATGTCCCCAAAAATTAGAATTACAAAATTTTTGGATAATTTCATAAGTTACTTCTAGAGGCACATATCTTCGAATAATTAGATCATTTCCTTATTTATATAAAAATTGGTCATCCCAAAAATAAGTTTTAATTTCTGATATAAATTTTCTTCTTCTGTTGGTATGCCATTCCATAAGGTATAATATCACAAACAATAAAGTTCACCATGTCGGTATACCACGGAACACGCCACTCATTAATATTGAATAATTTTTTTGTCTGGAAAATGTTCATTAATTTTTTTTTCAAAACATAGTGGTTTTTCTAATTCAAGCTTGAACAGATCATCACCAATTTGATTCTCAGTTCCTTCCCTATCTAGTATTTCAAAGTCAAATTCTTACAAAAGAAGAACCCATCTTATTAGTATAGGTTTAACATCTTTCTTCTTCGTTAAATACTTAATAGTAGAATGATCAGTATGCACTACACATTTAGTTTCAATCAAATATGACCTAAATTTATAAAAGGCATATGCTTTTGCTAATAACTCTTTTTCAGTTGTCGTATAATTAATTTGAGCTTTATTAAGAGTTTTACTAGCATAGTAAATTACTTTGAAAATTTTATCATATTTTTTTGTCGTGAAACAGCTCCAATAGCATAATCACTAGCAACACACATCAATCCAAAAGGTTTTCCCCAATCTGGTGAAACTATAATTGGTGCAATGACTAATTTTTTCTTTTAATAGCTCAAAAGCTTTTAGGCATTCTTTATCAACATCGAAAATTACATCTTTTTCTAATAAATTGCATAAAGGCTTTGCAATTTTTGAAAATTCTTTAATATATTGCCTCTAAAATCTAGCATGTCCTAAAAAACTCCTAACTTCCCTTACATTTGTTGGGTGAGGTAGATTAAAAATCACTTAAATTTTAGCAGGATCTACTTTCGTACTATTTTTTGATATCTAATTTCTCAATAAAATTTCTCCTGTTACCATAAATTGATATTTTTCCCAATTAAGGAAAAAATTTGTTTCTTCACAGTATTTAATAACTTTTGATAAATGTTCTAAACATGAGTCAAATGAAGTTCTAAACACTGAAAAATCATCGATAAAAACTTCAATCCCTTTCTCAATTAAATCACAAAAATAGCCATCATACATCTTTGAAATGTAGCAGGGTCATTACATAAACTAAAGGGCATTCTTCTAAAATCAAACGTACCATAAGGACTACTAAATATTATTTTCTCTTGATCCTCAAGAGCTATTTGTATTTGGTGATAACCAGTATATTGATCTAGAAAATAAAAATATTTATGACTAGCTAGTCCATCCAACATTTGATCTAAAAAGGGTAGTGGAAAATGATCTTTCCTAGTGGCAAGATTTAATTTTCTATTTTTGATCTAGAAAGGGTAATGGAAAATGATCTTTCCTAGTGGCAAGATTTAATTTTCTATAAAATCTAGAAAGGGTAGTGGAAAATGATCTTTCCTAGTGGCAAGATTTAATTTTCTATAATCAAAATCCAGCATTTGATCTAGAATGGGTAATGGAAAATGATCTTTCCTAGTGGCAAGATTTAATTTTCTATAATCAATGCATATTCCCATAACTTATCTTGTAGGTATTTAACTCATTATGCTCATTAAAATTCACAGTCACTCCTGCTAGAAACGTAGTGAATTGTAATAATCCATGCACTATCTGAAATTGGGTAAATAACTCTAGCATCGAACCATTTTAAAATTTCTTTCTTAATAACTTCTTTCATAACAGGATTCAATCTCCTTTGAGGACCAGCCCTAGCTTTTCAATTCTCTTTCATATGAATTCTACGCATATAAACTGAAAGATTGATTCCTTTTATTTCAGCAATTGTTCATCCAAATGCTTTCTTATAAGACTTCAAAATTTTCATTAATTTTTCTTCTTCTTCTATCATTAATTTAGAGGAAATTATAACTGGTAAAGTAGAGGAATCACCTAAAAAGACATTTTAAATGTTCAAGAAGCCACTTCAACTCAAGTTCAGGAGGTTTCTCAATTGATTGACAAAATGATTTATATTTTTTTGTTGTGTCCAAAGCTTCAAAACTTTCTCAAACATAATTTGAATATTCCTTATAAAAGTCTTTCAATTGATCTAATTCCTCTTCTTGCTCATGTTCTAAATCTTTCATTTTAGACTTCTCTTCATAATTTGTTTTAAAATGGCATTCACTCAGGTATCTTATGACATCCATTCTGTAACATTCATCATCTTTACCTTTTGCAGGATACTTCATTGATTTGGAAATATTAAAAGTAACAGTTTGATCATTGATGTGCATAATTAATTCCCCTTTATACACATCTATAATTTCTCTTCCTATGGCTAGGAAAGGTCTCCCCAAAATGATAGGTATCTTCTTATTTTCCTCTATATCTAGCACAATGAAATTAACAGGAAAGATAAATTGATCCACTTTCACTAAGGGTCCTTTTGGGACAGCTTATTTGGTGTGGTGACGTTTTGAAAACGCACCTGAGCTGTTTGTGTAAACTACGTTTTGGCAGCTGATGCGTTTTCAAAACCCTGAAAACATCATTTTCACACTGCACCTGTCTAGGTGTAGTGGCAGCTTTCTGGCTACGGTCTAGCTTTTCAAAAAAAAAAGAAATTTGTAATAGCTACCGCACCTAGCTTATCAGTAGATAATTTTTAATCAGCTTATTAGTAGATTATTCAATAAGCTGCAGCCGCCCCAAACAGACCCAAAGACATTTTCTATAACTCCTTTAGGATATGTTTTGGAATGATATGCCAATTGTAGAGTTACAGTAGTAGGGGATATTTCTCCTAATCTTAATATTTTAAATATAAATAATGACATAAGGTTAATACTTGCACCTTAATTACATAGAGCTTTTCCATAAAATTTGTCTCCTATCGCACATGGAATTGTGAAGCTACCAGGATCTATAAGCTTTTCATGAAGCTTTTTCTGAATTATTGCACTGCACTCCTCACTAAGTGCAACAGTCTTGTTATCTTCAAACTTCCTTTTTCTATTGAGAATATCCTTCATAAACTTCACATAGCTTGGCATTTGTTCTAAGGCTTCTGCAAATGAAATATTAAGTGTAAGCTTTATAAAAATTTCTAGAAATTTGTAAAATTGCTTATCTAACTTCTGTTGACGAAGTCTCTGAGGAAATGAAAGTAGTGGCTTTCTAAGTCAATTTTTAGTGGAGAAATAGTTCCTTCTGGAACCTTTTGGAGCATCCTCTTTAGGTTCTTCAATTTCTTCTTTCTCTACTTTAATTTCTTTTTGAACCCTACCTTCCAACTCTCTTCCACTTCTTAGTTGAATGGTTTTTACTTGCTCTTTATTCTGGTCTTTCAGGTTTACTTTAGTATTACTAATAAGTCTTCCTTGGGATCTATTACTTAATGAATTTGTTATTTATCCAAGTTGATTCTCAATATTTCTAATTATAACTCTTTGACTTTGTAACTGATTTCTCATTTGTATCACCACTTCTTATATAGACAACTTTTTCTCCTTCAATTTTGGATTACTACTAAAACCTGGAGGACAAGTAGATCTATAATTACTATTCCCTTAGTTGTTCTAGTTTTCTAATGGGTTTACTTGATTGTTGCCCCATTACTGATTATTATCACCTGAAGTATTATTCTAGTTAAACTTGGGATGGTTCTTCCAACCTGGGTTATAATAATTTGAATATGGGTTATTTGGCTTGTTTTTTATGGCATTTAAAGTTTCTAATGATCTTGAGAATCTACCATTTGGTCTACTGAATTCTCTTCAATCATGAAAATTGATTGAGAAAAATTCATTCCAAATTTGTTTAACTTCTTTGAAATTACATCAACTTGATTTGCTAACATGGCAAAAGTGTCAGATTCATTAGTATTGGCTACTTTTTTAAGATATACCCTCTGAGAAGGTCATTGAAAATTATTGGGAGCCATTTCTTCAATTAAAGCATAAGTGTCATGAAATGGTTTTGACAACAATAAACCACCAGCAGTGAAACAATAATAGATCTAAGAGACCCAACCAATCTATTATAAAAAGTTTGAAATATTAACCAATCTGGTATAGCAAGGTGCAGGCACTTTCCTAAGCGTTCTTTAAATCATTCCCATGCTTCATAAAAAGAATCCCCTTCAAACTGACAAAAAATGTAATATCATTTCTAAGCTTCGTAGTTTTTTATGGTGAAAAATATTTAGCAAGGAATTTTTATGTTAAATAACCTCAAGTTCTGATAGATCCAGGTGCTAGTGAATGTAACAATATCTTAGCCTTATCCTTCAGTAAGAAAGGAAATAATCTAAGTCTTATAGAATCATCTGATACACCATAGTATTTAAATGTAACACACAATTCTTAAAAATTAGCAAGATGTAAATTTGAATCTTTAGTTGGTACTCCCCCAAATTGATTATTTGATACCGTTTGGATAATAGCTCGTTTAATCTCAAATGAGTTATCCACTACTGTAGGTTTCTAAATACTACTATGAAGTTCATCTATTGTAGGGTTAGCATAATCTCTTAAAGGTTTAAATTCTTGATTAAACAGCATTTTGAATATTTTAGTTTGCCATTTTTTTAATTTTTTTAGACTTTTCAGAATTTTTAATTTTTTTTTATTTTTCTAATTTTTTTAATAGTTCTTTCTAATTTAAAATCATAGGCCACTAGCCTTTCAGAACCTGAACTACACATACACTATTACAAAATAACATAAAATAAAAAAACATAAAACAAAAACTTTATATAAAAACAACAATACAATATTCCTATAATAAATCTTAAAGTTTAAATAAGAATTTCTAGAAATAAAAATTTTACTTTCTGAAAATTTCTTTAAATTTTATTTTTCAATCCAAAACAGTTCAATTTCAATCCTCGGCAACGGCGCCAAAAACTTGATCCTGACTGTCTATATGCAAAAGTATTACAATGCATGCGATTATATTTTTAACTTTTTTTTCCAAATTTGTAACGACACCAAAACCTTGACTCCAAAGAAAGTAAGATTTCAACTTTTATATTTATACATTGGGATACTACTCAAGTGTACGTATCGTTATCAAGTAATATAGGACTTTTTGATTAAGCCCCGAATATCAAACCCACAGGGATTGATTAGAATCTTAACACTAGAATTAAATAACAAACCTTTATTTAAAAAAGACACTTACTCAAACTATAGTGTTGACCTCACTTTTGGTAGAGGTTTAGTTTTTCCTCTTTAGCAGCCTAAGTTCCAGCCATAGGACTTTCCTATTGACTATTCTTAGAAAACTAGACAAGCTTTACTCAGCTTGAAGTTCCACATATTGGTCCTAACCTCTAGCACTTAGTAGGTGGGTTCCCTATGGGGGAACTCAAGATGAATCATCCTTAGGACTGCTGGACCTTAAGGTTGACCCTGGGTGTTTGTCTAGAGCTTTAAGGAACTCACAATCACTCACTACCCTAAACCCAGAATATCCTGACTTTGGTCCCTTGATACTTTTTGGAGACTCATGCAGGTGGTCCCCTAAACCCATTAGCCCTAGGATAGGGATTGGCTAAGATCACTACATAGAGGACCTAAAATGGGATTTCCATTGGTCCATGGCATATTGATGGTGGTTGATACTCCAACTCTACTTAGATACCCAACTTAGCATTTTGCCCCTAAACTCCCCCAAATTACCTAGATACCTTAGGGACCCTAAATTTGGCCAAAATTCTCAAGTTTACCCAAAATACCCATGTTGATTCAAAAAAAATCATTTCAACTACCTTGAAAACACCCAAACTAACCAAAATCACAAAAATTGGCCAAATTACAAAAATGCCCCTCCTTAGCCCAAAATTCCAAAAATTCAAAAAAAAATCTCAAAAATTTCCCTAACCTTCTAAGTAATCACAATTTCATTTTTCTCAACTACCACATGACCCAATTTGGTCAATTTGACCACTTTTGACCAAAACCCCCAAATTGCCCTTTAAAGGCCCATTATTTTCCCCAAATTACCTCAAATGTCTATCAATTGTTCTCAATTTCTTCCAATTTAAATTCTAAACTCAAATTCACCCCTGATGTGACCAATCTAGATGAAATCCAAGCCCAATTGGTCCATTGTTCGAACCTAATTTTGAGCTGAACCAAAAACCCAATTTTGGCCCTATGACTAAGTTCCACCAAATTAAACCCATTGCCTACTCCATTTGCCACAATTTGTGTTGAAAAATCTTCATAACATTCCTACACATCAAATTTGACCTTCAATTGGCCTTGGTAAAGCCCCAATTTCATTTAATTTCAACTTAAGTCCAAAAATCCCCAATTTTACCTCAAATTAGCAATGTCCCCAAACTTTACCAAATTGAGGGCCTTAACCCCAAAATTTCCACAATATGTCTTCATGAAAAATCTTCACAACATCTCCCTTGATCATGTGGACCATTAAATTTGGACTTAGCCCAAGGCTAGCTCAACCTAGACCCATGTCTAACCCAACATGCCCAAATTGGCCAAATTTCAAAAATCCCCCAAATTGACTCACAAATTAAACTCAAAATTACTTCAACCCTTCACCAAAAATCTTCCTAAAAATCATATACACAATTTTGATCAATAAATTGCAATTGACATGGATAACCTAGCCCAAACCCAAGTTTTGATCATTTGTACCCACATTGAACCAATGCACTAAAGATGGCTTAACTACCCCAAAGTCACTAAGTTAATGACTCTACAACCATCAGTTGGACCCTAGTGACCAACCTAAACCCTATGAAACCACCTAAGCTAATAAATGGAACAAATTTCCCCTAAATCAATGGATTTAATGCCATATTTTCTTAAGCCTTGTATATTTTTGCCAAAACAAAACCTAAAATCATTTTGTTGTTGTGGCATATTCCCTTGCCTCACCTGACCTCCCTAGCCACCTCCCCTGGCCTGCCGGCAGGCCTAGTGGCTGAAAAATGGCAAAACCAAGAGCCACCTCAATGGGATTAAATCCAATTCAAACCTAGAGGACACATCATCCAAATTGAAGCTTAGAGCCTCTCTGCCCTCAACCTAGGCAGCACATTTCACCCCCCAATTGGCCATGGCACCAAGCCTAAGGACATTTTCATAAAATGTTCCTCTCCACGGCCATGAAGGGAGGGTTAAAAATTCCTCTAAGACACTTCCCCAAATTGATCCTAAAGCCTCTTTGAGACCTCCTCAGTGCAACCCAACCACCATATTGCCCTGAATCCCCTTGTCGGAGCCCAATTTTTAAGCTCAAAACCTTGTCGGAGATAGGAAAAAGCTCTCCACACCTCTAAACTCCACCAAAATCAAATTAAACTCACCCACACCTTCACAACNTAGCTCAAAACCTTGCTGGAGATAGGAAAAAGCTCTCCACACCTCTACATTCCACCAAAGTCAAATTAAACTCACCCACACCTTCACAACATTGAAAGAAGCCAAAGCCCCATCAAATTACCCTTCCACAAAGCCCCTGCATAGCTCTAGACCAACACCTGAAATTGGCCTAGGCATTTCATCATAGCAAGAGGCTTAATCCCTAGCTTCTCTAGACCCCAATGAACGTGTCGAGACTCTCTGATCGAAGCTTCCCTTCTCAGAGTCAAGGTATCCCGAGCCAATTTTGATTCTTTATTTGATTAAACTTAGTTTAATTGCATAACTACCGTGTGGATATGTTTGTCTCACTTAGACGAGTCGATAGGATCAAAGCCGAGGTGATTTGGTTGAGTCTAGGCTGAGATCTTAGGGTTTTAGTGTGGGCAATCACAGGATAACTCTATCGGGGATGATGACGGAGAGCCGTCCGATCTTGCGTGTATTGGTTGGTCGGAGGAGATCGAGCTGGACAACAATTCCTTGCACAAACCGCAGGCCGAGTCAAACGCTACATGGATGGAGGTGTCCAACCAGAGCGCACCACGCGTACTTTCAGAGTAGCCTAGGATACAGTAAGCGTCGCGCATTTAAATAGAAAATAGGGATTTTCTTATTTAAATAACTAGCGCTAGCTTTAAAAATTCATATCTTGGTGTAAAAAAAATCTTTAAAATAAAATAAAAATACCTCTTGCTCGGTGAACAGAGGAGAATAACGTGGAAATAATTTTAAGTTCATATGATGCATATTTTATTTTTAATTAATTAAGCACTGATTTGATTGTTTTGATTCTCCATACATGTAGTAATATCACCATAGCTTAAAATTTTAGCATGTTGCTGCCTCTGTCTTAGAGAATATCCTCTGATTTTTCCAAAGTTAGGGAGGTCCCTAGAGAGAGATCCATATTTTTCAATTTATGTCTATTATTTGTTTAAATTAATCATAATAATTAGCATGTTGCTCAAGAAATTCCTGAAAAATTTTGAAAGGTTCACTATGAACAACAGACCCGTTGAAAATAATTTCATGAGTTAAGTCAATGAGAATAAACTTAATCTTCACAAACCCTAAAACGCAAAGAAAATTAATTTTAAAAAATACAAACAACAAAATGACTTAATTTTTTATCTCCACTATTGTTTAGGATCCAGAGAACTCATCATAAAAATTTCAAAGCATTTTGAGTTCATTTGGTAACTTAAGTTGATTTTTAAAGATAAATATCATTTTAGCACTTAAATGATTTTTAAAAATCAAAATCTAACTAAAAAATTTATAAAAAATTATTTTTTAAGTTCTCTGTGATCACGGATATTTTATAAAAATAAAATGGTATTTAAAATAAAAACTTGATTTTTGGCATTTTTTTTAATATTCAAATAATTAAAAATCCATAAAAATCACAAAAATAATAAAATTCATAGAAATGTTTTAAATTGCTTCCTAAGCACATAGGAACAATTAGGATATTTTTCCTGATTTTCTAAATAAAGATACTGAATTTTAAAGCTTAAAAATAAATTTTAATGGCTAAAATGGATTTTAACTTAAAATAATTTCAATAAATCAAATAAAACTCAGAAAAATATAAAATTTTCTCCACTAGGTTCTCTGACCTCAGGACAAAACTTAATTTTCCTCATTTAAAATATTTTATATTTAATAAAAACCCCAGAACTTAAAATAATTCTTAAAATTTAAATAAAATAAAAAAACCATGAAATTTGGTCCAAGGGCTTCTCTGGTCTAGGTTTACCTCCAGGAAAAATTTCAAGGGATTAGATTTACCTTGGTCAAGTTAGGACTTTTCTTTAAAGAATCTTATTTTTGCATGAAAATAATTATATAAATTAAATTAAATTTTGAAAAATCACTTTTTTTCCTCTGATGTCTTAATTGACCCACGAATGAGGTAGAATAAAAATTTCAAAATCATTTGTATTGAATTTGATGAATTATGAAGTGTTAGAGCCTTAGGGGCAAATATGTAATTTTAGAAATTTAGCCTTAATTAACATTTAGGCCTAATTTCAGGAAGGGAAATGGGAAATCTTTGATTCTAATTAACATATTTGGATGTTTGAAACACAATGGGTTAATTGGTTGAAACCGACCTCACTTTCTTAATTAAAAAGAAAGGTTAATAAATTTCTGAATTGTTAAAATTTGGTAGTTTATTAAAATAAAATGAACCTAGGACTTAGGGGTATGACCTTCGAAGTCAATGACTCACTAATTTAATACCTCTATTTGATTTTTAAATGAAATTCAAATAATGAATCATGACTACCTAAAGCTTAACCTTTTCAAAACTAATTAGGACACTCACCTAGGTCTTAAGGGCTTAGTAGTAATCTAAGTTAAATCAAGACTAATTAAATGAGGATTAGAAAAAAAACAAACACAATTAAAATTAAAACATCTTTCAAACACTACAAGCCCAATTAGGACCAAAATTTTGCTAAGTGTTCCAATAACACTAACTTGCCTCTTTAAAGGTCCTCACCCACATAATTTTTAAAAATAAATTACAAATGATAAGTACCTTACTTTTAGGGATAATTGATACATCAATGTTCATTGAGCATTAGGGTGTTCACATGATGAATTATTAAGTAACATAATAAGTTTAAATGAGCTCGAGGCTTTTCACCAGGTGATAAGAGGGAAGCATGGACCTGCTTCTTCCTCTTAACCTGTTGGATACCTCGGAGAGCTACTAATCTTAATACGTTTTGCTTGACAAATATCATCCTTAATCAAATTAATAAGGACTCACCAAGATATGACCTAGGGTTAGGTAGGTCACCAAAATTTTACTTTCTTTGTTTCATATAAACTGCCTTAACATGCCTTCTAAGTTTCAGGTGGTGGAACGAGAAGACTCACCAGGTACACTTTTACAGTTTTCAGTGTTGTCTTTCTTGTATTTTCTTGTACTTTTAATACCTAGGATAGCCACAAAACCAAAACCAAAACTAAAATCAACCAAGATAAAAATCATCCCCAAAACATTCAAAATATAAAACAACTCAAAATTTAATCACAAACATCACACAAAACTACTTGCCGACATTCAAAATATAAAACAACTCAAAATTTAATCACAAACATCACACAAAACTACAACTTCATTAAATTAAGATGTCTCTATCGGATGATCAGGAATCCCTCGGAGGAGGTAACCTACGGTTGCTAACGAAAAAATATAAAACAACTCAAAATTTAATCACAAACATCACACAAAACTACAACTTCAACTATTCGAAATATAAAACAACTTAAAATTTAATCACAAACATCACACAAAACCACAACTTCAACTAAATTTAAATATAAAACAGCTCAAAATTTAATCACAAACATCACACAAAACTACAATTGCAACTAAATTAAGACGTCTCTATCTGATGATCGAGAATCCCTCAGAGGAGGTAACCTACGGTTGCTAACGAGGCTTCCCACAGTCTTGATGATCGGGAATCCCTCGGAGGAGGTAACCTACGGTTGCTAACGAGGCTTCCAATGGTTTAAATGAAATCAAAATTTAATCACAAACATCACATAAAACTACAACTTCAACTAAATTAAGATGTCTCTATCGGAATACCTCAGAGGAGGTAACCTACGGTTGCTAACGAGGCTTCCTATGTCTAAATGAAATTATGAAACTCATTAAGTTGTGTTTAGTATGTTCATTTGGACTAAGTGAACCCACTAAAAAATAGTGGTGCCAAAATGAGGGAACTGTAGGAACCTAACCGGGGTCGCTCTAATCAAATTTAACATGCGCCCATAAAATTTAAAGAACTTCAACCAAGGGCCACTTGATTTGACATCATAACTTGACACACTAGAAAACTTAAACTCGTTGCGGCAAGGAGCTTGAAGCTAGCATGGTGGGCAACACGGCCATCTTCAACAACAAAACCTGTCTTCCCCAGCTAAACTAATCTTGCTTATGCAACGTAAATCCTCACCTTATCTTTAGGCCTTTTGTATAGCCCTGCTATACATCTCATGCAACGTAAATCCTCACCTTATCTTTAGGCCTTTGCATAGCCCTGCTATACAATATACTCTAACTCGTCTTAGGATTTCAAGGTTGTCGTTTGCCATGACCTAAATCCTCATATCTTCCAGGTTATTTATGTGATAGTTTCGCACGAATGTAAGCGCTAACTAATAAAGTTGGCAGGATGAAACACGTAAATATTTCTCCTCAGAAATGAAGCCAAACATTAGGATAGTTTGGGAAGTCATCGGGGTTCTCCTCTGGATCCATGACATCCCCTAGTTCTTCTTCCTTTGGACTCCACAAAAAAATGTTCCAAATTTGAACCAATCACCTTTCACACCTCTACGTCCGATCTCATTGAAAAGTCCTACCCTTTGAAACTCCTTGAAGATAATATTTCCTGATTTTTATCAAGAGAATTCTTAGGTGACTTTGGTCATTTAGGATGTAATTAAATATAGGGGCTCGCCCTTATAGGATGCATGTCAGAACCAAGCTAAATATAAACCTTAATATATAAGGGAACTTGTCGAAAAATACAAAGGTTTCGCAGACTAAACGGATGCCATATATTCCCTAGTTTATTTGATCGAGCTCCATCCTCAAGTCTTGTGTTTATCATTCGGGATAGATGCATGATTTGAGGTACAGTGCTCTTTCATTTGAACTATGAAAAATATGGGGTCAGTTTGATTTCATATTTTTCTAAAACTAAATATATATATAAATTAAACATCCTTCAGAAGAGGGCGACGGGATTTCGATTCTGGTGACCGACACCTTATTACGGGCGACTTTCATAACCAAAAATAGCGCCGACAGCTTCTGGAGACTCCGCTGGGGACAAGCTTTTCTCTCCATTCAAATCAAGAAATATTATTTTCACACATCGGTAATATGTCCATGTCTTCTTCAGTTGGCATACTTTACCCATTTCTGTCTTGGGAATGTACGGTTAACTCCTTGGACTTCAGAACTAACTGTTCAACCATCTTTGAACAGAGGGGTTCAGAAGGCCATTAATGACTCTTTAGATTTTCATGTGGGGTCGGACCCCCAATAGGTGTGTAAGTGCAATAGTTCCCCCTGGGCATTGTCTGCCACTAAATGGATCCTGCACTGGGTCCTAAATAACTTCACATCTCCCTTCCAAATTTGATTTGCAGATTAAACCAAAACGTGTTGTGCTACGTGCACTTTAAAATTTTCTTATCTTAATTAAATTTTACACCTCTTGTTTTTTTCTTTTAAAATACTCATAAATTAAGACCCGCTCGGTCTACAGATCAACATCTACTTTCAGTGCTTGCACTAAAAATTACGAGGTTTTGGCCGTATAGCTAACCCTGAAACTTTCTGTTTTCAAGCCTGTTGTAATGGCCTACCCAATGCTGACCTTTTCCTGCAACCTGCCAACGAGCCATGAAGCCCGTAACCTTGCTCCAACCATCAAATTTGGTGTCAGATTTGAAGACCTCGAGGTCATCCTCGGTAAAGCCCTGTTTGTGGTAATGAAGATCGCCGCACCGAAAATGCAGGAACCGTCTACAGAATTCAACCTAAACTGCCTTTAAGACTTCCTTGCTTGCAAGAAGTCTAAGACCACTACCATCACGGCACCCGCCAAACCTGCTAGCTCCATTGCTGCTAAAGGGAAAGAATTAAAGATTATTGAGAATCAAACTGAGGGATTAACTATCCCACCACCCGTGTTTGAAATCGTGTCAAGCTCAAGGGCTGTACCACTGACCCGAACCCAAAAGAGGAACCATAACAGAAGGGTTCGGAGGGCCATCAAAGCCCAGGCTCTAAAGGAGACACCCATTGAGGAGGAGTCTCAACAAGATGAAGAAGGATTACCGGAAATTTATCCACTCCTACGAGGGAGTAGATTCCATCCTCTGACGGATACCGATGGATATGAGAGTATCCAAAAAATCACCGCCGCATTACTACCACTTCATGGACATGGTGAGGAGAGAAAGAAGTTCACACCTATTACCTGAGTTAGTGCAGTTTTCAAAAGGCTAGCTACCAAAGAAGGATGTTCAGTTAGCGAGTTACTTAAACGAGTAGCAGATGCAATTTTCCCTCGCATGAAGAAAGAAAATTTTGAAGGGCGTCAAGTCCGCCAGACAGTCCCACAATACAACTAGAGTGCCCCCTACTCGCATCCCCGTTTGGTTCTGTTTAGGGAATAGAGTTGATACCGTAGTAGTTACCATTGATTATATCACCACAAGGAACACAGGCCGTCGACCGGATAAGTCGAGACTGGGTCCGAAAATTTTACCCGTCACCCATTATGAAGATATTCCTATAATCTCAAAGGTAAAGACAAGATGATTACCTAACACTGTAGCCGGTCAACACCACAGGGAGCATATTTTCCCTCGACATACCAATGTTTCTACTAAGACACTCAGTCCTAAGTCATCATCGTCGAAAGAGAAAAAGGTATGGGTACCCAAGGTTGCTACACCGATACAGTCCAGCGAGCCCGCGGGACAAGGACAGGGAATGAAAGCAGGGTTTGAAATATCTGACATTGTTGCAACAATAGCCAGCGAGATGGAGAAACAAGTAGAGGATGCCATCAGGGTCCTCCAGATCTTAAAGCGATCAAAGAATCAATAATTGAAGAGAAAGTTGAGAAACTCAGGATCGAGATTTCTAAGTTAGCTCAAGAACACAGAGTTTCCGTCGATAGGGACGATGAAAATTTTGATTACAATGATTACTTAGAAGAAGATTTCATGGATGTCCATGTAATTGAAACATGAGCCGCTACATCTACACGTGAGGCTCAACCTCACACCGAAGAGAACACTGTAGATGAGCTCCATAGGGCTATCCTCCTAAGGGATGAGCACGTTAGTCTACTGGAGAAAAGAATAGAAGAGATGACCGCAGCCATGACCACCATCGCCACTATTCAAGGGCAATCACAAGCGCCGCAATTGGCTTCTCCAGAGATCAATCAGCCAGAAATTATACACATCACAAATGAAAGAAGAGAGGTTGCTTCAACAAACAGAGACAAGCAAGATAGAAAGAATTCTCCATCAAGTGCTATACCAGAAAAATAATTCAAGCAAATGGATGAACAAGTGTGGGATGCCTTAACCCAATCTAAGGGTGGTGCAATGGTTCTAAAGGGTAGACCTTACCTGGAGGAATTCAATGTTGTGCCTTTCCCCAAGGGTTTTGTGGCCCCAAACTTCAAGATATTTGATGGGACTGGGAATCCCAGATAGCATATAGCACATTTCCAAGCCAACTGTGGTAACACGAGAAATAGTGAAGCTCTACTCTTCCAGCAGTTCGTCAGCAGCTTGTCACGAATTGCTTTCGATTGGTACGCTGACTTGTCCAACGGGTCAATCAAAATATTTTCTGAGTTGGAACACTTATTTGTAAAGATATTTTCCAGGGTGCAACAACATGTGTTTATTGAAGAGCTCATGATGGAAAAATAAAAGCCTAACAAAACTTTGGTGGAGTATATTTTGAGGTGGAGAAACCTTAGCATGAAATGTGAACCTCAGCTACAGGAACATCATGAGAAATTTTACTCAAGAGCATTCATGGGCCCATAGCTTTCATGCTCAAGGGACTCACCATCAAATCCTTCGCGAAGCTACTCATTAAAGCCAGCCGTCTTCAAGAAGAAATCAAGCACATAGAGCCACGCGAAAAGGCTAAGGTGACCAAAGTGTTCAAAAAGAAATCAGAAGTAGTAGCGACCGTCGACAAAGGAAAGCAGCCGATGAAGATATATGCAGAAGATCCTCACCAATCTTCATCACAGTATGCTCAAAAACAGAGCAGTCAATCCAGCCAACGATCGCCTCAAAAAGGATCACCTCGAATAGGGGATAAGAAAATGTCCCTATCAGAATGACGTAAAATGGTTTATTCTTTCAAAGATAAAGCTATACCAAAAATATTCAGAAGTCTGATGAAGAAGCCGGAGTTCGGACTACCATATCCAAAGAAGCCCAAAGAGGTGGATAGAAAGAGAGAACAAAATTATTGCCCATACCACCGGTTGCTTGGGCACACTATAGAAACATGCTTTATCTTTAAACACTGGCACGAGAGGAACCTTAAAGAAGGGAACATAACAATCCTGAAAGAATATTTAAGAGAACCTGAAAAAGGTTCCATAAATATGATCTTGACCGAGCCAATTTCCCCAATCGATCTGTATACTGGAACAGATGGATGGAGTACAACTTGGGATGAACTCAAGAGGGTCCTCAATTAAATATAGGATCCATCAAAATAATCTTCTGCATATACCAAAGAAGAAAAATGGAATGAGGTCTGGAGTAGATCATCCAAGAAAATACTAACCAATATTCAGTCTGCATCAAGACAAGCCTCCATTCAGAGTCTGCAGCATATCAAGCCTGAGATGAAGGTTTCGTCAAGAGATCCATCATCGTCAAGGACAAAGAAGAACTAGAAAAGTGTCACTACAAAGATTGATAGCAAGGGGGTAGGATAGGGGCCGCCTTTACTAAATTAGTTGTCTCAGATTCAGGGAAGAAAATCCTCAAACCCCTGACTTTGTATGATTATCATTTTGTCCCTCCAGGGTCTTATGAATATAATGATTGTGATTTCGGCTACGTTTTAACTGTTTCTTGTGATAACATAACTGATTATGAACAATCTAGCTTCAATCTCGATCCCTGAAATGATCTACAAATCGTACTCGAGTCTGATGAACTCGTTGTCAAGTCCAAAGAAGACATCAATGATATCGTTTACAACAGCACTGATAACGACAAGCTAATTCTTGATCATCACGGTACACCGCTTACCATCAACTTAGATCTTTCTGACGAAGAGGAGGAGACACCGGAAGATTTGACAATGGTAGCTCAAGAAGAAGATATCACGGAATTTAACTTAAGGAGCCAGAAAATGTTACTACCAAGAAAAGCTCCAATCGACAAAGGAAAGCAGATAATGACTCGAGAGGAGATACCCCACCTCCACCAGTGTAAGAACTACATGATCAACACAAAATTGGAGAATCATACAAAATATATTACAACATGCTAGTTCATCTTAGGAAGTTTTCGGCCCGATTAAGCATCTACGATGCTCTGATCCTATCAAAGAAGTTGAGAGAGTCTCTGGTTATAGCTTTGCTTGACCCAGAAATTTGCCTAGCTCAGTTGGCGAGCACATCCTCAGAAGAAGTTTGTTCATTGAAAGAACAGCCTGGGGTAACCTTCACAGATGAAGACTTGCTACTCAGTACCGCCGATCACAACCGACCACTCAACATCTCTGTCAACATCAGTAGATTTGTGTTGTCCAGAGTTTTAGTAGATCCTGGAGCATCTCTTAACTTGATGAGCCTACGGACATTGGCCTATTTGGATATTGAATCTCAAGAGCTTACGACCGATAAAATGATGTTAAGAGGATTCAACCAAATTATGGATCAATTACATTACTTATGAAGGTTGGAGAACTCGTGACAACTGCTAAATTTCATATCATTGACGCCGAGACCTTTTTTAACGCTCTGTTGGGTCGACCATGGATTCAAGAACACAATATGATTCTATCATCTCTACACCAGTGCATTAAATATTGCAAAGATGGTCAAGAAAATTGCATCAAAAGGGACTTACAACTATTTTCAGTGTATGAAGTTGGTATCCATGAAGATGCTACCTACTACACACCTCCAAAGAGGATTGTCTTCTCTCATGAAGTTATCACAAACAAAGATGAAGATTCAGAAGAATTACAAAGAGGAGGCCATTCAACTTCGCTTCAGCAATCTTCCACCACTCCCTTACAACGAGTTGGTGAAGGTTCTTTTAGTTTGCGCACCCAAGGTCGAGGTCGGGGACGTGGACGAGGAAAGATCAATTTAATTATTGAACGGACTAGGCCAACCATCAACGTCGGTGATGAAGACAGTTATAAAGACGAGATAATGATGACGAGACGAAAGAGACCTCGGTACGCAATATTCCTAGAAGATATAGAGAAAAGGGAATATAAAACAATGTATGATTGGATAAACCACTATGTGAATGCTATGACGCTCGCTCTGATCCTCCCCCAAAAGGTCGAGAGTTTAGAGGTCAAGGAAGTCCGTAGTGTTGGTACAAATCCAATCAAATTTTACCGTGCTTCTACCTCTTCTGAGCTTGAAAAACATGTAAATTTGGATAATGATCCTAATGAATTAATGGAATTGCCTTTTTTCGCCTTATGTTCAAAAGTTAATTCAACAGGGAGACCTACCAAAAAAAATACCAAGAGATAAATTTCAGCTTTTTGAAAAATTATGGAATGGTAAAAGTCAAACTCCCAGTTCAAAGAAGGGTCTCGGATTTGGTACAGTCGGACCAGTCAATGATTCTGAATTTTGCATGATTGTTACTAGTGAGTTAAAGGAGGATTGTCTCGATATAGAGGATGACTCTAATGATCAACTAATAGAAGATGCTCCCCCAAAATTTGAGGAGGAAATTAAATACACCATTGATGAATTGAAAGAGATTAACCTCGGGACTAAAGAATAACCCCGACCTATATTTATAAGTTCTCTACTCAATGACAAAGAATCTGCAGAATTGATCAAACTATTAACAGGATTCAAAGATTGCTTTTTATGGAGCTAAGATGAAATGCCAGGGCTGTTAGTAGAGGTTGCAGTTCATAAACTTGTGGTGGACAAGAATATAACCCCAGTAAAATAAGATCCCAGGAGAATGTGCCTCGAAATAGAACAACAAGTCATCGCCGATGTGAAGAAATTAATAGATGCCAACTTTATAAAAGAAGAACAATACCCCACATGGTTAGCCAACATTGTACATGTTGAGAAGAAAAATAGACAGATCCGTGTTTGTGTCGACTACAGAGATTTGAACAAGGCATGTCCAAAAGACAAATTTCCACTACCCATACCAGAGATGATGGTGGATATCTCCTCAACACATGAAATTTTCTCCTTCATGGACGGATCGTCGGGATACAACTAAATCAAGATTGCTCCCGAGGATGCAACACTTACAGCCTTCAGAACACCAATCAGAATTTTCTACTACACAGTGATGTCGTTCGGCCTAAAAAAAGCTGGAGCAACATATCTACGCGCAATGACGAAGATTTTTGACGACCTCGTTCACAACCAAGTAAAATGCTACGTGGGCCATTTGGTCATCAAAAGTAAACAAAAAATAGACCATTTGTATGATTTGAGGATCGTGTTCGAACAGTTACGACGATATAACCTTAAAATGAATCCCACAAAGTGCGCCTTTGGCGTTACCTCCAGGAAATTTCTGGGATTTGTTTTACGTCATCGGGGAATCGAGATCAACCCAGATAAAATTAAAGCTATCTTGGAAATGCCTCCTCCTAAAACCTTAAAACAACTACGTTCCTTCCAAGGGAAGTTGGCATATCTGAGACGCTTTATTTCTAATCTCTCAAGTAGGTGTCAGCCTTTATCAACATTAATTGAAAAGGACACCAAATTCACTTAGGAAGAGAAATGTCAGCGTGCCTTCGAGGACGTCAAAAAATATTTAATGACACCTCATGTCTTGGCAGCCCCTATCCCAAGGAAACCATTGATACTTTATATTGCGGTCTTAGATGACTCTCTTAGAGCCCTCTTAGCCTAAGTCAATGATGAGGGTAAAGAAAATGCACTCTACTACTTGATTCGTCGCCTAATACCGACGAAAATAAGGTATCCACTTACTAAGAAGCATTGTCTGACATTAATTTTTGCTGCTCAAAAGCTTAGACATTACATGTTGTCTCATAAGATTACCCTAATCTCAAAAGTTAATCCGTTGCAATATTTGATGACCCAACCAACAATCTCTGGATGTCTAGCAAGATGGTCAATGATCTTATTGCAATTTGATATAACTTTTGTTCCCCTCCTATGCTATCAAGGGACAGATACTAGTAGACTTTCTTGTTGCACACCCACTGCCAACTGTGTCCTCTCTCAATGACGAGTTACCAGACGAGCAAATACTTTAAATGGAATTCTTCGGTGCGCAACGGTGGAAAATGCACTTCGATGGTGCTTCGTCAGCCAAAAAAGACAAAGGATCAGCCACAGTTATACCAGGTAAAGCAGGGATCAGTTTGATTTTTATCACGCCGGATAAGGGTATGTTGAGGTTCTCATACCATCTGACAAAGTCGTGCGCCAACAATGAAGCAGAATAAGAAGCTTTAATCACCGGATTGGGATTGACAATCTCAATGGATATAACAAACATTTTCATCTATGGTGACTCCCAACTTGTCATCCAGCAAGTAGCCGGACAATACAAAATTCTAAAACCAAGGTTAGCAGTATATCAACCGTACACGATGAAGCTCCTGGCGCAGATTCTCGATGTGACTTTCTACCAGATTCCTATGGGAGATAATGCCCATGTCAACGCTCTAGCAGAACTTGTTAGGGAAATGGCATGTCCCCCAAAAGGATTCTATTGAAATGACAATGCAAGGAAGACAAGTCTTGTCTTATATCGACCTCAAAACTCTACACAGGCTCGAAAAAGAAGAAGCAATAAATACAGTTGCAGACATCAATAAAAATTGGCGCAAGTCATTAATAGAATATTTGTATACTAGAAAGCTGTCAAAAGACAAGTCTGAGGCACATCATATCACAAGAAGGGCTATGTCATACGCCCTGATAGGAAACGTTCTATATAAAAGATCATTCGATCAAATGTCGCTACGGTGTTTGAGCAGAGCCGAAGCACAGAATTTTGTCAAAAAGGTACATGCCGGATTATGTGGCACCACCAGTCAGGGTCAAAAATGGAAATGAAGATTAAAAGAGTCGGGTATTGTTGGCTAGCAATAATGTCCGACTACTTGGATACAGTCAGAAAATGTCATAAATGCCAAGTGCATGGGTTGGTCTTACATCAACCTCCGAATGTGCTACACACAACTGTTGCCTCGTGGCCGTTCAAGTGTTGGGGCACGGACATAATAGGTCTGATAGACCCTTCATCTTCCAAAGGACACAGGTTTATACTTTCCGCTACAAATTACTTCTCTAAATGGGCAGTGGTAATACTGTTACGTGAGGTTACGACACAACACATCCTTCAATTTTTCAAAAGCAAATTGTCTACCATTTTGGAGTACCGCGAAGAATAATTTTTGACAATGTGACAACTTTCAGAAGCACAAAGATAAAAAATTTCGTCAAAAGACATGGGATAGATTGGAGATACTCCACGATTTACTATCCCAGAGCAAATGGTCTTGTTGAAGGCTTCAAAAAAATATTGGTACATATTTTAAAGAAGGCACTAGATGAAAACAAAAGAGATTGAAACAACAAACTATTAGAGGCCTTGTGGGCCTACCGGACGACTTTCAGGACTCCCACTCAGTGTACACCCTATATGCTCGTGTACGGGTCCGAGGCTGTGCTATCGCTAGAAGTCCAGACACCGTCTCTTAGAGTTGTTGTTGCCAACCAACTCACAATAGGAGAAAGTGCAAAACTCAGACTTGAAGAATAGGAAATTCTTGAGGGAAAACGACTAGAAGCACAACAACATTTGGAGCTTTATCACGCGAAGATGGTACGAGCCCATGACAAATTGGTCCGCCCAAGGACATTCAAAGATAATGCATCACACAAAGGTAAGAACGTGATAATAGAGCAGGATCCGATGGAGGGGCCCAGCCGCCTGCCATCCATGATAGCTACACCAGCTGGAAGCCTAGTAGCTTCCAATAACAAACGACTGTCAGATTCTTCGCTTCACAGGATGCAATGCAGAAATTCCAGCCGCAGAAAACAGAGGGCTTTTCTATGAGAAGAATGCAGACATCTGAGAGAAATAAACAACTTACTCACCCCTTTTCCTAAGGGGCATATTTATGATCCAAACATGGAAGAGACTTCTGCCAGCCTACCCACCACAGATGAAGAACTAGGGTTTGTCACAAATCCAGAGACACTTTCAGCTTTAGATGCTTTATGCACGGGTTGCCCGACGTGCAACGCCGAGATACCTGCAGGGACATTAGCCACAGGGGCATTCGTAGAGTACCCGGATTGCAATGTTCTACGTTTACGACACTTCAGAACATTGGAAGAGTATACCTCAAGCACCGATGGGTCTAAGACTTTAGATTTTATGATGGATGAGCCATACGTTCTACAGGAGATAGATCAGTATATACCATGGAGCCCAGGGTTGTACATCCCGCTAGATGCCGAGTTTCGTGTTCCAGATCAGCGAGCGCTAGTTTGGGCTCCTGCCAATGTTCAGAGGGAGGAACGCCCACGATAGTTACTGTCTCCTAGTACGATATAGTACTACAAAATAAGTAAAGTGATTAAAAGAGAATTTGAATTTTATGAAGAAGTCCAAGGAAGAATAATTAACATACTGGAATGCCTGGAGCTGTATACCAGGGTTTTCTCTGAGAGTGACAAAAGAAGCATTCTTGACTGCATCTTCGATTTGAGAGATAGAGGTCGAACAGGCCTTCTCATGGAAATAACATTCTCTGAGCCGAAGAAATGGAAGAGAGGAAAAGGAAGAATCACCATTCAGTGCGGCTGTTATAATTTTACAAATGACAGACAGGGAAATCCACCAGAGATCCATAGACATGACCAGGTAGATCCACTACCTCCTATAATAAAGTGGATGATCAAGTGAATGGTCAGATGGAACATGCTCCAGCTACATGCATCCCAAACAGCTGCATCATCAACATCTATGACGAGGGAGACCGCATACCTCCTCACATTGATCATCATGATTTTGTGAGACCTTTTTGCACGGTCTCATTCATAAGCAAAAGTAATATATTGTTTGGGAAAGAAACTGACATTGTCGGCCCTGGCGAGTTCAGAGGAACTGTAGAGATTCCGTTGCCAGTTGGTTCAGTTTCTAGTTCTGAAAGGAAACGGGGCAGATATCGCCAAGCACTGCATTCCAAGGGTGCGACACCGTAGGGTGTCCGGGACCTTCCGTATGATGGATGACAGCAAAATACAATATGGATTTCAGCCAGACCCTGAACTATAAGAGCTACTGTCATACGAGCTATGAGAGGGTTGTACCTCTAAGTACATGCGAAGTGAACTCTTATCCTAGAGCATGGCTTAGAAGGTCTGCTCAATCAGGAGCTCGTCATAACTGATACAGATGGTCTAAGGGTTCACTTTCTTTTATATAGTAACATGATATGTATCTGATATATTCAGCGTACAATGTATTCATGGCATGAGATGTTCTGGATGTACTTCAACATGGACTATATATTGTACCTTTTTAGGTGTTAGCATATATTTGATCTGTGATATTTTGATTGGAGCAGATTAATAGAAATTTCTCTCAGGAAATGTGTCTTTTTGTCAGTTGCCTTTTTGTACGATGAATGGAAGCAACAAACCATGCGTTGGTTTAGAATTTTAATGAACGAAAAACGAAACAGCAAATCTTTAGCAAAAATAAAATTCAAACAAAAATAATCACAAATAAGTAAACAACAAAACAAATTTCTTTTGAAAATCAACCAATTAAAATTAAAGTTTAAGGACATATTTTGAAAAATTAAATGTGATAAAAACAACAAGAAAATAAAATGAATCTGTTGAGAGGATTCTCTCAGTTTCGGAGTTTCTTACTCTTTGTGCGTGCAGCACAACCATCTTTATCTGCATTAACTCTCTTCACATCCTCGTGGAATTTCACATTATGCATAAAACCCCACAAAACTCTACAAATCTTCTTTAAAAAAATCAACATTTTCACATGACACATTTCTACAAATTTAACATCACAAACTCTCTACACTGTTTTCATATGACTCTCAGAGTTAGCACCCAAATTTTGACTCCCCATCTTCGAGATTGGAATAGGACCCCCTTTAATGGAGCATGACATCCTATTCTTAATCTTTGAGGTTGGTCCCTGGCTTCTGACAATCTTTTAAAAAATGATGACTAAAATTCAATTCTCATTTTCGAATAAGTACCTAAATTCTGATTCCTTCACATATTTTCATATTCTATTCACATATTTCCCACGAATTCACATGTGTGAATCTGTATATTTTCTGCATAAAAACACATATATTTTCATGTTTCCTCTTGAGTTGGATATGAATCCCAACACTTTCCTCCTCAATGTAGCACATATATTTCCTTGTCACCTCTTGGGTTGGATGTGAATCCTAGTGCTTTCCTTTCTAACATGACACATATATTTTCTTGTTACCTTTTCAGTTGGATATGAGCCCCAGCACTTTTCTCCTCAATGTAGCATATATATTTCCTTGTCACCACTTGGGATGAATGAGAGTCCTAGTGTTTTCCTTTCTAATGTGACACATATATTTTCTTATTACCTCTTGAGTTGGATGTGAGTCCCAGCGCTTTCCACCTCAATATAGCAGAAATTTTCCTTGTCACCTCTTAGGTTGGATGTGAGTCCTAGTGCTTTCCTTCCTAACATGACACATATATTTTCTTGTTATCTCTTGAGTTGGATGTGAGACCCAGCGCTTTCCTTCTCGATGTAGCATATATATTCTCTTGTCATCTCTTGGTTTGGATGTGAGTCCTTGTGCTTTCCTTCCTGACGTGATGCATATATTTTCTTGTTACCTCTTGAGTTTGATGTGAGTCGCAGCGCTTTCCTTCTTGATGTAGCATATATATTCTCTTGTCACCTCTTGGGTTTGATGTGAATCCTAGTGTTATCCTTCCTAACGTGACACATATATTTTCTTGTTACCACTTGAGTTGGATGTGAGCCCCAACGCTTTCCTCCTCAATGTAGCACATATATTTCCTTGTCACCTCTTGGGTTGGATGTGAGTCCTAGTGATTTCCTTCCTAACGTGACACATATATTCTCTTGTCACCTCTTGGGTTGGATGTGAGTCCTAGTGCTTTCCTTCCTAACGTGACACATATATTTTCTTGTTACCACTTGAGTTGGATATGAGTCCCAGCGCTTTCCTCCTCAATGTAGCATATATATTTCCTTGTCACCTCTTGGGTTGGATGTGAGTACTAGTGCTTTCCTTCCTAACGTGACGCATATATTTTCTTGTTACCACTTGAGGTGGATGTGAGCCCCAGCGCTTTCCTTCTTAATGTATCACATATATTTTTTTGTCACCTCTTGGGTTGGATGTGAGTCATAGTGCTTTCCTTGCTAACGTGACACATATATTTTCTTGTTATTTCTTGAGTTGGTTATGAGTCACAGCGCTTTCCTCCTCAATGTTGCATATATTTTTCCCATCACCTCTTGGGTTGGATGTGAGTCCTAGTGCTTTCCTTCCTAACGTGACGCATATATTTTCTTGTTACCACTTCAGTTGGATGTTAGCCCCAAAGCTCTCCTCAATGTAGCAATTATTTTTCCCGTCACCTCTTGGGTTGGATGTGATTCCTAATGCTTTTCTTCCTAACGTGACGCATATATTTTCTTGTTATCACTTGAGTTGGATGTGAGCCCTAGAGCTTTCCTCCTCAATGTAGCATATATTTTTCCTGTCACCTCTCGGGTTGGATGTGAGTCCTAGTGCTTTCCTTCCTAACGTGACGCATATATTTTCTTATTACCACTTGTGTTGGATGTGAGCCCCAGTGCTTTCCTCCTCAATGTAGCATATTTTTTTCCCATCACCTCTTAGGTTGGATGTGAGTCCTAGTGCTGTCCTTCCTAATGTGACGCATATATTTTCTTGTTACCACTTGAGTTGGATGTGAGCCCCAGAGCTTTCCTCCTCAATGTAGTAAATGTTTTCCTTGTCACCTCTTAGGTTGGATGTGAGTCCCAGTGCTTTCCTTCCTAACGTGACATATATATTCTCACTGTTATATGTCAGTTTGAATATAACTCCCCAGTGATAACTCGAATTGGTACAGTCCTTTCTTTCTAACAACATATCCTTAATGGTTGTCGTCTTCTACACTGTTGTTGCCCTTTTGAGCCAAATGTGAGCTTCTGTGTTTTCCATCTCGATTCGACCATCCCACACAATCTTATTCTCATCTTTTGAAATCAGTTTCAAGATCAACTTAAATGGATTATGGCATTTGATTCTTATTTTAGGATTGATACCCTAATTTTAATACTCACCTCAGGGTCAACACTTATATACTGACTCCCATCCTTTATAACTACCTAAAATTTCATAACTCAAAATTCACTCTTTGATCCCCAGCGAGAGTCCCTACTCCTTGATTTCAATCAAACAATCACCTGCTAATTCCCCAGTATAAACAAATCATACACACAACTCTACACATACTTTCGGGTCTGTTGACTTAGGAGTTTGTATTAGTTTTTGTTGATCTCGTCGGTCAACCCCAATACGCATGGTGTGCTTGCCCAGCACACCACACCTATTGAGGGCCCATTTGTTGACCTTACTTTTGGTTGAGGTTTATTTTTTTTCCTCTTGAGTAGCCAAAGGTTTAGCCATAGGACTTTCTTATTGACTATTCTTAGAAAACTAGACAAGGAACCCTCACAGTTAGAAATTCTACACTCCTCTTTACTCAGCTTGAAGTTCCACATATTGGTCCTAACCTCTAGCACTTAGTAGGTGGGGTCACTATGGGGGAACTCAAGATGAGTCACCCTTAGAACTGTTGGACCTTAGGTTTGACCCTGGGTGTTGGTCTAGGGCTTAAGTTTCTCACAATCACTCACTACCTTAAACCTAGAATTTCCTGACTTTGGTCCCTTGATACTTTTAGGAGACTCATGAGGTGGTCCCCTAAACCCATTAGCCCTAGGATAGGGTTTTGCTAAGATCACTACATAGAGGACCCAAAATGGGATTTCCATCGGTCCATGGCTTATTGATGGTGGTTGACACTACAACTCTACCGAGATACCAAACCTAGCCTTTTGCCCCTAAACTCCCCCAATTTAACTAGATACCTTTGGGACCCTAAATTTGGCCAAAATTCTCAAGTTTACTCAAAATACCCAATTTGGTTCAAAAAAATTGTTTCAAACACCTTGAAAACACCCAAACTACCCAAAATCAGCAAAATTGGCCAAATTACCAAAATGCCTCTCCTTAGCCCAAAATTCCAAAAATTCTCAAAACCTCCCAAATAATCACAATTTCATTTTTCTCAACTACCACATGACCCAATTTGGTCAATTTGACCACTTTTGACCAAAACCCCCAAATTGCCCTTTAAAGGCCCATATTTTCCCCAAATTACCTCAAATGTCTATCCAATTGGTCTCAATTTCCCCCAATTTCAATTCAAAACTCAAATCACCCTTGATTTAACCAATCTAGATCAAATCCAAGCCCAATTGGTCCATGATTTGAACCTAATTTTGAGCTGAACCAAAAACCCAATTTTTGCCCTATGACTTGGTTCCACCAAATTAAACCCATGGCCTACTCCATTTGCCATAATTTGTGTTAAAAAATCTTCATAACATTCCTTCACATCAAATTTGACCTTCAATTGGCCTTGGTAAAGTCCAAATTTCATTTAATTTCAACTTAAGTCCAAAAATCCCCAATTTTGCCTCAAATTAGCCATGTCCCCAAACCTCACCAAATTGAGGGCCTTAACCCCAAAATTTCTATTTTATATCTTCACAAAAAATCTTCACAACATCTCCCTTAATCATGTGGACTATTCAATTTGGACTTAGAACAAGGCTAGCACAACCTAGACCCATGTCTAACCCAACATGCCCAAATTCACCAAATTTCAAAAATCCTCCAAATTGACTCACCAATTGAACTCAAAATCACTTCAACCCTTCACCAAAAATCTTCATAACAATAATATACACAATGTTGATTAATCAATTGGGTCAATTGACATGGCTAGCCTATTCCAAACCAAAGGTTTGATCACTTGGACCCACATTGAACCCATGCACTAAAGATGGCTTAACTACCCCAAAGTCACCAAGTTAATGACTCCATAGCCATTTGTTGGACCCTAGTGACCAGCCTAAACCCCATGAAACCACCTAACCTAAGCCATGGACCAAAGGTCCTCTAATTTAAGGGATTTAATTCAATATTTGCTGAAGCGTTGGATATTTTTGCCAAAACAAAACCTAAAATCATTAAGTTGTTGTGACATATTCCCCTGGGTCACCTGACCTCCCTAGCCACCTCCCATGGCCGGCCAGCCGGCCTAGTGGCCAGAAAATGGCCAAATTGAGAGCCAAGCCCATGGGATTAAACCCAATTCAAACCTAGAGGCCACATCATCCAAATTGAAGCTTAGAGCCTCTCTGCCCTCCACCTAAGAACTACATTTCACCCCCCAATTAGCCATGGAAGCAAGCCTAAGGCCACTTTTATAAAATGCTCCTCTCCACAACCATGGAGGGAGGGCTGAAAATTCCTCTAAGAGATTTCCCCAAATTGATCCCAAAGTCTCTTTGAGACCTCCTCAGTGCAACCCAACCACCACATTGCCCAGAATCCCCTTGCCGAAGCCCAATTTTTTAGCTCAAAACGTTGCCAGAGACAGCAAAAAGCTCTCCACACCTCTACACTCCACCAAACTCAAATTAAACTCACCCACACCTTCAAAACATTGAAAGAAGCCAAAGCCCCATTAAATTCTCCTTCCACAGAGCCCGTAGCATAGCTCTAGACCAACACCCAAAATCGGCCTTGGTCGAATTTGGGTCTAGGCATTTCACCATAGAAAGAGGTTTAATCCCTAGATTTTATGGACCCCAAAGAACGTGCTGAGACTCTATGATCAAAGCTTCCCTTCTCAGAACCAAGAAATTGAGCCTCTCCTCCCTCCGAGCCTATTTGGATTCTCCATTTGATTAGGCTTAATTTAATTTCAAAATTACCGTCTGGATATGTTTGTCTCACTTAGACGAGTCAACAGGATCAAACTTGAGGTGATTTGGTTGAGTTTAGGCTGAGATCTTAAGGTTTTAGTGTGGACGGTCACGGGATCACTCTATCGGGGACGATGACGGGGAGTCGTTCGATCGCACGTGTATTGATTGGACGGAGGAGATCGAGCCGGACAATGTTTCCTTACATGAACTGCGGGCCTTGTCAGCGGCTACATAGATGGCGGAATCCAACCAGAGCACGCCACGCGTGCTTTTGGAGCCTCCAAGGATGCAGTCAGCGCCGCGCATTTAAATAGAAAAATAGGTAATTTCTTATTTAAATAAATAGCCCTAGCTTTAAAAATTCATATCTTGGTGTAGAAAAATCATAAAAATAAAATAAAAGTACCGACTTTCTCAGTGAACAGAGGAGAATAATGTTAAGATAATTTTAAGTCCATATGATGCATGTTTTATTTTTAATTAATTAAACACTGATCTGAATATTTTGATTTTCCATGCATGTAGTAATATCACCATGGCTTTAACTTTTAGCTTGTTGTTGCCTCTGTCTTACGGAATATCCTCTGATTTTCTGATTTTTCCAAAAGTCAAAAGAGGTCCCTGGACAGAGATCCATATTTTTCAAGTTTATGTCTATTATTTGCATAAATTAATCATGATAATTAGCATATTACTTAAGAAATTCCAAGAAAATTTTGGAAGGTTCACTATGACCAGAGGACCCCTTGAAAATAATTTCATGAGTTAAGTCATTAAGAATACACTTAATCTTCACCAACCCTAAGACAAAAAGAAAATTAATTTTGAAAAATACAAACAACAAAATGACTAAATTTTTTATCTCCACTGTTGTTTAGGATCTATAGAACTCACCATAAAAATTTCAAAGCATTTTGAGTTCATTTGATAACTTAAGTTGGTTTTTTAAAGATAAATATCATTTTAGCACTTAAATGATTTAAAAAAAATGAAAATCTAACTAAAGAATTAATAAAAACTTGTTTTTTGAGTTCTCTGTGATCAGGGATATTTTATATAAATAAAATGGTATTTAAAATAAAAACTTAATTTTTGGCCTTTTTTTAGTATTTAAATAATTAAAAATGTATAAGAATCACAAAAATAATAAAATTTGTGGAAATGTTCTAAATTGCTTCCTAAGCACTTAGGAACATCTAGGATATTTTTCTTGATTTTCTAAATAAAGATACTGAATTTTAAAGCTTAAAAATAATTTTTAAAGGCTAAAATGGATTTTCACTTAAAATAATTCCAATAAATCAAATAAAACTCAAAAGAATATAAANATTCCAATAAATCAAATAAAACTCAAAAGAATATAAAACTTTCTCCTCTAGGTTCTCTGATCTAAGGAAGATTTTTCAAAAAAACAAAACTTAATTTTCCCTCATTTAAAATATTTTATATTTAATAAATACCCGAGAATTAAAATAGTTGCTAAAGTTTAAATAAAACTCCAAAAATCATGAAATTTGGTCTAAAGGCTTCTCTGGTCTAGGTCTACCTCCAAGAAAAATTTCAAGGGATTAGGATTTACTTTGGTCAAGTTAGGAATTTTCTTTGCTGAATCCTATTTTTGCATGAAAATAATTATATAAATTAAATTAAATTTTAAAAAATCATATTTTCTCCTCTGATGTCTTAATTGACCCATGAATGAGGTAGGATAAAAATTTTTGAGAAATCACATTTTCTCCTCTGATGTCTTAATTGACCCATGAATGAGGTAGGATAAAAATTTCAAATTTGAATTGAATTTGAAGAATTATGAAATGTTAGAGCCTTATAGGCAAATATGTAATTTTGGAAATTTAGCCTTAATTAACATTTAGTCCTAATTTCAGAAAGGGAAATGAGAAATCTTTGATTTTAATTAACATATTTGGATGTTTGAAATACAAGGGGTTAATTAGTAGAAACTGACTTCACTTTCTTAATTAAAAAGATAAGTTAATAAATTTCTGAATTAGTAAATTTGTAAGTTTATTAAAATAAAATGAACCTAGGACTTAGGGGTATGACCTTCGAAGTCAATGACTCACTAATTTAATACCCCTATTTGATTTTCAAATTAAATTCAAATAATGAATCATGACTACCTAAAGCTTAAAATTTTCAAAACTAATTAGGACAATCACCTAGGTCTTAAGGGCTTAGTAGTAATCTAAGTTAAATCAAAATTTATTAAATGAGGATTAGAAAAAAAAGCAAACACAATTAAAATTAAAAGATCTTTCAAACACTGCAAGCCCAATTAGGACCAAAATTTGGCTAAGTGTTCCAATAACACTAGCTTGCCTCTTTAAGGGTCCTCACCCACATAATATTCAAAATTAAATTACAAATTATAATTACCTTACTTTTAGAGATAATTGACACATCAATGTTCATTGAGCATTAGGGTGTTCACAGGATGAATTTTTAAGCAACATAATAAGTTTAAATGAGCTCGAGGCTTTTCACCAGGTGATAAGAGGGAAGCATGAACCTTCTTCTTCCTCTTAACCTATTGAATACCTCAGAGAGCTACTAAGCTTAATATGTTTTGCTTGAAAAATATCATCCTTAATCAAATTAATAAGGACCCGTCAAGATATGACCTAGGGTTAAGTAGGTCACCAAAATTTTACTTCTCTGTTTCATATAAAATTTCTTAACATGCCTTTTAAGTTTTAGGTGGTGGAACGAGAAGACTCGCCAAGTATGCTTGTCGGCACTATTTTTGGTGTGGGGTTTGCCCATAAGAAGCTGTCCGTCATCAGAATTGAAATCCCGTTGCCCGCTTCGGAAGGACGTTTAAAAAGTTGGGTTTTGAAGATGAAGTCAAACTGACTCCATAATTTTCTTTGTTTAGATGAAAGAGCGCTTTATCTCAAATCTTGTATTTATCCCAAAGGATGAACACAAGAATTGAGGGTGAGGCTCGATCAAAT
>JXCR01148488.1:3421-26482 GCA_002079205.1 Phalaenopsis hybrid cultivar
TCAATTCTTGTATTCATCCTTTGGGATAGATACAGAATTTGAGGTAAAGTGCTCTTCCATTTAAACTATGAAAATTATGGGGTCAGTTTGACTTCATCTTTTTCAAAACTAAATTTTTTTTTAACGTCCTTCCGAAGCGGGCAACGGATTTTCGATTCCGATGGCCGACAGCTTCTTACGGGCAAACCCCACACCAAAAATAGTGCCGACATCGTGAATTTAATTAAGGACCCTATTGAGTTCATCCCAAGTTGTACTCCATCCATCTATTCCGACATATGGATCAATTGGGGAGATTGACTCAGCCAAAATCATGTTTATGGCACCTTTCTCAGGTTCTTTTAAATATTCTTTCGGGATTGTTATGTTCTCTTCTTTAAGGTTCCCCTCAAGCCAATCCTTAAAGAAAAATCATTTTTCTATAGAGTGCCCGAGCAACCGGTGATATGGGCAATAATTTGGTTTATTATTCTTATCCACCTCTTCGGGCTTCTTTGGATCTGGTAGTTTGAATTCTGACTTCTTCATCAGACTCCTGAATATTTTAGTTATAGCTTCATCCTTGAAAGAATACACAATTTTTGGTTGCATCGATAGGGATATTCTTTTATCCCTTGTTCGAGGTGATCCCTCTTGAGGCGGCCGCTGGTTGGATTAATTATTCTATTTCTGAGAGTACTGTGACAAATACTGGCAATGCTCTTCTGCTAATATCTTTATCGGCTACTTTCCTTTGTCGACTGTCGCTACAACTCGTGATTTCTTTTTGAACACTTTGGTCACCTTAGTCTTTTCATGTGGCTCCATGTGCTATATTTCCTCTTGAAGACTGCTAGCATTACTGAGTAGCTTCTCGAAGGAGATGATGGTGAGTCCCTTAAGCATGAAAGCTACTGGCCCATGAATGCTCTTGAGTAGAATTTCAACATTTGATGTTCCTGTAGCTGAGGTTCACATTTCATGCTAAGGTTTCTCCACCTCAAAATATAGCCTGTCAAGGATTCCTGCGAGGTTCGCATTTCATGTGAAGGTTTCTCCACCTCAAAATATAGTCTACCAAGGTTTCGCTAGGCTTTTGCTTTTACATCATGAGCTCTCCAATAGACACACGGTGTTGTGCCCCGACAAATCTTTTCACAAATAACTGTTCTAATTCAGAAAATATTTTAACTGACCCGTTGGGCAAGTCAGTGTACCAGTCGAAAGCAATTCCTGACAAGCTGCTGACGAATTGCTCGCAGAGTAGAGCTTCATTATTTCTCGTGTTACCATAGCTGGCTTGGAAATGTGCTATATGCTGCCTAGGATTTCAAGCCCCATCAAATATCTTGAAGTTTGGGACCACAAAACCCTTGGGGAAAGGCACAGCATCGAACTCCTCCAAGTAAGGTCTACCCTTCAAAATTGATGCACTGCCTTTGGATCAGGCTATGGTGTCCCGCACTTGTTCAACCATTTGCTTGAACTCCTTTTATGGCGTGGCACTTGATGGAGAATCTTTCTTCGATTGCTCATCTTTGTTTGTTGAAGTGGCCTCTTTTTTGTCATCTATAATGTGTATGATTTCTGACTGACTAATCTCTGGAGAAGCCAATTGCGGTCCTTGTGATTGCCCCTGAATGGTAGCCATGGCGGTCATAGCTGCAGTCATTACTTCTATTCTTTTCTCCAGTAGACTAACTTGCTCATCCCTTAGGAGGATAACCCTACGCAACCAATCTACGGCGCTCTCTTCGGTGTGAAGTTGAGCCTCACGCGCAGATGTGGTGGCTCTAGTTTCGATCACATGGACATCCATGAAATCCTCCTCCAAGTAATCATTATAATCAAAATTTTCATTGTCGCTATCGATGGAAACACCGTGTTCTCGAGCTAACTCGAAAATCTCGATCTTGAGTTTCTCAACTTTCTTCTCAATTATCGATTCCTTGATCGCTTTAAGATCTAGAGGACCCTAATGGAGATCCTCTATTTGTTCCTCCATCTCACTGACAATTGTCGCGACAATGTCAGATATTTCAGATAATGGTTCCACTTCCTATATTGCAGGCTCATTGGACTGTATCGGTGCAGCGAACTTGGGTACCCATACCTTTTTCTTTTTTGAGGATGATGTCTCAACAAGAAGTGTCTTAGTAGAAACATCAGTATGTCGAGGGAAAGTATGCTCTCTATGGTGTAGACTGGCTACAGTGCTAGGTAATCATCTTGTCTTTGTCTTTGGGATTGTAGGAATGTTTCCATAATGGGTGATGGGTAAGATCTTCAGACCCAGTCTCGATTAACCAGTCGATGGCCAATGGTCCTGGTGGCAGTATAATCTGTAGTAATTACTGCAGTATCAACTCTGTTCCCTAAACAAAACCAAACGGGTATGCGAGTAGGTGGCACTCTAATTTTCTTGTGGGATTGTCTGGCAGATTTTGATGCCCTTCAAAATTTCCTTCTTCATGCGAGGAGAAATTGCATCTCCCACTCGTTTAAGTAACTCGCTAACTGAGCATCCTTCTTTGGTAGCAAGCCTTCTGAAAACTGCACTAACTCAAGTGATAGGAGTGAACTTCTTTTCTCTCCTCACCATGTCCATGAAATGACGGTAATGCGACAGTGATCCTTCAGATACTCTCATATCCCTTGGTATCTGTCAGAGGATGAAATCTACTTCCTCGCAGAAGTGGATAAATTTCCGGTAATACGTCTTCAACTTGATGAGGCTCCTCCTCAATAGTTGTCTGCTTGGGAGTCTGGGCTTAAATGGCCCTCCAAACTTTTCTATTATGGTTCCTCCTTTGAGTTCAGATCAGCGGTACAACCCTCGAACTTGATCCGATTTCAAACACGGGTGGTGGGACAGTTAACCCCTCAGTCGAATCCTCAATAATCACCACTTTTTTCCCCTTAGCAGCGACATGGCTAGTAGGTTTGGCAGGTGTCGCGACGACAGTAGTTTTAGAATTCATGTAGGTAGGGAAGTCTTGAAGGCAGTTCAGGTTGAATTATGCAGACAAATCCTGTATTTCTGGAGCGGCGATCTTCATTACAACAAATGGGGCTTTCTCAAGGATGACCTCAAGATCTTCAAACCTGGCTCCAAATTTGATGGTAGGAGCGAGGTTACAGGCTTCATGGCTTGTTGGCAGGTTGCAGGAAAAGGTTAGCGTTGGGTAGGCCATTGCAGCAGGCTTGAAAACAGAAAGTTTCAGGGTTAGCTATATAACCGAAAACCTCATAATTTTTAGTGCAAGCACTGAAGTAGAGCTTGATCTGTAGATCGGGCGGGTCTTAATTTATGGGTATTTTAAAATCTTATTTAAGAAAAAGTGTGAAATTTAATTTAATATAAGAAAATTTGAAAGTGGGTGCAGCACAACATGATTTGGTTTAATTTGCAAAAAAGCAAAAAAAATTTAGAAGAAAGATGTGAGGTATTTTAGGACCCAGTGCGGGACATATTTAGTGGCAGAAAATGCCAAGGTGGAACTAGTCCACCAGCACACCTATTAGGGGGTCCGACCGCTCATGAAAATTTAAAGAGTCCTTAATGGCCTTCTGAACCCCTCAGTTCAAAGATTGTTGAACAACTAGTCCTGAAGTCCAAGGAGTTGGCTGTACCTTCCCAAGACAGAAATGGGTAAAGTATGCCAACGGAAGAAGAGTAATTTAGTCCAAGAGGGACATGAACACATTGTCGATGTGTGAAGATAATATTTCATGAATTGTATGGAGAGAAAAACTTGTCTGCAGCGGAGTCGCAAAAAGCTGTCGACACTATTTTTGGTTTGGGGAGTTGCCCGTAAGAAGCTGTCGGTCACCAGAATCAAAATCTCGTCGCCCGCTTTGGAAGGACGTTTTAATTTACATATATATTTAGTTATAGAAAAAAAAATTAAATCAAACTGACCGCATATTTTTCATAGATTAAATGAAAGAGCGTTGTACCTCAAATCCTGTATCTAACCCAAAGGATAAACACAAGATTTGAGGATGAGGCCCGATCATATAAACTAAGGAATACATGACGTCCATTTGGTCTGCAAAACTTTGTATTTTCCGACAAGTTCCCCTATTTAATATAAAGAATTAAATAAGGTTTATATTAAGCTCGGTTTGAACATTCTTCTTATAAGGGCAAGCACCTATAGTTAATTACTTCTTAAATGACCAAAGTCACCTAAGAAGACTCTTGATAAAAAACAAGAAATATTATTTTCAAGGAGTTTTAAAGGGTAGGACTTTTCAATGAGATCGGACGTAGAGGTGTGAAAGGGGATTGGTTCAAATTTCGAAGGTAGGACTCTTCAACGAAATCAGACGTAGAGGTGTGAAAGGGGATTGGTTCAAATTTGGAAGGCAGGACTCTTCAACGAAATCGGACATAGAGGTGTGCAAGGGGATTGGTTCAAATTTGGAACATGGTGGGACTCTTCAACGAAATCAGATGTAGAGGTGTGAAAGGGGATTGGTTCAAATTTGGAACATTAGAGTCCAAAGGAGGAAGAACTAGGGGATGTCATAGATCTAGAGGAGAACCTTGGTGACTTCCAACTCTTCAACAAAATTGGATGTAGAGGTGTGAAAGGGGATTGGTTCAAATTTGGAACATTTTATTGTAGAATCTACGAAATCAGACATAGAGGTGTGAAAGGTGATTGGTTCAAATTTGGAACATTACGTTGTAGAATCCAAAGAAATCGGACATGGAGGTGTGCAAGGGGATTGGTTCAAATTTGGAACATTTTATTGTAGAATCCAAAGGAGACTTTTCAATGAGATCGGACAAAGAGGTGTGAAAGGGGATTGGTTCAAATTTGGAACATTTTGTTGTAGAGTCCAAAGGAGGAGGAACTAGGGGATGTCATGGATCCAGAGGAGAACCTCGATGACTTCCCAAGCTATCCTAATGCTAGGGATGTCATGGATCCAGAGGAGAATCTCAGTGACTTCCCAAGCTATCCTAATGTTTGGCTTCAAGGATGTCATGGATCCAGAGGAGAACCTCGGTGACTTCTCAAGCTATCCTAATGTTTGGCTTCCGTAGAGGTGTGGAAGGGGATTGGTTCAAATTTGGAACATTTTATTGTAGAATCCAAAGGAAGAAGAACTAGGGGTGAATGGGGATTGGTTCAAATTTGGAACATTTTATTGTAGAATCCAAAGGAAGAAGAACTAGGGGATAGGATTGGTTCAAATTTGGAACATTTTATTGTAGAATCCAAAGGAAGAAGAACTAGGGGATGTGGGGATCCAGAGGCGAACCTTGGTGACTTCCCAAGCTATCCTAATGTTTGGCTTTAGTTTTGAGTTCAGAGGAGAACCCTGGTGACTTCCCAAGCTATCCTAATGTTTGGCTTCAGTTTTGAGAAGAAATAGAGGAGAACCTCGGTGACTTCCCAAGCTATCTTAATGTTTGGCTTCAACTTTGAGGAGAAGTAAGAGGAGAACCCTGGTGACTTCCCAAGCTATCATAATGTTTGGCTTCAGTTTTGAGGAGAAATATTTAGGTCTTAAGGAGAACCTCAGTGACTTCCCAAGCTATCATAATGTTTGGCTTCAGTTTTGAGGAGAAATATTCCGGTGACTTCCCCAGCTATCCTAATGTTTGGCTTCAGTTTTGAGGAGAAATATTTAGGTGTTGGAATATTTTATTGTAGAATCCAAAGGAGGAAGAACTAGGGGATGTCATGGATCCAGAGGAGAACCTAGTGACTTCTCAAGCTATCCTAATGTTTGGCTTCAGTTTTGAGGAGAAGTATTTAGGTGTTTCAATTATAGAATCCAAAGGAAGAAGAATTAGGGGATGTCATGGATCCAGAGGAGAACCTCGGTGACTTCTAAAGGAGGAAGAACTAGGGGATGTCATGGATCCAGAGGAGAACCTCGGTGACTTCCCAAGCTCATGTTTGGCTTCAGTTCTGAGGAGAAAATTTTAAGTATTTTAACCTTCTAATTTTATTAGCTAGGACTTAAATTCATGTGAAACGAGCACAAAAAAAGCCTGGAAGATGTGAGGATTTAGGTCGTGAAAAACGACAACCTAGGAATCCTAAGACGAGCTAGGGCTTATATTATATCACAGGGCTATACAAAGGCCTAAAGCTAAGATGAGGATTTACGTTGCATAAGCAAGCAACCTCGAGGTCATATGACTTTGTTGTTTATATCTAAGGAAGGAAGATTGGTTTAGCTAGGGAAGACAGATTTTGCTGTTGAAGATGGTCGTGCTGCCCACCATGCTAGCTCCAAGCTCCTTGCCACAACGAGTTTGAGTTTTCTAGTGTGTCAAGTTATCGTGTCAAATCAGATGGTCCTATGGTTGAAGTTCTTTAAGTTTTATGGGGGCATATTAAATTTGATTAGGGCGACACCTGTTAGGATCCTACGGTTCCCTCGTTCTAGCTCCACTATTTTCTATTGGATTCACTTAGTATAAATGAACTTACTAAACTCAGCTTAATGAATTCCATAATTTCATTTAAACCGTAGGAAACCTTGTTAGCAACCGTAGGTTACCACCTCCGAGGGATTCCCGATCATCCAATAGAGACATCTTAATTTAGTTGTAATTGTAGTTTTGTGTGATGTTTGTGATTAAATTTTGAGGATAGAGACGTCTTAATTTAGTTGCAATTGTAGTTTTGTGTGATGTTTGTGATTAAATTTTGAGTTGTTTTACATTTTGAATGTTGTGGGGGTGAATTTTATCTTGGTTGATTTTAGTTTTAGCTTTGGTTTTGGTTTATTCGAATGTTGTGGCGGTGAATTTTATCTTGGTTGATTTTAGTTTTGGTTTTGGTTAACATGCAAGTTATGTTATGGCGGTGAGTTTTATCTTAGTTGATTTTAATTTTGGTTTTGGGTTATGGTTATGATTTAATTGAAGTTGTGGTTTTATGTGATGTTTGTGATTAAATTTTGAGTTGTTTTATATTTTGAATGCGTGGGGGTGAATTTTATCTTGGTTGATTTTAGTTTTAGTTTTGGTTTTGGTTTTGTGGATATCCTGGCGGGGAATTTTATCTTGGTTGATTTTTAATTTTGGTTTTGGGTTATGGTTAACATGCAAAGCGATGAATTTTATCTTGGTTGATTTTAGTTTTGGTTTTGGTTATGGTTTTGGTTAACATGCAAGAGGTGAATTTTATCTTGGTTGATTTTAGTTTTAGTTTTGGTTTTGGCTTTGGTTTTGGGATTAGGTGATTTTGTGTGATGTTTGTGATTAAATTTTGAGTTGTTTTATATTTTGAATGTTGTGGAGGTGAGTTTATTTTGATTGATTTTAGTTATGTTTTTGGTTTTGGTTTTGTGGCTATCGTGACAGTTTTAATTTTCATGCAAGGTGGCATGCAAGTTTGCAGGTATAAGAACACACTATGAAAGTACATGAAAGACAACGCTAAAGATTGTAAAAGCGGACTTGGCGAGTCTTCTCGTTCCACCACTTGTAACTCAAAATGCATGTTAAGGCAGTTTATATAGAGACAAAAAGTAAGATTTTGGTAGTTTTCCTAACCCTTTGCCATATCTTGGTGGATCCTTAGGTGTTTAATTAAGGATGATTTTGTCAAGCAAAATATATTAAGTCTAGTAAATCTTCAAGATATCCAACAGATCTAGAGAAAGAAGCAGGTTCGTCCTACTCTCTCATTTTCTGGTGAAAAATCTTGAGTTCTTTTAAACTTATTATCATCCTATAAATAGCCTTAATGCTCAGTGAGCACTGATGTCTCAATCATGCCTAAGAGTAAGGTAATTATCATATGTAATTTAATTTTGAAAATTATGTGGGTGAAGACTCTTAAAGAGGCAAGTTAGTGTTATTGAAACACTTAGCCAATTTTTGTTATAATTAGTCTTGTAGTATTTGAAAGACGTTTTAATTTTAAATAATGTTGACTTTTCTAATCCTTATTTAAATGAAACATGATTTAACTTAAGTCACTACCAGGTGAGTGTCTTAATTAGTTTCGAAAAGGTTAGGCTTTAGGTGGTCATGATTCATGATTTGAATTTTTTTTTAAAATCAAAATAGGGGTATTAAATTGATTAATTATTGGCTTCGAAAGTCATACCCCTAAGTCCTTGTTTCATTTTATTTTAATAAACTTCCCAAAATTTAATAATTTAGAAATTTATTAACTTATCTTTTCAATTAAGAAAGTGAGGTTGGTTTCTACCAATTAACCCCTTGTGTTTCAAACATCCAAATTTAGATAAAAGGTTGCCCATTTCCCTCATTAAATTAAGCCTAAATGTTAATTAAGGCTAATTTTCCAAATATACACATTTGTCCCTAAGGTTCTAACACTTCATAATTGTTTAAATTCAATTCAAATGACTTTAAAATTTTTATCCTACCTCATTCATGGGTCAATTAAGACATTAGAGGAGAAAATGTGATCTTTCAAAATTTAATTTAATTTATATAATTTTTTTAATGCAAAAACATTAGAAAATATGATTTTTCAAAATTTAATTTATTTATATAATTATTTTCATACAAAAATAAGATTTTTTAAAGAAAATTTCTAACTTGACCAAGGTGACCTGTAATCACTTGAAATTTTTACTGAAAGTAGACCTAGACGAGAGAAGTCTTTGAACAAATTTTCATGAGTTTTTGAATTTCATTTGAATTTTAAGAATTATTTTAATTTCAAGGGTATTTATTAAATATAAAATATTTTAAATGGGGAAAATTAAGTTTTATTTTTTTTGAAAAGTCTCCCTGAAGTTAGAGAACTTAGGGAAGAAGATTTTACATTTTTCTAAATTTTATTTGACTTATTGGAATTATTCTTAATGAAAACCCATTTTTAGCCTTTAAAAATCATTTTTAAGCTTTAAAATTCAATATCTTTGTTTAGAAAGCCAGAAAAATTATTCTAGTTGTTTTTAAGTGATTGCGAAGCAATTTAGAACATTTCATGAGTTTTATTATTTTTGTGATTTTTATGGATTTTTAATTATTTTAGATATTTAAAAATAGGCTAAAAATGAAGTTCTTATTTTAAGTATCATTTTACTTTTAGAAAATACCCCTGATCACAGAGAATTCAAAAAATAAGTTTTTATAAATTTTTTTGTTATATTTTGATTTTTGAAAATCATTTAAATGCAAAAAATGATGTTTATCTTTAAAAATCAACTTAAGTTATCAAATGAACTTAAAATATTTTAAAATTTTTATGGTGAGTTCTCTGGATCATAAATAAGAGTGGAGATCAAAAATCAAGTCACTTAAATGTTTATATCTTTCAAAATTAATTTCCTTAATGATGTAGAGTTTATGAAAATTGAGTAAATTTTAAAAAGCTTGACCCATGAAATTATTTCTAAAAGCTCCTCTGATCATGGTGGGCCTTCCAAAATTGTCTTGGAATTTTCTAATCAGCATGTTTTCCATGATTATTTTAAGCAAATAATGTACATAGACTTGAAAAATGTGATCCTCTGTCTACGGACCTCGTCGAACTTTAGAAAAATCAGAGAATGTTCTTCTTGACAGATGCTACAATATACCAAAAATTCAAGCTATGATGATAAGTCTACATGCATGGAGAATCAAAAGATTCAAATTAGTATTTACTTAACTAAAAATAAAATATGCATCACATGGACTTAAAATAATTCACACATTATTTTCCTCTGTTCAGTGAGCAAGAGGGTATTTTTATTTTATTTTTGTGATTTTTCTACACAAAGTTGTGGATTTTTGAAGTTAAGGGAGTTTAAATAAGTAGAAAAAGCCCTATTTTTCTACATATCCACGCGACGCCCCGTCAAACTACGGAGGCTCAAAAGCTCCACGCGGCACGCTCCCATTTGACGCCACCGTCCACGCCAGTAGCCACGCATCCCGCTGTTTGTGTAAAGAAGCACTGTCTGGCTACATCTTTGCCATCCATTCAATACACGCTTGATCAAACGGCTCCCCATTATTGTTCCCGATAGAGTGATCCTATGACCGTCCAAATTAAAACCCTAAGATCTCAACTTAGACTCAACCAAATCGCCTCGTGTTTGATCTTATGGACTCATCTAAGTGAGCCAAACACATCCACAATGTAATCAAGCAATTAAATTACGCCTAATCAAATGGAGAATCAAAATAGGCTCGAGAGGGAGAGAAGTTTTATATCTTTGCTCGAAGAAGTGAAGCTTCAATCAGAGGGCCTTGATAAATTCTTGGCCATCCATTCAATACTCGCTTGGTCAAACGGCTCCCCGTCATCGTCCCCGATAGAGTGATCATGTGACAGTCCACATTAAAACCCTAAGATCTCAGCTTAGACTCAACCAAATCACCTTGGGTTTGATCCTATGTACTCGTCTAAGTGAGGCGGACACATCCACACTTAATAAAGCAATTAAATTAAGCATAAACAAATGAAGAATCAAAATAGGCTATGTAGGGAGAAAAGTTTTATATCTTTGCTCTGAGAAGTGAAGCTTCAATCAGAGGGCCTTGGCAAGTTCTTTGGGGTCCAAGGAGGCTAGCGATTAAACCTCTTGATGTGGTGTGAGGCTTAAATATGATTTTGATCCTGGCCGTATTTGGGTGTTTGTCTAGATCTATGGTAGAGGCTCTGTGAGAGGGTAATTTGATGGGGCTTTTGCTTCTTTCACTATTGTGAAGGTGTGGGTAGAGTTAATTTGAGTTTGGTGGAATGTGGAGGTGTAATGAGTTATGTCCTAGTTTTGGGCAGAGGTTTGAGCTCAAAATTAAGCTTCCACAGTGGAATTCAGTGGGCAAGGAGGGTTGGATTACACTGAGGGGATCTCAGAGAAGCTTTATGAGAAGTTTGGAAAGCTCTCATTAAGAAATTTTTTAGTACTTAGTTTAACGGCCATGGAGGTGGCCTTTTATAAAAATTGGGTTATGGTGGCTGTCATTGTCAATTAGGGGGGTGTAATGTGGTGCTTAAGTGGAGGGCAGAAGAGCTCTACAATTCAATTTGTTTGAGCTAGCCTCTAGGATTGATTTGGGTGAAGCTCCATGGGGGTGGCTCAACTTGGCCATTTTTTAGCCACTAGGCTGGTCGGCCAGCCAGGGGGAGGTGGCTAGGTGCTCAGGGCATCCAGAGGATTCTAGCACAACAATTTAATGTGTGTTTGATTTGACAAGGATATCTTAAGCATGTGTATTTTTGGGAATAAGATCCCTTAACTTGGGGGACTTTTTGTCCATGGCTCATCTCGCTTGGGTTAGATGTGTTTTGGCTCAGCCTTAGGGGTCAACTAATGGTTGAGGTGGAGTTAATTTGGGTGTTTTAGGGTAGTTAGGTCAAATTTAGTGCATGGGTCCAAGTGGGTGCAAATGACCAAATCTTGGGGTTGGTATAGGATAGACATGTCAACTGGCCAAAATAAATGTTGCATTTGGTGTGGATGATTATAATGAACAATTTTTGTGAAGGATGGAAGTGGTTTTGAGCTCAATTAAAGGGTCAATTTGAGGGAATTTTGAATTTTAATCATTTTGGTCATGTTGGGCTTGGCTTGGGTCTAGCTTGAGCTAGCCTTTGGCTAATTTTAAATTGATTGTTGTAAATGGTCAATAGGGACCCCATGAAGAGTTTTCAACATGAATTGGATCCCAATTTTGGGGTTAAGTCAATCAATTGGGTGATATTTGGGGACTTAGCCAATTTGAGGCTAAATTTGGGAATTTTGGATTTAGGCCAAAATCAAATAGATTTGAGGCTTCACCAAGGCCTGATGGTTGATTTTGATGTATAGGAATGTTATAAAGATTTTTTAACATTAATTGAGGCCAATTGTATGGTTAATTTTGATGTTTAGGAATGTTATAAAGATTTTTTAACATTAATTGGGGCCAATTGACTAGGCTATGGGTTTAATTTGTTGAGATTAGTTTATGTGACCAAAATTGGGGGTATGACCTATACCAAAATTAGGCTCAAATAATGGGCCAATTAAGCTTGGGTTTGGTCTATTTTGGCCATATCAAAAGTGAATTTGAGTTTAATATTGAAATTGGGGTAAATTGAGATCAAATTGATGGACATTTGAGTTAAATTTGGGGAAATTTGGGACTTTAAAGGGCAATTTGGGGGTTTTGATCAAAGATGATCAAATTGGCCAAATTGGGTCATGTGATAGCTGAGGAAAATAAATTTGGAAATATTTTGGAGGTTTTGGTAATTTTTGGGATGTTTTTGGAATTTTTGGAAGTCCTATGGCTTTGTTGTTTAAGTCTAAGGAAGGATGATTGGTTTAGCTAGGGAAGACAGGCTTTGCTGTTGAAGATGGCCGTGCTGCCCACCATGCTAGCTCCAAGCTTCTCGTCGCGACGAGTTTGAGTTTTCTAGTGTGTCAAGTTATAATGTCAAATTAGGTGATCTTATGGTTGAATTTCTTTAAATTTATGGGGGCATGTTAAAGTTGATTAGAGCGACACCAGTTATGATCCTACGGTTCCCTCGTTCCGACACCACTATTTTCTATTGGATTCACTAAGTCTAAATGACCTTACTAAACTCAACTTACTTAGTTCCATAATTTGATTTAAACTGTGGGAAGCCTTATTAGCAACCGTAGGTTACCTCCTCTGAGGGATTCCCGATCATCCGATAGAGACATCTTAATTTAGTTGAAGTTGTAGTTTTATGTGATGTTTGTGATTAAATTTTGAGTTGTTTTATATTTTTAATGTTGTGGTGGTGAATTTTATCTTGGTTGATTTTAATTTTGGTTTTGGTTTCAGTTCGATGGCTATCCTGATAGTTTTAGTTTTCCAGGAAAATTTGTATAAGCACAAAAGTATAGCATAAGAGTACAAGAAAGACAACGCTGAAAGCTGTAAAAAGCGTACCTGTCGAGTCTTCTCGTTCCACCACCTGAAACTCAAAATGCATGTCAGGGCAGATTATATAGAGGCAAAAATTCAGGTTTTGGTGTTTTTCCAAACCCTATGTCATATCTTCGTGGGTCCTTAGGAGTCTAATTAAGGATGATTTTTTTAAGCAAAGCATATTAAGTTAGTAGATCTCCGAGGTATCCAACAGATCTAGAGAAAGAAGCAGGTCCGTGCTACTCTCTCGCTGCCTGGTGAAAAATCCCGAGCTCTTTTAAACCTGTTATGTTGCTTAATAATTCATCCTATAAAACACCCTAATGCTCAATGAACATTGATGTCTCCATTATCCCTAAAAGTAAGGTAATTATCATCTGTAATTTAATTTTAAAAATTATGTGGGTGAAGACCCTTAAAGAGGCAGGTTAGTGTTATTGGAACACTTAGCCAAATTTTAACCCTAATTGGGCCTGTAGTGTTTGAAAAATGTTTTAATTTTCAATGATATTTACTTTTTTAATCCTTATTAAATGAAACTTGATTTAACCCAAGTCACTACTAAGCCCTTAAGACCTAGGTGAGTGTCTTAATTAGTTTTGAAAAGGTTAAGCATTTAAATGAAACTTGATTTAGCCTAAGTCACTACTAAGCCGAAGACCTAGGTGAGTGTCTTAATTAGTTTTGAAAAGGTTAAGCTTTAGGTGATCATGACTAATGATTTCAATTTTATTTGATAATCAAATAGGGGTATTGAATTGATTAATTATTGACATCAAAGTCTTACCCCTAAGTCCTGGGTTCATTTTATTTTAATAAACTTCCAAATTTTAATAATTAAACCCCTAAGTCCTGGGTTCATTTTATTTTAATAAACTTCCAAATTTTAATAATTTAGAAATTTTATCTTTTTAATTAAGAAAGTGAGGTTGGTTTCTACCAATTAACCCCTAGTGTTTCAAACATCACTCATTTTATTTTAATAAACTCCCAAATTTTAATAATTTAGAAATTTATTAACTTATCTTTTCAAGGTTGGTTTCTACCAATTAACCCCTTGTGTTTCAAACCTCAAATAAATTGATTAAGATCAGAGGTTACCCATCTATCAATTAAACCCCTTGTGTTTCAAACATCCAAATTAAGATAAGTGGTTACCCATTTCCCTCTTTGAATTAAGCCTAAATGTGAATTAAGGCTAATTTTTCAAAATTACACGTTTGCCCCTAAGGCTCTATCACTTCATAATTTGTCAAATACAATTCAAATGACTTTGAAATTTTTATCCCGCCACACTCATGGGTCAATTAAGACATCAGAGGAGATAATGTGATTTTTCAAAATTTAATTTAATTTATATAATTATTTTCATGCAAAAACATAATTTTTCAAAAAAAAAAATTCTAACTTGACCAAGGTAAAACCTAATCCCTTGAAATTTTTACTGGAGGTAACCTTAGACCAGAGAAGCCTTTGGACCAAATTTCATGATTTTTTAAGTTTTATGTGAATTTTAAGAATTATTTTAAGTTTTTGGGTATTTGTTAAATATATAAAATTTTAAATGGAGAAAATTAATTTTTTTATTTTTAAAAAGTCTCCCTAAGGTCAAAGAACTCATAGGAGAAGATTTTCTATTTTTTTTTCTGATTTATTGGAATTATTTTAGTGGAAATCCATTTATTAGCCTTTAAAAATTATTTTAAGCTTCAAAATACCATATTTTTATTTAGAAAATTAGGAAAAATATTCTTATGGTTCCTAAGTGCTTAGGAAGTAATTTAAAATATTTCCATGAGTTTTATTATTTTTGTGATTTTTATGAATTTTTAATTATTTTAAATATTTAAAAATAGGCTAAAAATGAAATTTTTATTCTAAATATTATTTTATTATTATAAAATACCCCTGATCATAGAAAACTCAAAAACTAAGTTTCATAGTTTTTTGAGTTGTATTTTTATTTTTAAAAAATCATTTAAATGCCAAAAGTAATGTTTATCTTTAAAAACTAACTTAAGTTATCAAATGAACTCAAAATATTCTGAAGTTTTTATGGTGAGTTCTCTGGATTATGAGCCACAGTGGAGATAAAAAATCAAGTCATTTAAATTTTTATATTTTCCAAAATTAATTGTCTTAATGATTTGGGGTTTGTGAAAATTAGGTGTATTTTAAATGACTTGACTCATGAAAAATTTTCTTAAAGGCTCCCTAGTCATCATAAACCTTCCAAATTTTTCATAGATTTTTCTAAGAAAAATGCTAATTTCCATGATTATTTGAGAAAATAATCCACTTAAACTTAAAAAAGGAATCGATCTTTGTTTAGAGGTCTCCTCTAAGTTTGGAAAAATCAGAGAATGTACCCCTTGACAGAGGTTACAACATGCCAAAATTTCAAGCCAAGGTGATGTGTCAATATGCATGGACAATCAAATAATTCAAAATAGTTTTTAATTAATTAAAAATAAAATATGCATCAAATCGAGTTAAACTTTATTCCACATTGTTCTCCTCTGTTCACTGAGCAAGAGGGTATTTTTATTTTATTTTTGTGATTTTTTTACATAAAATTATGGATTTTTGAAGTTAAGGGAGTTTACATAAATAGAAAAAGCCCTATTCTTCTACTTGTCCACGCGGCGCCTCGTCATCCTACGGCGGCTCCGAAACTCCACGCGGCGCGCTCTTATTTGACGCCTCCATCCACGCCAGCATCCACGCGTCCCGCTGTTTGTGTAAAGAAGCGCTGTCTGGCTTCATCTTGGTCATCCATTCGATACACGCCCGATCGGACGGCGCGTGGTCATTATTCGCGATCGCTTAGGCCGAGAACCGTCCACCGTTGAGGCTTGAGATCTCTCTAATTTCATAACCAAATTAAGTGAATTTTTTTTTAAATGCTCGTCGAAGTGAGACGAACACATCCATATGGTTAATGTGTCATGAGATCAATCCTAAGCAAATGGAGAATCAAAATAGGCTTGGGAGGAGGAGAAGTTTTATACCTTTGCTCCGAGAAGGGAAGCTTCAATCAGAGGTGCTCGGTACATTCGTTGGGCCCCAAGGAGGCTAGGGATTAAGCCTCTTGTGGTAGTGTAAGGCCTATGTGTGATTTTGATCAAGACCGATTTTGGGTGTTTATTGAAGTCGATACTAGGGGCTCTGTGAAAGGGGAAATTGATGGGGCTTCTTCCTCTTTCACTATTTTTAAGGTGTGGGTTAAGTTAATTTAGGTTTGGTGGACTGTGGAGATATATTGGGCTCTGTCCTGCTTTCTGGCAAGGTTTCTAGCTTAAAATTGAACTCCGGCAAGGGGATTCAGGGCAATGTGGTGGTTGGGTTGCCCTCATGAGATCTCAAAGAGGCTCTGTGTGTGATTTTAGGGACTCTCTCCAAGAGATTTTCAACACTTGGTTTAATGGCCGTGGAGGTGGCCTTTTATAAAAATGGGGTTATGGTGGCTATCATGGCCAATTATGAGGTGTAATGTGGTGCTTAGGTGGAGGGCAAAGGAGTTCTACAACTCAATTTGGCTGAGCTGGCCTCTGACTTGATTTGGGTGAAGTCCCATGGGGGTGGCTCTCTATTTTGAGCTTTTCCAGCCACTAGGCTGGCCGGCCGGCCAGGGGGAGGTGGCTAGGTGTTCGGGGCATCTAGAGGAACCATCACAACAAATTAATGCAAATGTGTTTTGATTTGGCAAAGATATATCAAGCATGTGTATTTTTGGGAATAAGATCCTTTAATTTGGGGGACCTTTGGTCCATTGGTTAGTTTAGGTTGTTAGAGGTGTTTTGGCTTAGCCTTAGGGGTCAACTAATGGATGGGGTGGAGTTAATTTGGTTGCTTTAGGGTGGTTAGGTCACATTTAGTGCATGGGTCCAAGTGGGTACAAATGATCAAGTCTTGGGTTTGGTCTAAGCTATCCATGTCAATTGGCCTAAATAAATGTTGCATTTAGTGTAAATGATCATAAGGAACAACTTTGGTGAAGGATGGAGGTGGTTTTGAGCTGAATTGAAGGGTCAATTTGAGGGAATTTTGAATTTTAGTCAATTTGGTCATGTTGGGCTAGGCTTGGGTCTAGCTTAGGTTTGCCTTGGGCTAAGTGCAAATTGATTTTTTTTAAATGGTCAATAAGGACCCCATGAAGATTTTTCAACATGAATTGGATGCCAATTCGGAGGTTGAGGATATCAATTCAGTGAAATTTGGGGACTTAGCCAATTTTGGGCTAAATTTGGGAATTTTGGATTTAGGCCAAAATCAAATGGATGGACTTAGCCAATTTGGGGCTAAATTTGGGAATTTTGGATTTAGGCCAAAATCAAATGGATTTGAGGCTCAACATGCAAATGGATGGTTGATTTTGATGTATAGAAAATTCATAAAGATTTACAACATTAATTGAGGCCAATTGCTGATGGTTGATTTTGATGTATAGGAATGTTATAAAGATTTTTTAACATTAATTGAGGCCAATTGAGATTTTGATGTATACGAATGTTATAAAAATTTTGCAACATTATTTGGGGCCAGTGGACTAGGATATGGGTTCAATTTGGTGAGATTAGGTCATGTAGTCAAAATTGGGATTTTGACTTAAATCAAAATTGGACTCAAATCATGGGCCAATTAAGCTTGGATTTGGTTTAGTTTGGCCATATCAAAAGTTAATTTGAGTTTAGGATTGGAATTGGGGTCAATTGATATCAAACTAATGGACATTTGAGTTGATTTTGTGGATATTTGGGCCCTTAAAAGCAAATTTGGGGGGTTTTGGTTAAAGTTGGTCAAATTGGCCAAATTGGGTCATGTAGTAGTTGAGAAAAATAAATTAGGAATATTTGGGATTGATTGAGATTTTCTAGGAATTTGTGGCTATGGAGGGGTATTATGGTAATTTGGTCATTTTTAGAAATTTTGGGTAATTTGGGTGTTTGGAGGTTTTCAAAAGGTTTGAAATGAATTTTGATCAAATTTGGTTATTTTGGGCAAACTTGGGAATTTTGGCAAAGTTTAGGGTTTCAAGGGTGTCTACGTAATTTTGTGGTGTTTAGGGGCAAAAGGCCAAGATGGGTATTTTTGATAGGATTGGGTAACTAATCACCCTAAATGAGCCATGGACCAAAGAAAATCCCATTTTGGGTCCTCTATGTACTGGTCATAGTTAAACTATAGCCCTAGGGCTGGTAGGTTTAGGGGACCATCTACACGAGTATCCCAAAAAGATCAAGGGACCTAGGCTAGAAATTTGAGTTTAGGGTTGTGAGTGATTGTGTGTAGATGAGTGTAGTCAGTGCCTTAGCTCCAGACCAACACCCAGGTTCAACCCTAAGGTCCAGCAGCCCTAAGGGTGACTAATCTTAAGTTTTCCTTATAGTGACCCCACCTACTAAGTACTTAGAGGTTAGGATCAATATGTGGAACTTCAAGTTGAGTAAATAAGATGGTAGAATTTTTAGTGGTGAGGGTGCTTTTTCTAGTTTTCTAAGAATAGTAAATAGGAAAATCCTATGGCTTGACCTTAGGTTACTAAAGAGGAAAAACTAAACCTCAACCAAAAGTGAGGTTAACAGTAGTACACCGAAGTGGTAAACAATTTGACTCTTGAAAACATGAAGGACTTGATGTGCTTTAACCTCTTATAATGGCACTGCCTCTGCCCACTTGGAGAAGTAATTTGTAGCAGCAAGAATTAATTTATGTCCCTTAGAGGATGGAGGGTTTATTTGACCTATTATGTCCGTTCCCTAACATTTGAATGACCACGAGGCAACGATTGGGGGTAGCACATTCGGAGGTTGGTGTACATGCACTTAGCAAAGGTGACTCATTCTATTTATATCCATGCAATAGAACACCATTGCTGACCAATAATATTCGACTCTTTTGATTTTTATTTTCATTTTTTGTCCTGAATGTTGAGCACCACACAATCTGACATGTACTTCTTTGACAATACTCTATGCTTCTACTCTACTCGGACATCGTACCCACATCTGATCGAACGATCTTCTATAGTGGACATCATCAACAAGAACATATGACATAGCTCTTCTCGTGATATGGTATGCCTTAGACATGTCCTTTGGTAATTTTACAGTTTGCAAATATTCTATAAATGTCTTTTACCAATCTTTATTGATGTCAGCAACTGCAATCATCAATCATCGCTCTTTTTCAAGCATGTGTATTGTCAAGGTCGATCTGAGACAAAACTCATAATCTTTGTATTGTAATGTCGATGGAATCCTCTCATAGACACGCTAGTTCCTTGGCAAGTTTTGCTAGAGCATTAGCATGGGCGTTATCTCCTCGAGGAATCTGGTAGAGAGTCATGTTGAGAATTTGTTCAAGCAGCTTCATTGTGTACTTGTGGTATTATGCTATCCTTGGCTTCAAAATCTTATATTGTCTAAAAACTTGTTGGATGACGAGTTGTGAGTTGCCATAGATGGCAATATCTTTTATATTCATTGAGATTGTTAATTCTAACTTGGATATCAATGCTTCATATTCTGATTCATTGGACATCCCTGTCAGGTGGTAGGAGAATTTCAATATGTCCTTATCATGCGTGATGAAAATCAACCAATTCTTGCTTCGCCTGGAATAATTGTTTCTAATCCTTTATCTTTTCTGGCTGAAGAAGCCCCATCAAAGTACATTTTTCAATGTCCGAAACTGGATGATTTTACTAGTAATATATGTTCATTTGGCAATTCATCATTGAGTGGGGACCTAGTTGGAAGTGGGAGCGCTGCGAGAAAATCTTCTAAAATTGGTCCCTTGATAGCGCCGAGGGGAACAAAAGTTATATCGAATTGCAATAAAATTATTGACTATCTTGCTAGACGTCTGGAGAGTGTTGGTCGGGTCATCAAATATTACAATAGACCAACTTTTAAAATTAAGATAATATTATGAGAGAACATGTAATGCCTAAGCTTTTCGGCGAAGAAAATCAAAGCTAGACAATGCTTCTCAATAGTTGGACACTTTATATCCGTTGGTTTTAAATGGCGACTTAAGAGTAGAGTGCATTTTTCTTACCCTCGTCATTAACCTGAGCTAATAGGGCTCCAAGAGAGTCATCTAAAACCACGGTCTAAAGGATCAAAGGTTTTCCTGGGATAGGAGCTTCCAAAATAGGAGGTATCATTAAGTATTGTTTGACGTCCTCAAAGGTCCGCTGACATTTCTCTTCCCGAACAAAAATGACAAGAAGGACTGACACCAACCTGAGAGATTAGAAATAAAGTGTCTCAGATATGCCAACTTTCCTTGGAAGGAACATAGTTGTTTCAAAGTTTTGGGTGGTGGCATTTCCAAGATAACTTTAATCTTTCTTGGGTTGATCTTGATTCCCGATGACAGATAATGAATCCTAGAAATTTCCAAGAGGTGACGCCGAAGGTGAATTTTAAGAAATTCAACTTGAGATTATATTATCGTGATCATTAAAACACGATTCTCAAATTGTACAAATGGTCTATTTCCTGTTTTCTTTTGATGAGCAAATAATACACGTGGCATTCCACTTGGTTATGAATGAGGTCATCAAAGATCTTCATCATAGCTCATTGAAATGTAGCTCCAGCGTTCTTTAAACTGAATTGCATCATTATGTAGCAGAAAATCCCACTCTTTATCCTGAAAGCTGTATGTGCTGCATCTTTTGGAGCCATATTGATTTGGTTATATCTTGATGATCCATCCATAAATAAGAAAATCTCATGTATCAAAGTGATGTCCACCATCATTTCAGGTATCGGCAATGGAAATTCGTCTTTTGGACAGGCTTTGTTCAATTCTCTGAAGTTGACACATACACGAATTTGTCCATTCTTCTCCTTAACTAGCAAATGTTAGCTAACCACGTGGGGTATTTCTCTTCTCGTACAAAGTTAGCGTTTATTAGATTCTTTACCTCAGCGATGACTTGTTGCTCTATCTCGAGGCTTATACTTTTGGGAGCTTGTTTTTCTGGGGTCATAACCCTGAGTTTATGAATTGCAACTTCCGGAGATAATCCTGACATTTCATCATAACTCTAAGGAAAATAATCTTCCAATTCTGACAGTAACTTGATGAGTTCTGAAGATTCTTTATGCTAAGAAGAGATCTTATAAATGTAGGTAAGGGTTGTTCTTCAGTTTTGAGATTAATTTCCTTCAGTTCATCAACAGCTGATTTAATTTCTTCCTTGAATTCTGGCGGAGCGTCTTCTATTAACTAATCTTGAGAGTCATCCTCTACATCAAGGCAATCCTCTTCTGATTTAATAGTAACAACCATACAAAAATTTGAATCATCAACTCATCCTACAATACCAAATCCAAGACCCTCTTTTGAGTCAGGAGTTCAAATTTTAACATTCCATAATTTTTTAAAAGCTATAACTTATCTTTTGGCATTTTTTTTGGCACATATCTTTGTTGAATTAACTTTTATACACAAGGAGAAAATTAACCGAAAGGTAATTCCATTAATTCATTAGGATTCTCATACAAATTTACATGATTTCGAAGCTTAGCAGAAGTAGAAGCATGATAAAACTTTATCGGCTTTGAATCTGTGCTACGGACTTCCTTGACCTCTAAACTCTTGACCTTTTCAAGGAGAATCGGAGTAAGGGTCATGAAATTCACATAGTGGTTGATTTGATTATACATCGACTCATATTCACTTTTCTCCACCTCTTCCAAGGAGATCTCCTACTATGTTTTCTTCTATTTTATCGTCATCATTTTCTCCTCAGAGTTTTCTTCATCATTAATGTTGTTGGTCGGCTTAGTCCATCTAGTAATTGTATTGGTTCATTCCCTTCCACATCCTCAGCCTCGACCTCAAGTTCGCAAATTAAAAGAACCCTAACCAACTTGTTGCAAAATAGTGGTGGAAGATTGCTGAAGCAAGGCTGAATGTCTTTGCCCTTATGATCCTTCCAAATCTTCATTTTTATTTGTCACTATCTCTCGAGAGAAGATAATTTTCTTTGGAGGTGTGTAATAGGCCGCATTTTCATGAATGCTAACTTCATGAAACAAAAATGGTTGTAAATATCCTTTAATGAAATGTTCCTATCCTACCTTGTAATATTTGATGCACTGTTTTAGGGAAGATGGAACCATGTTCTGCTCATGAATCCACGGGCGACCAAGTAAAGCATTAAAAGAGGTCTCAACATCGATGATATGGAATGTTGCAATTGTTACTAGTTCTCCAACTTTCATAAGCAGTGTAATCAATCCAAGGGCTCTTTCTCCCTTTTGATTAAATCCTCTTAACATCTTTTTATCAGCTGTAAGCCCTTGAGCTTTAATATCCAAATATGACAATGTCTGTAGATGCATTAATTAGAGTGATAGTCCAGGATCTACCAAAACTCTGGACAATACAAATCTGTCGATATTAGCAGAGATGTAGAGCAGTCGGTTATGGTCAACAGTACCGAGGTAAAAGTCTTCATCTGTGAAACATATCCCAGGTTGTTTTTTTAACAAACAAACTTCATTCGAGGATGTGCTGGCCAACTGAGCTTAGCAGTTCTCTAGGTCAATTAAGGTTGTAACCAAATACTTTCTCATCTCCTTTGAGAGGATTAAAGCATTGTAAATGCTTAGTTTGGCCAACAACCTCCTAAGATGAGCTAGCACATTGTACTCCACTTTATATAATACTTCAATCTTTACTTAATTACTTGATTTTTCCATTGGCGGAGGTGGAGACAGCTCTTCTTGAGTTACTATTTGTTTTCCTGTATCCACTGGAGTTGACCATGAGGGTAACACTTTCCTGCTCCTTAGGTTTATCTATGTGATTTTTTCTTCTACTTCTTGTAATGTTGTAGGTAATTTTTTGTTGCTTCTTATTCATCGGAGAGATCCAAGTTGATAGCAAGTGGTGTGTCATGACGCTCAAGGACTGGCTTCTCACACCTAGTGCTATCGTAATCAGTATCATTGATGTATTCTTCATCCTTGTTAATGGGTTCATCGGGCATAAGTACGATTTGAGGACTCATTTGGGAATTGAGATTATAGTTAGATTGAGAAAAGCAAGTTACGTTATCCTAGAAATAATTAAAACATAGCCTAAATCATAATCACTATATTCATAATACCCCGATAGGGCAAAAAGATAATCATTATGGTCAGGGATTCGACGATTTTCTTACTCGAATCTGAGACAACCAATCTAACAAAGGCATTCTCTATCCTACCCCCCCCCCCCCC
>JXCR01148491.1:0-47894 GCA_002079205.1 Phalaenopsis hybrid cultivar
AAAGACCAAGTTAGGCATTTCACATAGAATTGGATAGATATCCATTCTAAATGAACCAGAGACTAATATATTGTGAAGATATGGTGTACCCTAGTTCCAAGTGAACACCCAGGGTCAATCCTAAAGCCAATTAATCCTATAGGGACTCTTCTTGAATTCTCTTATAATGATCTTATCTGCTAAATGCTAAAGGTTAAGATCATTATGTGGAATTTCAAGTTGAGTACTCTATTGAAGCTACTATCATCATAATCCAAAATTGAATATTCATTATCTTGTTGATCCGTCATTTCTACAATAAATTCATAAAAACTTTTATGATTCATAATTCTCCTAACAGTTCTCTCTAGTTCTGATTCGTAAGGTTCAAGGTCTGCAGCTCCTAAACTACGCAAACAAATCTAAAGAATTAACTACTAGGATAAATATCATAAGCACTCAAAAATATTTTTGGTATTTTGGATTTTCTTTAAAATAAACACAAAATAATTAAATACTCTAGATAATAACACTACAATTTCTAAATCTAAGTCTTACAGGTTTAACTAATTTTTTTCTAAAGCTCTTATCGTAGCTTCCCCGACAACGACGCCGATTACTTGACCACTAATAACTCTAAAGGTATACTTAGTGATTTATGGTTTAAATACTATAGTTTTAAAAATATGTTTATAGCTTTAATAACTTAATTTTCCATGATTCATCACTACTCACTAGATATAAACACAAGTGCATGTATCTTTCAAGTAATATATGGTTTTCTTTAAACCCAGAGTATCGATCCCATAGAGAAGGGAGATAAGAAATCTCTTAGGATAAGTTCTAGTTTACAACTATCAGGTCTTAGTTTGGAATTTTTGAAAAGTTTGATTTTCCTAATTTCACAACTATACTATAAAATTGAAGTTAACTAAATTAATAAAATCCTAATCTACGGATGCTGGTTAAATTTTGGAAAGTTCTATGTAATAAAAAATCTTTCCCTCTTGTAATGAATATATTGACATATAAGTAATATAAGAATTGATGGAGTTATGTAATAATTTTAATGTCAATAAGGAACATATATCTGCCTGCCGTCTTCCGAGTGTGTAAGTACGCTTAGTATTATATTAGTTTTTCATAACTAACAGAGATGCGAAGGTGGTTAAAAGGCCTTACAACTCATGGTAAGGTACCCATTCACTTACATCAATTGTCACCTAGAAGCTCCTAATATAAACTTATCATGAAGTATATTTACTTTAAATTTTGCATTGCTGCCTAAACTATTTCACCATAGGCAACCGGATAATGTGAGTGCACTCAAGCTGTGAAGTCACCGCTCTTTTTAGTCGTAGTCTCAACTTACGATAAATTTTAACATCACCTATGTCCAATACATTATATCATGAAACAACATAGATATTAATCATCACATAGACATTAAAATTATTCTACCATAAAATAAACTTTCCTACAAATGTCACTACTTCACAAGAGGAAAGAGTGAGGAAAACTACTCACTAAGCATAGAGAAAACACATGGATTCTTAATCGCAGATGACATTGAAATCATACAACTATATTGCAATAATTCAAAGAAAATACAAAAAGAGTTTAAGAAGTATCTTTACAGACGATTCACGCCCTCCTTGTCAAGCAAATAACAATCCCTTACACTTCTCTAAAGCCCCAATCGTCATCAAGACTCCAAAAGACACTTCCCTCCTTACACACACACACACACACACTCACACACTCACACACACACTCCCCCTCAAACTCACTTGCCTCCTTCACACTCACTCACCTCCTCTTGAAGAGACACCAAGCCTCATTCAGTATAACCCTCAAAATTCCCAAGAGTCACTTCAGATGCCCCTTCAAAATTCATCCAAGTATGTTGAATTTTAAGAAAAAAATTTATTCTGGCTCCTAGGCCCCCAGCTGTGGCGCGTAGGTGCTAGCCTTCTAGATGCCCTAGTTAACAGCCCGGTGTCATGGAGACATGATCCTGGTGCTGGGCTCTTTATTTCACATACATAGTCTGGCGCTTAGTCGCAAGAAGCTGACACTTGACACTAGTCCACTTTTTGCTCCTTTGCTCCATTTGACCTCGTTTTGCTCTGTATTCGTTCATTTTTCTCCAAAAATCTATTTCTTGTACCTGAAACCAAAAACATGCAAACTACTTTCATTTAAAGTGCAATATCATTAAAAATAAACATAAAATGTATATAAAAAAGTAGCCCATTTTTAAGCGTGTCAGCCTGTAGTTCTCATTCCGTGCCCCTCGTCTGACACCATCTCGAACACTCATTTGATACACTCAGAAATGGATGACATCTGTTTGTCATCCTCGATTGACTTAACCCAAGAATCTTTGTGTTCTAACCCTAAGATCTCGCTCGATATTCAACCAAATTAAGTGTGATTTGTTCCTACACCTTCATCTAAGTGAGGAGAATACATCATATGGCTAGATACACATGAAATGTAAATCTTCTTCACAAAAGTCCAAACTAAGGAAAAAAAGAGAGGTTTCGGGTTATACCTTGGCCCAAGAGGTGAGACCTCAATTGGGTTTGTTCCTGAGCTTTGTCTTAAGTCCACAAAAGTCCTCCAAGCTTCCATTTGATATGTAATCAAGCCTAAATATGCTCTAGGTCAAGATATGGCTTGGGTGTGGTCTTGGTCTAGGTTAGAGAGCTTGGGATGATGTGGCTTTGATTGAGGAAGTGGTTTTGAAGTGTTGTGAAGCTTTTGGGATGGTCAATTTTTAGTTTGGTGGAGGGTGATTCCAAGGCCGAGAAATGCCCTCGATTTGAGCTTGGAAATTGAGGCTTTGTGGTTAGTTTGAGGGCTTGAAAATGGTGGAGATGAGCTTCGTGAGGTTGTAAGATGGTCTGGGAACAATTTGCAGGGCTTCGCCAAGGTCTTATGCATTCCTCCTCTTTGGCTGAGAGGTGGTGGTTTATTTATAGACTAAGTTATGGATACCAACAAGGCAAGCCAAGGTGGCCAAAGTGTTGCTTAGGTGGTGGGAAGAGAGGCGCCAATGTCCAATGGGAGTGAGCCACCTCAGGGAGTTCATGGTCATGGGGGCCTTCTCGGGCTTGGTGTTTTACGGTGGCTTGGGGCGGCCGACTAGCCAGACAAAGTCATATCCACACTGTGGGAGATCATATGTGTGGAGATTTGAAGTTAATTTGGTCCAAGCATGCGTAATTGCAATTTTCTAAAGTGGGGAATGAGATTGGGTCAGGTTGGGTTAACCATGGGTTCAACCCCATGGAAATGGGCTAGGGTCCTGTCCAAGGTGACTGGTGTTGATGGTCAACACATGAGGTATTGGGTGATTGATTTGACATGGGAAAAATGCATTTGGTGGGATTCGGGTTTTGGTTAAGGGACTTTGGTTGGAGGTGAAAGAAAGTCCTCTTTTTACCAAATTTGTTGTATATGATCCATGCAATGTTAATGGACGATTCCATGAGTGATTTCATGACATGCATGAGGCCAAGGGTAATTTTCATGAAAAAGGATTTTGTGAATTTTGAAAGTTTGGTGGGTGAATGTCATGGAGCCAAAATTGGATGGCGTTAAGCATGGATGCATGATCATGATGTATGATCAAGAATGATGAAAGGGAATTGGTCATGTGGGCTTCAATAGCAATTGAAATTAGGCTTAATTTATGGGCTTTTGAATTTTGTCATGAAGGAATTAATTTTGGGCTTTTAGGATGGGTTAAGAAAAAATTCATTTTGGGTTGTTTAATGGGCATGAAGGGCTTGAAATTGTCATGAAGAGTTTATTTTGATTTGATTTGAATTGGTGTGTGGGTTCAATTTCGTGGATTTTGGACTTGGTAGAATTTTGATATGAATTTGGACATTTGGCTCAAAATTGAGGGCTTTGGGTTTGAAATTGAAAATTGGGTTTTGATTTGGTGCTTTGGTGAAATTGAATTTGAATTTGGCACTGGAATTTGGAGGACTTGAATTTTGGGGGTATTTGGGGGACATTTAGGAAATTTTGGGAAATTAGGTAATTTGAGAATAATTGGATAAGGTGATCATGCATGTCATGAATAGCCACCTTGGGACCATAGGACACCAAATGAGAACTCATTTTTTGAGTCTCCAAATGTTGGTCTTCGCCATCTTAACCAAAGGCAAAGGGCTTGGGACCAACCATGTGAGTTTCCTAAAGAGTTAAATGAGGTAAGTCCAATGTATGTGATTTTAGGGTTTTGGGGTATGCGGGGAATTTGATGGATTTGAGTGTGTGTAGGTGTGTGTGAGGGTTGTCCTAAGGCCTGATTGAACCTATAGGAACTCAGTCTTGAGTCTCCACATGTTGGTCTTAGCCATCCTAAATCACATTTGAGGGCTTGTGACCACTCAGGCAGGACTTCACAAAAGGAGTCAAGAATTGTTTTGAATTTCTATGTTGGGTGTGGATTCATTCACTAATCCTCTAAGATAGTTTATAAGAAAGTTCTAAGACTAGATCCTAGGTTCCTAAAGTGAAGAATTTGACCTCATCAAAATGAGGTCAAGAGATCACAATAAAGGTTAACCCTCACATCGAAGAATGCTTCAGAAATGATATTTAAAAAGTGCAAAGAAGGTTCCTTCGCCAGTTGAATGATATATATCATTGGAAAACAAAGTAAATGCTTCTCATCTCAGACTTGAAGACAATGTTAAACAGTAATTCTTTTCTCAAGGACGATGTCAAATTGATGCGTCCGAAAGGTCCACGATAATAGAATGATAATTTGGCATCTTAACATTGTACGAAACTCCAACACACACTCAAGTAATTAAATAGAAATAAGTGGGAGAAGACGCCTTGAATTTTATGTAAAAAAACATGGAAAGGTTAAAGAACCACGGGGCCTAGTCTATTTGAAAAAATCTAATATGCATGGTGAGTACAAGGTCCACTCTTATCTTGAATTAGGAAAAATGGAGTTACGAAGTTGATTATTCTAAATATACAACAGTAGTTCATTGATAATAACTGTATTCTGGTTATAATGAATGTAATTCTCGGTGATACCAGGTTGCAAGGGTCGTATTTGATTGCATAGAGGTAGAACTTCGTCGTGAATGTTGTAGTTGGTGGTTGTAGCACCAACTTTTCCTATAAGTCGTAGTTGAAAGACATAGTAGTGGATGACCATGTAGACTATAGAAAATTGCTTATGGAGCACAAGTTGACTACATATATTGTAGTAGGAAGTTGTAGGAGCTGTGAGTCAGGTAGGCCGTACTTGATCGTATGGGTTGTAGTGGTAAGCTGGGATAAAATCCGTAGGTTGTAGAGGATGAAGTGGGGAGCTACATAAGCTGTGGACCAATTAGGTCCTAGTTTGTCACATAAGTCGTAGTGATGAACGACGATGATGTCTGTAAGTCTTAGTGGCCACAACTGGGAGCAACATAAGTTGTGAAATACGTGGATTGTAGTTAACCACATATGTCATAGTGATGTGCAGTGACGACGTCCATAGGATACTGAGCCCGGAGTCAAGAGCTGAACGAGCTGTGGATCATATAAGTTGTAGTTAGTCATGTAGGTCGTTGTGGTGAATTGTGATGATGTTTATAGGTTGTAGTGTCAGGAGTTGGGATTCACATGCGTTGTAAGCCACATATATCGTACTTAGGCTCTGTTTGGCGCAGCTGTGGATTATTTATAATCTGCTGATAAGCAGATTATTCTGATAATATGATAATCTGCAGATTATAAAAAAAAATTGGCTTGCTGTTTGGGGCAGCTTATTCAGACTAATTTATTGGTGGTTAAATGACATTCCTACCTCTGTCTAATAAAAATGTTTGGGGCGGCTTATTTAACATAATTTATTGGTAGAAAAGAAACATATAGTGCAGAAACATACGATAATGACAGAGATGTTCTAAAAGATACCATACAGTTCTCACACCCTAACGAGTACCAGGAGAACTAAAAAAAGTACAAATACAAGTACAACAACAAGGAGAAATATTAAAATATTTAACTTCAGACTCTGGCTACATCTGTCCTCAACTGCACTATTAGTCTGAGAAAACATCGGATTCACATGACTGCTGGCATGATTACTGGCAGTGTAATATGTGTGACTATCAGTCCATCGGAAGAAACCACAACGAGCTGAAACACCTCTGGCACAACCATAGAACCGCCTCCCAAAGCTATGCTCCTTACGTGACGTTAGCAACGGAGACGGTAGTCCACAATAACACAAAATCCCTCTGTCTGTACCTGATATCTTGGAAGTCTTGTTTGTATAATTGCGAAAATAACAAAAGAATCAATGTCAGTTTAAGGTATTTTAAAAATAACCAAAATTAAATGCATAAGAATATAAACTTATAATCTTATTAAAGGAAAACTTGGTAGATCAACAACCACAAATAATATCTGTGATAGACTCCCTTAAAGCAATCATATCAGCTAAACCTTCACCTTCCTGATCTCCAAATTCATTAGAGTCTGCATCATCCTCAGGTAATGAATTCCCACCCACAATTCCAGGAGTTTGCTCGAAGACATTCAGTTCGTCATTGTCAGCCATACTAAAGTCTGTATCTGATCGTGAGGAATGTCTTTGGATGAAGTTATGTAGTGTCATTGTTGCAACCACAATATGCACCTGCTTTTGGAAAGGATACGACGGTATATCGCGTAGGATGACTCATTTCTTCTTCCAAACCCCAAATGTTCTTTCAATTACCCTGCGTAAAGATGAGTGGCGTTATTAAACATTTTCTTTCTGCCATGGACGGTGCCACTTGCTCTGTCAAAATCAGGAAGATGATATCTTGTGTCAGGATAGGACTTCAGGTATCCCCTTTGCATATGATACTCGACATCAACCAGATAATATTTTTCTAGTACGAAAAACATTGTTAATTAAAAAGATTACATGCTCAGATAAACAAATTGCAAAGCAAAACTAACTTGATGGGGGGTGAGGGAAACGCTGCGATCTATTCTTAGCGATAAATGAGAAAATTCGAATGTCATTTGCACTCCCTTCCCAGCCCGTCATTACAAAAGTAAAACACATGTTGAAGTCTCATATAGCCATGGCATTCTGAGTTGTTGAACCACTTCGATCGATGTATGCAACCTTCTCGTGGTTGGGTAGTCGGACATCAACGTGGGTACCGTCAATTGCACCAATGTAATTCTGTTTATTGTTTGTTAGAGAGTAATAGTATTATGAATTGTATGACAAGTAATAAAATAAAACCACTCATAATTACCTTGAAATATGACATGTATCGAGGATCGTTGGCAATTTGTTCTGGAGTGGTAGCAAATGATGGATCATCCGGTTTAATTATTTTAGCTGCTAAGCTAACAAGAGTCTGTATGCCTTTAGAAAAGTAACGACTTATTGTTTCAGAAGATTACTGAAATCTTTCCACAGCTCCTCTAATTGATTCATTTTGTGACAGAATGTACAGTGTTATAGCCAACACCTCCCTACACGTCATTCTGGAAGAACCCTTGAGGCCGTGATTTAGGCATAACTCGTGCAAAAGATTCATAAAAATTGGTGCTGTCATTCTGAAAACCTTTCTAAACTTTATTGGATGGCCAGAAAGCATTTCACCAACCCATTTGTCTCCAACAAAGTTGGATGTCATGCGGGGAATGCGAGCAGTGCTACTCCGGTAATAATCCAACAACAATATCGCAATAGCTGTAGCAAATGTCATTCTCCTACGACGCACAAGTTATGGATCCATCCTAAATGATATAAGATGTAAACATAATTAGTGCATAATAAGATATTGCCACAGCACTACCAACTATTAATTGTTCAAATTCAGAAAATATAATACACACCTTATAAATAAAGCATCAACCACTAACAGGTACATATGTAGAAGGTACAAACATATTAAAAAAAGATATCATGATTAGAAGTTCCAAACATTTTAAAAAAATCGACATAAGTAAAAGTTGATATTACTGTAACAAATACATATACAATACAAAAAAAATATATGATTCCTCAACCAAAACCTGCAAATATTCGAGCCTCAATTCAGGCTCTAGCGCCATGAATATTTTCATTCGAGTTGAATTCTCAAGTTTTTTCACACACTGTGCGTGAAATCATTTGTCGCCCACAACTTCAGGAATAGTGCCCAAAAGCCTGAGACAGTCTAATATGTTAGAATCAGATATTGGTCGAGCTGCAAAAGCTTCAATTAAACAATCGAAGGAGATGTTCACAAAATGTTCCTTCTCTTTATTTTTCTTAACAATCCTTGGCCTCTTTAAAATTGTACTGGACTCCCCCATATCCCTCTGGTTAATGTTATGCACTTCTTCATCTGGTGTCAATGGCTCAGGTGTGATCTCATCTGGTATCCCTGTAAAACCTCTTTCACTAGGGTTGAATGAAAACTTTCCCGTTGCGACTACCCATTTAAATATTATGTCCAGTTTCTCTTCAAATTCTAGCTCTATTCCGCACTGTTTGTACTTCTTCGCTGTCGGTACCGCCTATGATATAACATTTAGATGAGATATTTAGAAAATTATAATTAGAGAAAACAATTTGCGAAACTAACAATTCATGAATTATATAGAAATTTACCTCTAATTTTTCAGCCCACCATTCAGCTGAAGCATCAATTGTCCTTTTAATCGGATCCCAACCCAGGCCGGTAGATCCACGTTTCAACTCCTTCCATATTTTCCATTCCTTCTTCAGCTTGTCCCATTTGTTTTTAAATTTATGCTGGTCGTAATCTCTGTCGGTCAATTCTTTGAATCTCTTAGCAATGTTTTGTCACTCTTATTAAACTACGTTGTTGGTCTGTTCCCCAGTTCTATTTCTTTAATACGCAGATCGCAAAAAAATTATTTATAACGACTTTATCGCACATTGCTGACGGACCCCCTTCAACCACTTTAGACATGATTTAACAGCAGTGTCGTGTAACTATTCTGAATAAAAATATATTAAAAATAGCTTATTGCTAAAAAATGAATCAACATCCATACATGTCGTGAAATCAACAAAATACAAAAAAAAAATGAACCAACATGCACAAAATTAACCATCAGCAGTGTCGAGATTTGCTAAAAGAAAAAAGAACAAAAAAAAAAAAAATTAACGCACAGGATTTATGTGGTTCGGTCAAAGACCTACATCCACAGTAAGACATCGAACATGTTTTATCATCCAATTATGTAAGAGTACAGAGCTATGATTCTCAATGGAGAACACTACTACAACTATAAAGTACATGTGTAATATTCAACTTCTACTACATGTCTTGGAATCCAATTCTACCGAAGCTACCATAATGTGTACCCAAAGCACAAAATGAAAAGGCTGTTAGATACGTAAAAAGCTTTTCAATGAAAAATAACAATGCATTACTACATATGCATTTCAATAGTTTTGGTTCAATGCTAACCCAACAAGCTGTCAACCTCTTTGCAAAGAATTCCGGAATGTGTATTCCAACAACACATTTGTACCTCATATGCATTTCCAAACTCAAGATAGGAAATGCCGCAGGATATGCAAAGCCAATACATACACATTTTAAGCCTCAACCAAAATTTCAATACACATTTTCAGCTGCAGGATATGCATAAAAACGTTCATAAATGCAACTTCTCATACATGCCGCAGGAATGCCGCTATAATAGCCAAAATTTCAAAATCCTATAGGTCGGCTAAAAATCACTGCCAATATGCATTTCCATACTATTTTGATGAAACTAAAAATCACTGCATAGGGAAGATATAGAATACTCCAAGATCAGCAGAGCCAAAACAAAACAATAAAGAACCACTGCAATGCCCCAAATTCCATAGGAGCTGAACAGAGAGGAGGCATCTTACGACATAGAGAGAGGGATAGAGAAGGATTAGGGCCCAAATTCCATCAATAAGAACCATCACAAAGATAAGAACACCCAGCCAAAACTCATGCAATGCAGCTTATTCATAATTTTGATCGAAACACTCTTCCGATACTTGCATCAAAATTTCAAATCCAGTAAAAAGAAAGTTCAAAGAATGCTCGAAAAGCTTTGCAACAAATCAGGGGTTGGATACCCAAAACTGTGTATCGAAACTTCAGAGAATACAAAACCACCCATCCAAAATTCCTTAAAAAACTTCCAAAACCACCAATGGTCCATTCAAACAAGATGCAAAGCCGCACAAATCGGGGATCGAACAACATCTATCAAAAACACAAAAGGATCGTAAACGATGATGCATACCAGACGGGAAAGTAGGATTTCGTTAAGAGGGCGATGAGAGGGAGAGCAGAGTGGATTTCTTGCCAAATTTCTCAACTGCAGCGAGGAAGAAGGCGAGGGCGAGGGAGACTGAAGATGGGCACGGGGCGTCTTTTTCACCCTAAACACACGAACTCAACGAAGGACGCGAAGGGAGGAGAGCTTATCTCGCTCCGCTTTATGTCGCTAACACCGCGTATGAGCGGTGGGAATACCCTCGCGCGAACGCGTTAACCAAACAGTCGTGCGGCGTTTTCAAAACGTCACCGCTCCCAATAAGCTGCGCCAAACAGACCCTTAGTCACGTAGGTTATAACAATAAGCTATGATGATGTCTACAGGCCATAGAGTCCGAAGTCAGGAGTTGCACGAGTTGTGGTCCACATAGGTCTTAATTGGTGGGCTACAAGGAGAGAGCTTTAGGAGTTAGAATAAATTCAACTTCTTTGAGGTGCATTGATACACCATCTTCGGGGAGGCATCATTTTATTGTATTTGAGGTATGTTGTTCTACATGATACCTTGTTACTCTATAATGCATGACAGGATTCCCCATCTCATGTCATGATTTTGTTGCAAGGAATTTTTTTTGCAAAGAGTCAGGGGCTATAGAAGATGATCGATGGTAGTCGACGGGCAATGGTCAACAGTGATCAGTGACGACAGAAGTCGAAGGTATTCTTTGGATTATCAGTGAAAAAGGGATGGTGGACTTCGACTCCTCCAAGCTTCAATCTTTTTATGGCTCAAAGTCTCCCCCATATTGCAAATGAGGAAAGAATTTAAACTACTCTGATCGAGTGGCCTTGGGTGGTTTCCTTGATCAGACAGTGTGCCTTAATGTGTCATAATTGAGGATTTTTGACTTGTTGGATTCATCTTGTTTAGACACTCAATTTTTCTATCAGCATTGTAGATTTAGAATCTTTTTGACCTTCCAATTTATCACTGAAGCTTTCAAAAGTGATTTAACGGTTTGATCTAGGCTTGATTTGTCCTGTATTGGACCAATTTTGTTATTATTGGGTTCATCTCCTTGAGTCGATCAGTTTCACTATTATGTTTTTTTAAATCGGAGCTCTGTATTACTTTTAATCAAAGTTTGAACCTTGTTTGATAAAAAAATTATCTCAAGATTCGTGTAATGTCTCAAGATTCATGTCAAATGGTTAATTTAATTGGTGTCATATCAATAATATAACTAATAAGTTTTATTTGTTTAAATTTAATTTCTAAAAAAATTCAAATAAAATATCGAAAAAAAACATTTACATAAAATATTGAATAAAAATTAATGAAAATTTTAAATAAGATTAATTTTTTCATTTGTCATTTAAATTTAATGTATAAAAAAATCCAATTAAAATAGTGGTAAAAGGGTTCTTATTACACAAAATTTTGAATAAAAGTGGAGTGAAATTTCTTTTTTTTTTTTTTTTTTGTATTACTTTCATCTGCCTAGCGAAACTTAATTTATTGAATAAGAAAAAAATTTTGGTTAAAACAATATTAATTTCTTTTTTTAAATAATATCAACATAAAATTTAAGTTGTCATTTAATTTGTTTTTTAAATTTAAAAGTTTATTTTTTTCACCCAAAATATTGAATAAATATTTGGTAAAGTACGTAAATAAAATTCACTTCAAATGATTGCACAAACTATTGAATAAAACTCGAGCCAATTTTTTAATAAATTTAACTTTTAATTTTAATTTTATCTGCCGTCACAAATTAATTCCTCAAAAAAGAGAAAAAGAAAAGATTAAAAAATTTGTTTCGTTACACAAAATATTGAATAACATTTTGATCAAATACTTTAATAAGATTTAATTAAAATTTTATCTATCATTTAAATTTAAATGAAAAATTAAATCATACAATAATCAAATTTAAACGATAGAATGGTTATTTTTTTTTTATAGAAATACTAAATATCAAAAATCAAAGAGGCAATATTTAGTTTCCAAAAATACACTTGTTCCCTTTTTTAAGTCCAAAAGTCAGATTATCTGAGATTATAACCAAAAACAAAAATAAAAAGCTTGTAACTTATAATAGGAAATAAAAAAGCATCCAAAAATATATATATAACATCAACTTGAAATTCTTTCATGTAATCCATCATCCTAATCAAACTATGTCTCCTCATTTTGATATCATCCATCCCTTCTCTTTTTCTCTTCTATCGTCTTCCAAGTGTTTTGAAATGAAGCCCACAAAGACACTTGATCTCATCTCAAATCTATCCTCTCCCCTTCCTCCTCTGAAACAAGCAACCACTGCCGACGAAACAAAGGCGGAAGAAATGCCGGAGTGGGTCGCGAAGCTCGCCGTCGATAAAGGAGCCGACTTTGCATGGAAAGTTATGGAGAAACAAATCTATGCTTCCGACGCAAGCGACCAACAGAACCGCTTCATGATAAAGAAGCAAATCGCAGAAGAACGCATGATGCCGATGATGACAAAAGAGGAAATTATAACAGCGAATCTGATGACCACTTCAAATCAACGGCGGAATAACGGCGAAGAAGGAGAAAAAGGAGAGAGAAAACAGGGGAGGGAACATGGGGGTCTCGAAGTCATGGTTTATAACAGAGCCGGATGGGGTTGTTTGCTCTATCTGACGAGGTGGGATGCGAGTAAAGCTTCTGTGCTTAAGGGAGCAAACTATAGAGAATTCCTTCGCCGGAGTTATTTCACCGCCGGCGATCAGGTTGGGGTGTGGGCTTTCAGGAATGGAGATGGAAAGTTGTGCTTCGTAATTGGGAACAAAGTTGATCTCGAGCTTTCTCTTTAGGTGCTCATATATATAGACTAGCATGCATGGGTATGAAGACGGCCATGGATGTAGAACTAGAAGTTGTGTTCTTTCTTTGATAAGATTGTGTTTCCTTATTCATTTCTTTCCAGTTTTAGATGTGCAAGTGATTTGTTGTTCTATTCAAGTTCCCGTGCAATTATTTTAGTCATCTTTACCGCATACTTCCCATGAAATTCATAAAACATAAAATGGTTTGTAAAAGTGTTTGTTTTCATTTTAATTTTTCCGTTTTACTTAATTTAAACTAATTCTTCATTAATTTTACTTGCTAATTTCACCGAATTTTTGGGAACTATTTTAAACATTGAATTAAATTAATATATTCAAAGAAATATGAAAATCAATTTTCCCAACATTTAAAGTATTAACAAGTATACATTTTTTCATAATTTGGCTTTTAAAATGAAAATCCAACTAGCCGTTTAATTTGACATACTTAAAATGACCGTAACATCAAAATTTACGAGTATAATTCTCAATTTTAAATAAGATTTTGCAATAGAAGATTAAAAGTACAATTTTCAAATTTACAAATATACCCTTATATTCCCCAATTTTTGACTTGTTGGACTCATCCTTTTAAGACACTCAATTTTTTCTATATGCATGTCTGATTTAGAATCTTTTTGTCCTTCCAATTTTTCATTTAAAGCTTTCAAAAGTGATTTAACAGCTTAATCTAGACTTGATTTGACTTGGATTTGATCAATTTTGTTATTATTGGGTTCGTCTCATTGAGTCAATCCGTTTAACCATAAGTTTATTGAAATGAGAGCTTTGAAAGATTTTTAATCAAAGTTTCAACATTTTTGGCTAAGAAAATATCTCAAGGTTCATGTCTTGCTCAAGATTCATGTCAAATGATTAATTTATTAGAGGCATATCAATAATATAACTAGTAAATTATATTTATTGTTTAAGTTTAATTTCTTAAAAAATTCAAATAAAATATCGAAAAAAAAAACAGTTACATAAAATATATAATAAAAATTAATGAAAAATTTAAACCAGATTAATTTAAAATTTCATTTTTCATTTAAATTTAATTTATGAAAAAAATCAAAATAAAATATTGATAAAAGTTTTTTTATTACACAAAATTTTGAATAAAACTGGGGTACAATTTCTTTGTATTATTTATATGTGATTAGCGAAACAAAATTTATTGATTAAGAAAAGAGGTTTTGGCTAAAATAGATTAATTTTTTTTTTAAAAAAATAATGTCAACATTAATTTTACCGCTTTTTTTAAATTTGAAAGTTAATTTTTTGACCGAAAATGTTGAATAAATATGTCGTAAAATACGTAAATAAAATTAACTTCAAATTTCATTTCTCATTTAAATTAAATTTCAAAACTAAATTTAAATAAAATATTGAAAAATACTTATGATTACACAAAATATTGAATAAAACTCAATCCGAGTTTTTAATAAAATTAACTTTGAATTTCAACTTAATTTCTCAAAAAAAAAAAAAAAAAGAAAATGAGGGGCTTTAATCCGAAATCTCAATTTGTATTTGACCAAAATTTTTTTATCTCTGGACAGAATAAATTTTATAATCTGATTTTGTATTTTTATTTGTAATTAATATATCTGGATTAAGTTTTTTCGTGTTAGATATTATTATTAAATTAGGAAATATAATGATATTTTTTATATGCATTATTAATATATAATTATTTCATATTTTGATTTTTTGAATATAATCAGTTTATTTTCTTATGTTTAAACCCTAGCGTAATTTGATAATATTTATTTGGCTAATTTTTCTTATTAATTAAAGATGGATTTTTGGCAACAATAAGATGATAATTTTCAAGGTCGTGAAATTATACCAACAGAAGAAAAGAAAGAAAGCTATAATTGCCACCGATACAAGTGTTTCGCTATTAAAAACTTAGAATGGGGGCTTCGTGTTATAAATCTAAGTCAAATTAAAGTACTATATATATATATATANTATATATAGATATATATATATAAATACATGTGTGTGTGTGTCTGTGTTGTGTACCTCGACCTGTTAATTGGCATATACGAAATAAGACTCTTCAAGTTGGGAGTTCAAATCGCCTCTGCACAGCTAATCTTAAAGAGGTGATACTCGAATTATTAGACATATGAGGAGTGATTGGAGGCTCGTATAATAGCCTTTGGTTATTCCTTAAATAAAAATAATAATAAAAAAATAATAAAAAATTTCTCAAAGAAAGAATTTTAATTTATCACTCTTAACAATGATTCTTCAATTATTAACAATTTCTTACAAATCAAATTTCATCACATTATTCTTTTCACCATTTTTTTATGCCACTAAAAAATACATTTATAACTAACTACTATGATATGTCTTATAATCAAACTTTCTTTCAATATTATATTACAATTTTTTGTTAAGTGTAATTTCTTTTTATCTAAGTTTTGAAAAAAACCGACCCCATTTAGAATACTTGTATTAATACAACCCTTCATACAATATTATTACAATTTCATTTTTTTATTATTTGCATTTTCAATAAGCAATAACTTAGAAATTTACCAAATGTGCTTTGACTTCAGCTGTTCCATTAATTTTTTATATTTTTTTATAAACACACCTATATATAATTCTTAAATTAATTTATATTTTAATGATTTTTAATTAAAGTCTTACTATATTTCAGATTCCACAAGTTCAAATTAACAATTAGGGTAGATTTGTAATTTTCCTTTTTAATTAATATTCAAGAAGTGCAAAGAAGGTTCATTTGCCAGTTGGATGATGAATATCAATGAAAAATAAAGTGGAGGCTTGTTGTCTCAAACTAGAAGCCAATGTCAAACGGGATTTCATTTCTCAGAGACGATGCCAAATTGTTGTGTTCGGAAGGTCCACGATAATATAATGATTATTTAGCCTCTTAGTATTATACGAGACTCCAACATACACTCAAGTCATTAAATATAATTAAGTATGAGGACATACTATGACATTTATGTGAAAACCCCTGGAAAGGTGCACTCTTATCCATTTGAAACAATCCATTATGAATGGTGAGTACAAGGTGCACTCTTATCTTGAATTAAGGAAGTTAAAATTATGAAGTTGATTATTCTAAATGTACAATAGTAGTTCATCGATAATAATTATATTATGATTATAATGAATGTAGTTCACGGTGATAGTGGGTTAGAAGGGTTGTAGTCGATTGCTATAGAGGTAGAACTTCATTGTGAATGTTGTAGATGGTGGTTGTAGCACCTATAGGTCGTAGTTTAAATAAATGGTAATGGATGGCCATGCAGACCACAGACACTTGCTTAAGAAGCATTAGTTGGCTATATATATTGTAGGTCGTTGTGATGAGCAGTGACGACGTCCATAGGATGTTGAGGTTAGAGTCGAGAGCTGCACGAGATGTGGATCACGTAAACCGTAGTTAGTCATGTAGGTCGTTGTGGTGAACTGTGATGATGTTTGTAGGCTGTAGTGGTAAGAGTTGTGAGTCATGTCGGTTGTAGTCAGTCGGTAGGTCATAACAACGAGCTATGATGATTTTTATAGGCCATAGAGGTCGCGTTCATGTGATGCACAAGTTGTGGTCCACATAGGCCATTGTTTGTGGGCTGCTAGGATAGGACTTTAAGAGTTGGAAGAAATTCAACCTATTTGAGGTGCATTGATACACCATCTTTGGGAGGTGTCGTTATACCGTTTGTGGGGTATGTTCTTCTTCATGATACCTCATTACTATGCAATGTATGACAGGATCCCTATTGCACATTGTGAGTCTGCTGCAAAAGATTTTTTTGTAACGAGTCAGGTGTAATTGAGTGTGGTCGACGGTGACTGGCGATGGTCAATAGTGGTCGGTGGCTGCAGGAGTTGAAGTTTTTTGTAGGATTGGAGTGCAAAAGTGATACTGGACTTCAACTCCTACTCCACGCTTCAATCTTCTTATGGCTTATGTTGGAAGGATATGACTTTATTTATAAATATTAGATTGCAAATGAGAAAAGAATTTGAACCACGCTAATCGAGTGGCCTTGAGATTGAGAGGTAACCTTGATCGGGCGGTGTTCTGTAGATACTTAAATATCTTAATGATATCATAATTGATTGATCTTTAACATTTTGGATTCATCTTGATAAGACAAACACTAAATTTTCTATAAGCATGTTTGATTTAGAATATTTTCGACCTTCCAAATTTTCACTGAAAGCTTCCAAAGGTGGTTTAATGGTTTGATCTAGGCTTGATTTGGCTTGGGTTGGACCAATTTTGTTATTGTTGGGTTCGTCTCGTTGAGTCGGTCAGTTTGACTGTAAGTTTATTGAGAACAGAACTCCAGATGTCTTTTACAAAGTTTGAACATTGTTTGCTAAAAAAAATATCTTAAGATTCACGTTATGCCTCCAGATGCATGTCAAATGATTAATTTATTGGCAACAAATCAATAATATAATTAATAAGTTGTACTTATTGTTTAAATTTATTTTCTAAAAAAATTCAAATAAAACATTTAAAAATCAAATACATTAAATATTGAATAAAAATTAATGAAAATTTTAGATCAGATTAATTTAGAATTTTATTTGTCATTTAAATTTAATTTATAAAAAAATCAAAATAAAATTGTGATAAAAGGGTTTTTCTTACACTAAATTTTGAAGAAAAGTGGAGTGAAATTTCTTAAATTTCTTTGTAGTATTTTTATTTGCTTGGTAAAACTAAATTTATTGAATAAGTAAAAAAATTTGGTTAAAAAATATCAATTTTTTTTTTTAAATACATAAAATTTAATGTCTTTTAAATTTATTTATAAAATTTGAAAATTAATTTTTTTCACCGAAAATAATGAATAAATATTTGGTAAAATACGTAAATAAAATTAACTTCAAGTTTCATTTCACTTAAATTTAATTTCAAAAATTAAATTTAAATAAACTATTGAAAAATACTTATGATTACACAAAATATTGAATAAAATTAATTTTGAATTTTAATTTTATCCGCCGTCACAATTTAATTCCTCAAAAAAGAAAAAAAGAAATAAAAAATAATGAAAAATTTGTTTCTTAACAAAAAAAAATATTTGAATAACATTCTCGTCAAATACTTTAATAAGATTGAATTAAAATTTTATTTATCATTTAAATTTAAATGAAAAAAGAAATCATACTTTAATTAAATTTAAAATGCTGGCTTAATTATATATGTAAAATGAGTCGTCAACTTAATTTATTTTTAGAAACACGAAATTAAAAAAAATCAAACAAGCAATATTATGTTTCCAAAAATACATCTTGTTCTATTTTTTAAGTTCAAAACTCATATTCTCTGATATTATAACCAAAAATAAAAATAAAAATAAAAAAGCTTGTAACTTATAAAAGGAAAGAAAAAGGCAGCCAAAAAAATTATATATAACATCAATTTGAAATCTTTTCAAGTAATCCATTAACCCAATCAAACTATGTCACCTCATTCTGATCTGATCCGTCCCTTCTCTTTCTCTCTTCTATCGCCTTCCACTAGTTCTAAAATGAGGCCTATGAAGACTCTTGATCTCATCTCGAAGCTATCCGCTCCCCTTCCTCCTCCAAAAAAAGCAACCACCGTTGATGAAACAAATGTGGATGAAATGCCGGAGTGGGTTGCGAAGCTCGCCGTCGATAAAGGAGCCGACTTTGCATGAAAAGTAATGGAGAAGCAAATCTATGCTTCCGACGCAAGCGACCAACAGAATCGTTTCATGATAAAGAAGCAAGTCGCAGAAGACCGGATAATGCCGATGATGACAATAGAAGAAATTATAGCAGCCAATCTAATGATCACTTCAAATCGACGGTGGATTGACAGCGAAGAAGGAGAAAAAGGAGATAGAAAACATGGGGGTCTCGAGGTGATGGTTTATAACAGAGGCGGATGGGGTTGCTTGCTCTATCTAACGAGGTGGGATGCGAGTAAAACTTCAGTGCTTAAGGGAGCAAAGTATAGAGAATTCCTTCGCCAGAGTTATTTCGCCGCCGGCGATCAAGTTGGGGTATGGGCTTTCAGGAATGGAGATGGAAAGTTGTGCTTCGTAATTGGGAACAAAGTCGATCTTGAGCTTTCTCTTTAGGGGCACATATATATAGAAGAACATGAATGGTTATTAAGATGACCATGGATGTATGTGGAGCTCCACGTATGTGATGTGATGCTAAGTAGAAGCAGTGTTCTTTGTTAGATAATATTGCATTTCCTATTTCATTTCTTTCCAGTTTTAGATGTATAACTGATTTGTTATTTTAGGGTCCGTTTGGGGCAGCTTATTTGGTGCGGTGGCGTTTTGAAAACGCATTTGGTCTGTTTGAGTAAACTACGTTTTGACAGCTTATGCGTTTTGAAAACGCTGAAAACAACGTTTTCACACCGCACCTATTTAGGTGTGGTGGCAGCTTTCTAGTAACGGTTTGACTTTTCTAAAAAAATAAAAATTTGTAATAGCCACCGCACCTAGCTTATCAACAGATTATTTTTAATCATCTTATCAGCAGACTATTCAATAAGTTGCAGCAGCCCCAAACATACCCTTAGTCATATTCGGCGAAGTTATTCTAGTAAGCTTCAACGCATAATTCTAAAAAATATCATAAAATATAAAATGATTCGTCCATATTCTTTAACAAAAAATTGCTCAGGATTGTTTTCATTTTAATCGGCCTTACTTGTTTTTTAAACCACCCTCACACTTATATTTGTGCATCTGTTTTATTGGTGCTTTTAAGAAATTTTCAAAATTACTTTTTTCAATTGTGTTGTTAGAAAAAATATTGCATCACGTGCGGAATTCAATGAAATTACATCACGTGGAGATGATAGAAAAAAAATCGATCCGGTAACACCAGAGAATATTCCTCTCGTGTTATTCCATGTTATTCTATGTTATTATATGTTATTCAGATGTTATTGTATTATGAGAATATTTTCGATGTTATAATAACACAATAACATATTAATAACACTTGAATAACACACAGTAACACCTGAATAACACGCACAATAACACATGAATAACACAGGAGGAATATTTCCTCGTGTTACCGGACATATTTTATTTATTTTTTTCTATGTGACGTATATTCATTAGACTTCGCACGTAACTCTACTTGCGGAGTCTTGATGTAATATTTTCTCGTGTGGTAATTATAGGAAAACCTATTTTTTGATAATAAAAAAAAAATTATAATGATTTAATTTATTCTACAGCAGGCTCGCAAGTATTTTTTCACGAAACAGATCCTAATTTTGATTATTAAAAAAGAAAAACATATCTGCTAACAACACGGAAGAAACAACTCCGAAATAGGAAGCATCTGTTAAATCCCCGACGCCTCCCCGCCCTTCTCTCTCCTTCAATCCCTCCTCCCATTCCTCCCCCATTTGCATATTTCTACCATCTCAGCCCTCCCCCATCTCGATCTCATCCACCAGCACCGAAACCCTCTCCCCATCTCTTCCCAAATCAAGCCAGGATCGAGCTCGGCGAACAAGATCGATCGAACGCCATGGAGAAATAATCGAGGCAAGTATAAACATCGACTCAAGAAAGACATCCTGAAAAGCCAATCAAGNGCTCTTCCCAAATCAAGCCAGGATCGAGCTCGGAGAACAAGATCGATCAAACGCCATGGAGAAATAATCGAGGCAAGTATAAACATCGACTCAAGAAAGACATCCTGAAAAGCCAATCAAGACGAAGGCCCGCCGTGGTAACCGCGGCGCGGTACCGATTGCTAAGAAATGCCGCCACCGGAGGGAAAAACAGGGGATCTGTGCATCTGGTTCATTACCTGCATTTTCTTGGTGTTTATTCTCTCCGGTGGCATCTTCCTCGTCATCTATATAAGGCAGCCGGATTCCGATGAGAACGGCTGGATTCTCGTCACCGGAATGGTTCTTATCTCCATTCCCTGGATCTTCTGGATCGTGATCTGCTTGTATCGAAGCGTCATCCCCTGCTACAAGCAACAATCAGCTGATCTGGTGGATTCGCAGTTGCATTCGCCGGGAGGAGAGAAGCGAGTGAGGTTTGGTGCGGCGACCGTGATCGGATTGCAGGATGATAGCGGTGCGGCGAACGGAGCGGAGGCCAGAAACGCCGATGGTTCTTCGCTGGGGTCGCATGAGAGTGAGGTGCCCTTCGCTATCTCCATATCCTGAACCTTTTTATTTTCATTTTTTTTTTGTTTATTATTGAGATTTTGTGGTGTTTTGATAAACGATATTTATGGTATAGATGATAATTTAAAATAAAAAAAGGGTTCATTTGATTGCATGAAACTATGATTTCAATCTTGATGAATTTAATAGTTATTGTCATTTTAGTTGGGAGAATTTAGCAAGAAGTTAATCTAGATTTTGAATTTTTAAATACTTTTTGGTTAATTTTAGGGTTATTAAAAGTGATAAAGATATAGAAAGGCTGCCTAATCAGTTAGCTGTGTTTGGTGGATGAGATCATAGAGGAAACAACAACTGGATGTTTGTCGCTCAAGTTCAAACCTTCATAAATGAAAAGAAATCTTCTCCAACCAATTATGTCAAAGGCAAGGTCATCATTCATTTTGTATATCGAACACGAGCAAAGATTTCTTCATTCCCGTTCAACGCGTTTCAACTCGAAATAATTTAATTGACTACAAGGCTACAAAGATTTATAAACATTTAAAACAATAGTATAAAAGTATATTAAATTTTATTTAAATAAACATTTGATATAAATAATAAGATTTAAATTCACCCCTACCCTTAAAATCCCAGGGCGTATGACTGAGGATGTCANCCACTGGAATGGTTCTTGTCTCCATTCCCTGGATCTTCTGGATCTTGATCTGCTTGTATCGAAGCGTCATCCCCTGCTACAAGCAACCACCAGCGGATTCGCAATTGCATTCGCCCGGAGGAGAGAAGCGAGTGAGGTTTGGTGCGGCGACCGTGATTGAATTGCAGGATGATAGCGGTGTGGCGAACGGAGCGGCGGCGAGAAACGCCGATGGTTCTTCGCTGGGGTCGCACGAGAGTGAGGTGCCCTTCGCTATACCCATCTCATGAACTTTTTTTATTTTCATTATTTTATTTATTTTATTATTGAGATTTTGTGGTGTTTTGATAAACGATATTCATGGTATAGATGATAATTAAAAATAATAAAAAAAGAGGGTTTATTTGATTGCATGAAACTATGATTTCAATCTTGATGAATTTAATAGTTATTGTCATTTTAGTTGGGTGAATTTAGTATGAAGTTAGTCTTGATTTTGAATTTTTAAATACTTTTTGGGTAATTTTAGGGTTATTAAAAGTGATAAAAATATAGAAAGGCTGCCTAATCAGTTAGCTGTGTTTGGTGGATGAGATCATAGCGGAAACAACAACTGGATGTTTGTCGCTCAAGTTCAAACCTTCATGCAAGAAAAAAAAAATCTTCTCCAACAGATTATTTCAAAAGCAAGGTCGTCATTCATTTTGTATATTGAACACGAACAAACATTTGTTCATTCCCGTTCAACTCGTTTTAACTCGAAATAATTTAATTGACTACAAGGCTACAAAGATTTATAAACAATTAAAGCAGTAGTATAAAAATATATTAAATTTTATTTAAATAAATATTTGATATAAATAATAAGATTTAAATTCACCTCTACCCTTAAAATCCTAGAGCCGTGTGGCTGAGGATGTCAAAACATCTCATTGTTCGTGAACGCTCGTGTTCGGCTCACTAAACAAACGAGTTGAACACGAATACATTTTTTGATCTCGATATATTAATGTGCCAAACACAAATCGAGTCTAAGCTCACTCAAGTTCGGCTCATTTACACCTCTACTTGTCATGTATTTGGAAGGTGACATGTTCGTGAAATATGTAAATATATATGAACTGAGTTGTAGGTATGTAACTTTCCCGAATAAAAAGATGATGTTATTTACATTTTTCAAGATAAAATCCAATTATCCGAAATCAAACAACTGAATTATAAAGTAAAATACACTTTCATTCCTTAAAATTCCTTTAAACCATAACTGCCATACTTTTCTTATGTATTTACACATCTAATACCTGAGCTTCACTTTTTTGCATTTATATCACCAAAATCTTTCACATCACATTCAAAAAATCACAACTTTAACTTTTAAAATAGAAATGCTCATTTTCATGCATAAATAAGACAACATACATAAAAAAAAATGAAATTTCGACGTTAGATAAGCAAATACACAGAAATAAAATGACATGCATGCATGCAAATCTCCCTAAACTTTTCCATTTTGATCAGCACTAATATTCCTAACAGGCCCCTTGAACCATCTCCTGGCATCCAACACCCACCACAACATTATAACACTAAGGAAGAGACCCAAAGCCACCAATGTATAGTTAAAGTCCTTCCAGTCTATAGGATACAAAGTTGGAAGCAGGAAAACCGAACAAGTGTAGCAGATCCATAAGATTGCTAGAAAACACACAGGCTTACTGGCTTTGCCCAGGTAGAAAAGCCCGGGCTTGAAGTGCTTCTCTGCAATGACTAATCTCGCCAACAGGTACTCCATAGCTCCACACCCACCCAACCGAGCATATAGAAATAATAGCTGTGAACACAACGTTAACCTTGACGATAGGAAACCCCATGATTATGCAGATGGCTGCGCAGAGCCATACTGCGTTAGTCGGAACTTTATGTTTCAGATGAATTTTACGCCACATTGATGATAAGGGAAAGCCTCCATCCCTCGATAATGCGTATACCTGCAAAACATTGATATTTTGATTTTTATTATGGAAGATTTACATCTCTAACAGCTAAACTTTAAGTTTTACTTGTTTGTTGCATTACCTATGTATGGAATCGTGTGTTTTACTTTTTTATAAGTTGAAGTAGTAGTATCTTGGATATGATATGAAAGAATTTTGGGGTGTGAATGTGAAACTCAAAGTTTGGGAGTTGATATGTAAATACATAAGAATAGGATGGTTTGTATGTAAATGCCCCTTTATTGCTTTGATACCTTTGTGCATAAATTGCATATAATTTAGGAGGAAAAAAGTGAAGAAATTTTGTAAAAAATTGCTTCAAAGGTCATCTTTTGATAGCGGAAAAAGAAATCTAGGCAGAAAAATAAAAGGAAAAACAAACTAACTAAAAAACTAATCATAAAAAGAGATTAGAAAAGTGTTTACCACTCTAGCAGCACTAGTGGTGCCAGAGAGACTACCAAAGAACAATGGACCCCAAATAACAATTCGAAAAATGATAGCACCAATAGAATTATGATATCACCCATGAAAAACATCATATAATATCTGCGCAGGCACATATGCTCCCGCAGTTTCATTGTTCGCATCATAAAGATAGTTAAAATCCTGCAAATAATGTTTTTTTTTTCACTGTTACAAAAATTATTTAAGTTCTCAAATTTATAATATTCACTAAATTAATTAACTAAAATTTTACCTGAATACAGAATGTAAGAACTAGGACATAACACCAGCCATACACTGAGACAATTCCAATAGATGTAAGAATAGAAGTTGGGCCATTTTTATCAGCTCCCTTTGTTTCCTCTGTTATATGTGCTACAGTATCATATCCAAGAAAAGAAAGATACCTATAAAAGAACAAATATGATGATAGCATATGGCTTGCTGCTTATTCCTGTTAATTCTGAGCCTAATTCAAAATGGCTGAAGACAAAAGAGGCAGGCTGAGTAGATAAAGCCACTGGAGGAAGTAGCAAAATGAGGATGGAACCCCCAATCAGCTGTTTCAAATTTCAAAAAAATAAATCAAATAATAATAAGAAAGGCAAGGAATTAAAATGCATGAAAAGAGTGTGTTTTACTTCTTAAAAATTGAAAATGATGGTGTTTTTTGGTGTGTTATGAAATAATTGCATGGTATAAAAGTAGAAAATAATGTTTAAATTAGGTGGTATGTATGTAAATTCCCCTAAACAGAAATTGAAATTTTTAATTAAAGAATGAACTTACCTGCCAAACTATTGATATCATATCAATGAAGGCAATTACTTTTAATGCAAACGTGTTGAGTATGGACCATATTATTGTAAAAAACGTGTACATCCCCAAAAAAACTGCAGGAGAGGCAAGGTAACCAGTACCTTTATGTGTACCAGTGCATACCAAAATAATAATTTGCAAGACTTGTGAGGATGAATAAGCCTACAAAAAATTCATAAATATAAAAAATGAAATAAGAAAAATGTTAAATTCAAATCAATGCACGTCTTAATATGATTACTAGAAAGAGAGAATTTTTACCATTGTGCCAATTCCAACAATGAGGTTGATTGTCTCTAGCCAAGCATAGCACCAAGATGCAAATGGTCCCCAAACTGGCCCAGCTTTATGTATAGATCTAGAGCAAATACTAATCTATAAAGGATAATTAAATATAAAATTAAAAGTTAATTACCATTAATAAATAACATTCTAATATTTATAATAAAATAACATGCATATAACTTATATCTAGTAATGGAAAATTATATTGCATGTGAGCACTTTAATGCTCTTCCAAATAGGCATCTTGGAGGCTTTCTCTTTAAAATACTTGGCAAATATCTCTTTCAATTTTAGGATTGTTTCATGAGCTTAGTACTTAATGATATAATATATAGAATGAAAATGCATTAGTCTAAGAGTTCTTTTCGCTTTTCTCCTATTCCTTCAAAGTATTTCCCTCAATATACATTATATCCTTGTTCATCTTCTAAGATGATACTTATCACCCGTGAGTATCCAAAAAAATGCTTATTCGTTATTTGTAAATATTGATATCTAAATAAAAACAATACGATGCTTCTCTTGGTTGAATTAAATGTCATAAAAGGAAGATGAGGGCTTAGGAGCGTAAGGGAAGAGATCTTAAGCTACCACAAAGGAGGAAAAAATAGCTAGAGAGCTACAGAGGAGGAGAGCATCTTGAGGCCTTGTATCAAGGGGTCGCTGGAGAGGGAGGCCATAGAAGGAAGATGAGGACTCATCTCTATGTATAAGCTATGTATTCTCCATTTCTTTGCCTTAGTGAACTATTTGATTGATTCCCTTCCGTGGACGTAGATCCAGTTGGAAAACCACGTCAACGATCTGTGTTTGCTTATGTTCTTTGTGTTTCATTTCTATGCCAGGAAGTACATATCTCACAACATTATTCATTTTCTTAGCATTATATTCTCTTTTATTCTTCTTTCTATTAGAATATAGGATTACCTATATTGGAAGGGATGATGAATGCTTTCAAATTTAAATAATTAAATATACATTAACACAAACTTTGACAAGAAGGATAATGAGGGGTCAATATTTATGAAGAAATCATAGTGAAGTGGCGTTAAAAGGAATTGTGATTAATAACTTTTTATAAGCTTTTAGGGGTTGTTAGACAACTTCTGGGATTTATACAATTAGGAATTACTAAATTCTAATCCAATTTTAGTAAATCCTAAAAATAGTTAAATCATCAAAACTGTTTGACAGTAGATTTAATAAATCCAGTTAAATTTTATAAAATGTTTAGATAACTTCTATCAAAATTTAAAAAATTATTAGATTTGTGAGAATACAAAAATATAATTATAATTTGATTATTCCATTATAAAGATAGAAATTAATTATTAGAACAAATAAAATTCATTTTTATTCATATATATGCTAATTAATAAATATTTATTTCACTAAACTAATTGATTAATAATAAAAATTTTGTTAATTTAACTTTTTTATTAAGTAATAATTTAACAATTTTTAGTTAATAATTAATTATTTATTTACTATATTGATTAATAATTACTTGAAATTTTATTTAATAAATTTGAATTTAACACAGTTTATTTTTAGGGAAATTTATGTACTTAGCATGCAATTCTTATGTATTTGCATATCTCATGCCTTAACTGTCAGAATTACATACATATAGCACCTTAAACATAGGTACAAAAATGTATCTTCCACTTTTTAAAAGTTGTTATAGTGCCTTTTTTGATGTAATATTAAGGATTTGTGTGTTATATGTGTATATATAGAAGTTGAGGAGTGAGATATATAAATACATAAAAAATGTGTGCATGTATGTATATGGCCCATATTTTTATTAATGAAATATTAAATAGTTATATTTAAATGTATTAATTATATGTGATACAATAATATAACAATTATTTGTTACTTAATAACCACTTAAAATAATAAAAATTAATTTAAATAAAATAAAAGTAAAAATCCTAAACCTATCTTCCGTTTTTTTTTTTTATCCCCTGTCATGTCTGAAATCGTTATCTACATATCTTGCGTGCTCTTGTTTTCGTCCGAAACCATCTCACCTCTCTTGGTTTCGCCCAAAGTTATCACAACCGAATTCTCGAGATACAGTCTCAATTAGAGTTAACTGGTAAGGCAATGACGAGATCGTTGCAGATAAAAACTTTGAAAACTATCATCTTTCTCCTCCGCCCGCCCCGCTCCTACCTGAAATTAGAGGCAAAACCAGCATCATTTTTTAAGTGGGGCAAACTGCCTCCCTAAACCTAACAAAAGAGGATCTATGTCAACAAATGACAAAGTGTAAGAGTGACAAAATTAATACTTCAAAAGGAAAAAAAAAGGACCAAGTTACCCTTCAAAAAAAGATATTCATAGTTGTATAGAATCATTTATTATTAAGGAACTACGCCAACCTCACCAAAATGACACGGGGGCTTTCTTTAGGCATAGTTTTTAAAATAACAATTATTTTTTAAATTTATTATTTTAAATCAACAAATAAAAAGATATGTTTTATAAATCTACATAGTCGCCAAATAATAATATTGCACATATAAATAAATTGACAAAGTGGGATACGTATAAATATTAAAATTTAAATAATCTATATATGCAAAATACATAAAAATATAACGTAAATAAAATATTAAAATTAAGTTAAAAAATAAAATGATAAAAAAACATTGAAGCAAATTGGAAATAAATTTTAAATTTAATGTCATTTTAAAATATTAAACATATTCAAAATTTTGCAATTTCATTATATCTTCTCTCTCCAAACGGCAGGTATAAGAGAAATATTAAGAAAATTAAATTTATAAACATAAGTAAAGTAAGAATAAATTGGGATTAAATTCGGTAGTTATAAATGAAATTAAATTAAGGAATTTATATTGATTAAATTCAATTTCAAATCACCCTTAATCTGAGCTTAAATTTGTTTAGTGTTTCTAAAAATAAACATATTTATTAAAAATAAAAATAATATTTTATCAAGTCAAAATTTTTTTTTTTTCACTTCGTTTTAATAAATTCTTTGAATTTATAATTTTATTATAAAAAGCTTGAAAGAATCCCTTTACAATACTTGAAAAAAAAAAAGGCAATAAATATCATTTTATGGCTTAGGACCCGTTTGGGATAGCTTTCTCGCGTTTATGGGGAGTCTTTAAAAACCGCACTTCCTAATTTCTATTGCACGCAGATCGCAGGAGGCGCCCCGCGGTTCGGCGTTTTCTTCAGCATTTGATGTTGTTGCCCCCTGTTCGCCTTCCCCTTCCTCTCGACTCTGCCCAAAAACACTCGATCAGCGTTTCAAACGCCCCTTTTACCCACCTGCCCTCTCTCACTCCTCTCGCGCTGCCCTATTTCCTTAGCCGGGTTCGGTGGATCCCTTCACTCTCCCGTAACTTCTTTTTCCTCCCCAAGCTCTCGGTCGAAACCTACATGCCGCACGAGGGGTAGGAAACGGCTCGCACTACTCCTCTCCATCGAAGATCTAGCGCAGAAATGCTTCTTCTTCCAGATGTACGAGCTTTTCTCGATTTATTTGGATTTTTGTTGGATCTTTTACAGGGAAGACTACCTTTGTGAAGAGGCATTTGACGGGGGAGTTCGAGAAGAAATNCACAGAAATGCTTCTTCTTCCAGATGTACGAGCTTTTCTCGATTTATTCGGCTTTTTGTTGGATCTTTTACAGGNTTAGGAATCCAACTCTTGGATTACATATATATTTATTTTTAAAGCTTCTGCGATCTGATCTGTTTTTATTCTGTTGTGTGTTTGTGGGGATCTTACAGCTACCATTGGCGTTGAGGTGCATCCTCTAGATTTCTACACCAACTGCGGGAAGATCAGATTCTACTGCTGGGATACTGCAGGGCAGGAGAAGTTTGGAGGTCTTACAGATGGATATTAGTGAGTTCCAGTGTTTTTTAAACTAATCTGTGGTTTATCTTGCATTTCATTTGATTATTTTATTAGATTATTATCTGAATTATTCTGAGCCATTATTCTATCTACTTATGGCAGCAATTTATGGAATATAGAGGATTTGCATTCTTCTTTCACTTTCTTCCATGTAATTGTAGGGTGTTTTCTCCATGTTCAGTTTACAGGCCGTTTGATTCAGTCTGTTTTATTAACATCCCAGTGTCAATAGATCTCAATGCAATATTAAGGGGAATTTACATACATACCACCCAATTCCTATCTATTTATATATCTGACTACTAAACTTGACCTTTTTACATTTATACCACCCAAATCTTTCATATCACATCAAAAATACAATATTTTAACTTTAAAAAAAGGTGAAATACATGTAAAGATGACGTAAGGTATGTAAATACATAGGAATTAAGCCTTATGCATGTAAATCTACCTATTTTTAAATGAGGCTCAAANTGAGAAGAAATACGAACGTAGGAATCCAATTCTTGGATTACAAATATATTTATTTTTAAAGCTTCTGCAATCTGATATGTTTCTATTCTGTTGTGTGTTTGTGGGGATCTTACAGCTACCATTGGCGTTGAGGTGCATCCTCTAGATTTCTACACCAACTGCGGGAAGATCAGATTCTACTGCTGGGATACTGCAGGGCAGGAGAAGTTTGGAGGTCTTAGAGATGGATATTAGTGAGTTCCTGTGTTTTTTGAACTAATTCGTGGTTTCTATTTTTAAATGAGGCTCGATGGATACATAGGAATTAAGCCCTATGCATGTAAATCTTCCTATTTTTAAATGAGGCTCAAATTCAAAATTTTTACAATAACTTTCAAGGCATTTACCTGCGTATTTTGGTNAGGAGGCTTAGGTTATGAATTGAATATGACCTTAGTGGAGCTTAGCAAAGAAAGAATCACATCTGCCTTAAACTGAGAAGTATTTAGAGGTAATGTGACCCGGGTTTGGGCTCAGTGCTAGCTTGGGGCACCAATTATTGGTCCCTTGATGATGTGGCAAGGTCGAAGGGGAGCTCGGATAAGGAATTGCCATCCAATGGAAGTGGTGTGGAGATATTCCGTGTTTCTCAGAATTGAGGCATATGTCGTAGTAGACCGAACTCTAGTATGATGGGTGGTGCTAAGGAAGGAGTATTTGTGAAGTTGCCACCCAACGATGAAGTGCTTCTCAAAAATTTGATGTCTGAATGAAAATTGGGATGACTACCCCACAGTTGTTCCAGAAAAGTTAATGTGAATGACTGTTCAAAAATGCAGTGAAGGGTGCCCTTCCATCCTGGAAGAAGTTATCATGACCTTTGTATCTCCGTAGAATGTGGGAAAATTAACCCACTACAATTTTGCTCAAGGCATTGATGTGACAACCTTTTGAGACCACAATAAAGGTTATCCCCAACTTCAAAGAATGCTTTGACTATGATGTTCAAGAAGTGCGAAGAAGGTTCGATCGCCAGTTGGATGATGAATATCGTTGAAAGCAAAGTAAAGGTTTCCTCGATCAGACAGTGCGGCTTAATGATGTCATAATTGAAGATCTTTGACTCGTTAGATTCATCTTGTTTAAACACTCAATTTTTCTATCAGCATGTTAGATTTTGAATCTTTTTGACCTTCCAATTTATCACTGAAGGTTTCAAAAGTGATTTAACGGCTTGATCTATGCTTGATTCGTTCTTTATTGGACCAATTTTGTTGTTATTGGGTTCATCTCGTTGAGTCGATCAGTTTGATTATTATGTTTTTAAAAATCGGAACTCTGGATGACTTTTAATCAAAATTTAAACCTTTTTTGATAAAAAATTATCTCAAGATTCATGTCATATCTTAAGATTCATGTCAAATGTTTAATTTAATTGATGACAAATCAATAATATAATTAATAAGTTTTACTTGTTGTTTAAATTTAATTAAAAAAATGAAATAAAATATTGAATAAAAATCAATGAAAATTTTAAATAAGTTTAATTTAAATTTTCATTTGTCATTTAAATTTAATTTATAAAAAAATCCAATTAAAATAGTGGTAAAAGGGTTTTTATCACACAAAATTTTGAGTAAAAGTGGGGTGAAATTTTTTTTTTTTTTTTTTGTATTATTTTCGTCTGCTTAGCCAAACAGAATTTATTGAATAAGAAAAAAAATTTGGTTAAAACAATATTAATTTCTTTATTTAAATAATATCAACATAAAATTTAAGTTGTCATTTAAATTTATTTTTTAAATTTGAAAGTTTATTTTTTTCACCCAAAATATTGAATAATTATTTGGTAAAATACGTAAATAAAATTCAATTCAAATTTCATTTCTCACTTAAATTTAATTTCAAAAATAAATTTAAATAAAATACAGAAAAATACTTTTGATTACACAAAAATAAGCTTAAATGTAATTTCAAAAATAAATTTTATCTGTTGTCACAATTTAATTTCTCAAAAAAAATGAAAGAAAATTTTAAAAANCCTCAAATTTCATTTCTCACTTAAATTTAATTTCAAAAATAAATTTAAATAAAATACTGAAAAATACTTTTGATTACACAAAAATAAACTTAAATTTAATTTCAAAAATAAATTTTATCTGTTGTCACAATTTAATTTCTCAAAAAAAATGAAAGAAAATATTAAAAAATTTGTTTCGTTACACAAAATATTGACTAACATTTTCATCAAATACTTTAACAAGATTTAATTAAAATTTTATCTATCATTTAAATTTAAATGAAAAATTAAATCAAATTTAATTTTAAAATGCAATATTTTGTTTTTTTTAAGAAATACTAAATATCAAAAATCAAAGAGGCAATATTTTGTTTCCAAAAATACACTTTGTTCCCTTTTTTAAGTCCAAAAGTCAAATTATCTGAGATTATAACCAAAAATANGTTTAAAATGCAATATTTTGTTTTTTTTTAAGAAATACTAAATATCAAAAATCAAAGAGGCAATATTTAGTTTCCAAAAATACACTTTGTTCCCTTTTTTAAGTCCAAAAGTCAAATTATCTGAGATTATAACCAAAAATAAAAATAAAAAGCTTGTAACTTATTATAGGAAATAAATAAGCATCCCAAAAATTATATATAACATCAAATTGAAATTCTTTCAAGTAATCCATCATCCTAATCAAACTATGTCTCCTCATTTTGATCTCATCCGTCCCTTCTCTTTCTCTCTTCTATCATCTTCCAAGTGTTTTGAAATGAAGCCCACNAATAGGAAATAAAAAAACATCCAAAAAATTATATATAACATCAACTTAAAATTCTTTCATGTAATCCATCATCCTAATCAAACTATGTCTCTTCATTTTGATCTCATCCGTCCCTTCTCTTTCTCTCTTCTATCATCTTCCAAGTGTTTTGAAATGAAGCCCACAAAGACACTTGATCTCATCTCAAATCTATCATCTCCCCTTCCTCCTCCGAAACAAGCAACCACTGCCGACGAAACAAAGGCTGAAGAAATGCCGGAGTGGGTTGCGAACCTCGCCGTCGATAAAGGAGCGAACTTTGCATGGAAAGTTATGGAGAAACATATCTATGCTTCCGACGCAAGCGACCAACAAAATCGCTTCATGATAAAGAAACAAATCGTAGAAGACCGGATAATGCCGAGGATGATAGAAGAGGAAATTATAGCAGCGAATCTGATGATCACTTCAAATCGACGGCAGGTTGACGGCGAAGAAGGAGAGAAAAGAGAGAGAAAACAGGGGAGAGAACATGGGGGTCTCGAGGTGATGGTCTATAACAGAGCCGGATGGGGTTGTTTGCTCTACCTAACGAGGTGGGATGCAAGTAAAGCTTCAGTACTTAAGGGAGCAAACTATAGAGAATTCCTTCGCCGGAGTTATTTCGCCGCCGGCGATCAGGTTGGTGTGTGGGCTTTCAGGAATGGAGATGGAAAGTTGTGCTTCGTAATTGGGAACAAAGTTGATCTTGAGCTTTCTCTTTAGGGGCACATACATATATAGACAAACATGCATGGTTATGAAGGCGACCATGGATGTATGTGGAGTTCCACGTATGTGATGTGATGCTAAGTAGAAGCAGTGTTCTTTGTTAGATAATATTGCATTACCTTATTCATTTCTTTCCAGTTTTAGATGTATAAGTGATTTGTTATTTTAGTCATATTCGGCGCAGTTATTCTAGTCAGTATTCTAAAAAATATCATAAAATATAAAATGATTCGTCAATATTCTTTTAATTATTATTAAATTATGAAATATAATGTTATTTTTTTTATATGCATTATTATCAAATAAATATTTCATATTTTTTATTTTTTTAATATAACCAATATATTTTCNACCGCCGGCGATCGGGTTGGTGTGTGGGCTTTCAGGAATGGAGATAGAAAGTTATGCTTCATAATTGGGAACAAAGTTGATCTTGAGCTTTCTCTTTAGGTGCGCATATATATAGACAAACATGCATGGTTATGAAGACGGCCATGGATGTATGTGGAGTTCCACGTATGTGATGTGATGCCAAGTAGAAGCAGTGTTCTTTGTTAGATAATATTGCATTACCTTATTCATTTCTTTCCAGTTTTAGATGTATAAGTGATTTGTTATTTTAGTCATATTCGGCGCAGTTATTCTAGTCAGCTTCAGGGCACACTTCTAAAAAATATCATAAAATATAAAATGATTCGTCAATATTCTTTAAATTATTATTAAATTATGAAATATAATGTTATTTTTTTATATGCATTATTATCAAATAAATATTTCATATTTTTTATTTTTTTAATATAACCAATATATTTTCTAATTATGAAATATAATGAAATCACGCACTCATTTCTTATTTCCATGAAATTCATATTCATTATACTTAAAATCATCTAATTTATAAGTATTTAATGATATTTTTCATAAATCAAAGTAGAAGCTATTCAAACTGGTTTGTTTATCGATTGAGTATAAACAAGCTAAAATTGAGTATAGCCATGAGAAGCTCCCAACATGTCTTCTCTCTCTCTCTCTCTCTCTCTCTCTCTCTCTCTCTCTCTATTTATACNTATTATACTTAAAATCATCTAATTTATAAGTATTTAGTGATATTTTTCATAAATCAAAGTAGAAGCTATTCAAACTTGTTTGTTTATCGATTTGAGTACTTTTAGTGTTGAATCTCATTTAAGTAGCCAATCAAACAATCATAAACAAGCTAAAATTGAGTATAGCCATGACTAGCTCCCAACATGTCTTCTCTCTCTCTCTCTCTCTCTCTCTCTCTAAAAGAAATATATTATGTTTCATATTGAAATCAAAAGGAAAAAAATGTTGATTTTAAAAGACAATAAATAATTATTTTAAAATTATATCACATATCAAAATGCCTTAAGATCTGTGTGGGATAGTTTTTTTTGCCTTACTTGTTTTTTAAACCACCATCACAGTTATATTTGTGGATCTGTTTTATTGATGCTTTTAAGAAATTTACATTATAGAAAATTATTTTTTCAATCTGTGTTGTTAGAAAAAAATGTTACATCACGTGCGGAATCCAATGAAATTACACCACGTGGAGGTGATAGAAAAAAAATTCTGCCCGGTAACACAAGGGAATATTCCTCTCGTGTTATTCTGTGTTATTCATGTATTATTATATGTTATTCAAGTGTTATTGTATTTTGGGAATATTCCTGGTGTTATAATAACACAATAACACTTGAATAACACACAATAACACCTGAATAACAAAATAACACTTGAAAAATACGGGAAGAATACTCAATTGTGTTACCAGACATATTTTATTTTATTTTTTCTACGTGACTTAATTTCATTAGGCTCCGCACGTAACTTTACTTGTGGAGTCTTGATGTAATATTTTCTCGCATTGTTAAAGAGTGGTAGCTGTCAGAAAACTACAATCTGATTTTTTTGATAAAAAAAAAAGTTTATAATGATTTAATTTTTTCTACCCTGCAAGTATTTTTTCAGGAAACAGATCCTAATTTTGATTATTAAAAAAGAAAAACATATCTGCTAACAACACGGAAGAAANATGCATTTACATATCCAACACTTATGCTTTAATTTTTACATACATGTTACCATAGCTTTGCATGAAAATATGCATTTTACTTTCTAAAGATAAATGTACGATCTTGGGCGTAGCCACAGAAGGGTGTTTGAAAGCGACTTCGGCTTGTGTTCGAACACTTGAGACGATAAGCAAAAGGAAGCAAAGGAAACTTAGGGTTGCTGTGAAGCCGTGTGTCGGAAATTTTGGTTGGTTCGTTATCCTCGCATTATTTTATGCTCGAAAAGCAATGCGGGCTGAGACAGGCATTGGATTAGGGCATCAAGTGAAAAAAAAATGTTTTGATGCACGTGACTTAGTTATAGCGACTGAGTTACGATAAGTATTTATACTTTATAAATTATAAATTTATATAATAATTAGAATATAAGCAATGCCTCAGGTGAGATTTTTCAGGATTTTTTTTGAGGTAGAAGAAGGTGCAATTACCAAATGTCATGATAATTGGCAAGGATGAGGAAATTAGTTAACTAATTATGCATAAATATGGCGCATAATAGTTCATTAACTCAAAAAAAATAGCGGTTCTTTATTATTCCAATTAATATTTATTTCAACAAAACCGAGAATCTCAGTAAAAGAAAAAAAAAAAAAATACAAGTTTCCTTTTATAAAAGCATAAAATGATGGCTCAATTATATACATAAAATGAGCCTTCAATTTATTTTTTTTTTTAGAAACTATAAATTCAAATAATCAAAGAAGCAATATTTCGTTTCCAAAAATACAATTTGTTCCCTTTTTTAAGTCCAATATTTAGATTTTCGGAGATTATAACAAAAAAATAAAAAATAAAAATAAAAATCTGGTAAGTTATAATAGGAAACAAAAAGGTAGCCAAAAAAATTATATATAACATCAACCTCAAATTCATTCCACTAACTGATCGACCTGATCAAACTACGTCTCCTCATTCTGATCTGATATGTCCCTTCTCGTTCTCTCTTCTATCGCCTTCCACTTATTTTGAAATGAAGCCTATCAAGACACTTGATCTCGTCTCAAAGCTATCATCTCCCCTTCCACCTCCAAAAGATGCAACCACCACCGACGAAACAACGATGGATGAAATGCCGGAGTGGGTTGCGAAGCTCGCCGTCGATAAAGGAGCCACATTTGCATGGAAAGTAATGGATAAACAAATCTATGCTTCCGACGCAAGCGACCAACAGAACCGCTTCATGATAAAGAAGCAAATCGCAGAAGACCGGATAATGCCGATGATGACAGACGAGGAGACTATAGCAGCGAATCTGATAATCACTTCAAATAAGCGGCGGATTTACGGCGAAGAAAAAGAAAAAGGAGAGAGAAAACAAGGGAGAGAACACGGGGGTCTTGAGGTGATGGTTTATAACAGAGGCGGATGGGGTTGTTTACTCTATCTGACGAGGTGGGATGCGAGCAAAGCTACTGTGCTTAAGGGAGCAAACTATAAAGAATTTTTTCGCCGGAGTTATATTGTCTCCGGCAATCAGGTTGAGGTGTGGGCTTTCAGAAACGGAGATGGAAAGTTGTGCTTCGTAATTGGGAACAAAATTGATCTTCAGCTTTCTCTTTAGGCGTAGATATATATAGATAAGAATGCAGGATGTATGTGGAGTTCCACACATGTGATGTGATGCAAAATACAAAGTGTGTTCTTCGTTAGATAATATTGCATTTTCTTATTCATTCTTTTACAGTTTTAGATATGCAAGTGATTTGTTATTCTAGTCATGTTCTGCTCAGTTATTCTGGTCAGCTTCATGTCACCTCCCAAAAGAGCCCTTATGAGTGGTGGGCAGCCCAGAACTTAAATACTGCTTTTCGGCCCTACACCTAGCCGACGTGGGACTATTTGTCTGTGACATTCTACTCCACCCAATCACGTGACGCCCTCGTCACGGATCGGCTCCACCGAGGGTCTCACTGGACCATGGAGAGTCCACACACCTGGTAGGCAGTAATCTGCTCTGATACCACTTGTCATCTCCCAAAAGAGCCCTTATGGGTGGTGGGCAGCCCAGGACTTAAATACTGCTTTTCGGCCCTACACCTAGCCTATGTGGGACTATTTGTCTGTGACATTCAGCTCATACTTCCAAAGAATATCATATTATATATCATCTTACAATTTTTGTTAAAAGTAATTTATATTTATCTAAATTTTGAAAAAATAGACCACGTTTAGAATACTTTTATTGATGATTAGCATAATTGTAACTTTATCTACTTAAATTAATTTATATTTCAACCCTTCATAAAATATTATTACAGTTTTATTTTATTTTATTTTATTTGCATTTTCAATATGCAATAACTTAGAAATTCAGCTGTTCCATTAATTTTTTATCTTTTTTTATAAACACGCATGTATATAATTCTTGAATTAATTTATATTTTAATTATTTTTAATTAAGGTTTTACTATATTTCAGATTCCACATGTTCTAATTAACAATTAGGGTAGATTTGTAATTTTTTCCGTTTTACTTAATTTCAACTTAATTTTCATTAATTTTACTTGGTAATTTCCCCGAAATTTTGAGAACTATTTTAAACATTGATTTGAATGATTATTTAACAGTTGAAATATGAAAAGCAATTTTCCCAACATTTAAAGTAGTAACAAGTATACATTTCTTCATAATTTTGCTTATAAAATCAAAATCTAACTAGCCGTTTAATTTGACATACTTAAAATGACCGTAACATCAAAATTTGCAAGTGTAATAGTCAATTTTAAATAAGATTTCAAAATAAAAGATTAAGAGTACAATTTTCTAATTTACAAATATACCCTTATATTCCCCAAATGGGTCTATTAAATTGAAATGGATGAAACTACTATTTTATTAGTTAAACGTTTTCTTTTATAATTTTTTTTGAAAATTTTCAAGTGAATTGTATTTTCCTCATTTTTATTTATTTATTATATTTATTTTTTAAATTAATTGTCAGTTTCTATGAGAAATTATAATTTACCAATTATTTATTGGTTTCTGTTTACAAAAATTAGAGGAGTTCACTGAAATCAGAGACTTCAAGTGAATCAAATTTCATTAAATTTTGAATTATTTTTTAATAATTTTTTTAATAATTTTTAATGACTTATTGGTTTTATTTAATTGGGAATTAATATAAGTCATTTCATTTTTATACTATTCTCCATGTTTGATTAAATTTAGAACATTTTCCTTTTATTTTTTAGGATTATTTTTTTAAATTTTGTTGAATTTTGAAGTATTTGTTTAGTTTATTGATGATTTATTTATTTGTTTAAACCACTTATTGACTCAACCTAATCACGCAAGCCACCATTGTCAGCGCTTTCCATGTGTCGGTTCCTCATTTGCTAGACAATTGTTGCGAGTGCCATGCGGGACAGGGATCAAACGTTCTAAAGGCTTCGTGTTTCCTCGCTACGATTTAATAGTGGCCCTATGCTTTAATTATACGGGAATGAACGACATCGGTTCATCATCCCAAATGGTGGATTCATCTTGATAAGACAGATACTCTATTTTCTAGAAGCATATCTGATTTAGAATCTTTCCGACCTATCAATTTTTCACTGAAAGCTTCCAAATTTGGTTCAATGGCTTGATATAGGTTTGATTTGGCTTAGGTTGGACCGATTTTGTTAGTTTTGGTCTGTCTAACAGTAAATTTGTTTAAATCAGAGCTTTAGATGTTTTTTACAAAGTTTGAACGTTATTTGCTAAAAAAATATCTCAAGATTCAAGTTATGCCTCCAGATGTATGTCAAACGATTAATTTATTGGCGGCAAAATCAAGAATAAAACTAATAAGTTGTATTTATTCTTTAAATTTAATTTCTAAAAAAATTCATATAAAACATTGAAAAAAACAGTTGCATTTAATAAATTTAAAATTTTATTTGTCATTTAAATTTAATTTATTAAAAAATCAAAATAAAATTGTGATAAAAGAATGGAAATTTCTTAAATTTCTTTGTATTATTTTTATTTGCTTGGTGAAACTAAATTTATTGAATAAGGAAAAAAATCTTGGTTAAAAAATATCAATTTTTTTAAATAAAATCAACATAAAATTTAATTTGTCATTTAAATTTATTTTTTAAATTTGAAAGTTAATTTTTTTCACCCAAAATATTGAATAAATATTGGGTAAAATACGTAAATGAAATTAACTTCAAATTTCATTTCTCACTTAAATTTAATTTCAAAAATAAATTTAAATAAAATATTGAAAAATACATATCATTAAACAAAATATTGAATAAAACTCAGGCCAACTTTTTAATAAAATTAACTTTGAATTTTAATTCTATATGCTGTCACAAATTAATTTCTAAAAAAAAAAGAAGAAATTAATGAAAAATTTGTTTCATTACAAAAAAAATTATTTGAATTACATTTTGATCGAATACTTTAAAAAACTAAATTAAAATTTTATTTATCATTTAAATTTAAATGAAAAATGAAATCATGCATTAATCAAATTTAAAATAAACTAAAAAATAAGAATTTCAACGGAACCGGAAAACCTAGTAAAAGAAAAAAAGAAAAAAAAATACAAGTTTCTTATTTTTAAACGATAAAATGATGGCTTTATTATATATATGTAAAATGAGCCTTCAACTTATTTTTTTTAGAAACACTTAATTCAAAAAGTCAAAAAAGCACTATTTTGTTACCAAAACTACGAAAAATTATTCCATACGGATCGGACACCGCACGCAGCTTGCGTGCGGTGTCCGATCCGGACCGTAAATCACCTTATCTACGGTCCCGATGTATTTCGGTGGGCCCCGCCTAAATTTTTTTTTTTAAAACGGAAATAATCCTCACCGTAGATCACCGTGATCTACGACCAGGATCAGAGACCGCATGCAGAGATGCATGCGGTGTCCGCACACAATAATTCCTCCAAAACTACACATTGTTCTCTTATTTAAGTCCCAAACTAAGATTCTCGGAGATTATAACAAAAAATAAATAAAAATAAAAAACTTGTAACTTATAATAGGAAAGAAAAAAATAGCCAAAAAATTATATATAACATCAACCTGAAATTCATTCAAGTAATCGATCAACTTGATCAAACAATATCTCCTCATTCTGATCTGATTCGTTCCTTCTCTTTCTCTCTTCTATCGTCTTCCATTTGTTCTGAAATGAAGCATATGAAGTCGGCACTTAATCTTATCTCAAAGCTATCCTTACTTCTTACTCCTCCAAAAGAAGCAACCATCAACGATAAAAGAAAGGTGGATGAAATGTCAGAGTGGGTTGCTGTTGAGAAAATTAGGGAGAAGAAAAACAAGAGCGACACAAATCTAGAAGAACACAGAGATTTAACGAGGTTGGGCAAAGATGCCTACGTCCTCAGGAGCAGAGCGGTGAGTTCCTTTCAATATTCAGAAAAGAGATTACAGAATAGAGGGATATCTCCTGGGGTTACTAACATGCCTATTTATAACCCCATGAGTAAACCCAGACACAATATGTAATTACAACACTACCCCTGTACCATACCGCGGGGCTTTGCCCCCGCACCCCAACCAATGTAGCTTCCTAATTTGGACAGATTCTTCCGCTCTGCTCCGCTTCGATCCAGCGTCTGTCCCGATATGGTATATGAGTCATACCATAACAAATCTCCACCTTGACGAATATCCAACCCCTTAGGAGAAAAATACCTGGGAGTTACATTTGCACCACTGTGGGTTGGGCCACCATGCTTATCTAGCAACTGCAAAAATTCAACAAGCCCAAGCAATGCAAGAACTTGTTGATAGTAACTGGCTTGGTCAACATATCAGTTGCATTCTCATTAGTATGAACCTTCTGCAACAGTATCTCCCCAGAAGCAATCAACTCTCTATCTTGTGATACATGACATCAATGTGCTTGGTTCTCGCATGGTACACCTGGTTCTTAATCAGATAAATAGCACTCTGACTGTCACAATGCAACTGAAATCCACCTTGCTCAACGCCCAGTTCCTTTACTAGNGTTTTTATAGATAAAAGCTATGTTTTGTCGCATCATTCTCATGAATTCTGAGCAGTCGTCCTTATCCTTCTCCCTACAATGAGATATGGTTTTGTGAAGATTTAATTTATTTATGTAAGTTTCTAAAAGTAAATAAATTGTGATGATTTAAACTTTGATCTTCATTTACTTTTCAATTTGGTCAATTGAAATGTTAATATTTGTCAAGAAACATAAGATCCGAAAGGGCTAACCTTTCTACAATGAGGTGAGATTTACATTCAATTTCATGGGCGAGAATATAGTCCATGGGGTTGCGTGTAAATATATATGGGAATATACTTTGATGAGAGCAGAATCAGAGATTTTAAGGTGACATATTAAAATTCTCAATTTTTTCAAGTTGCTTGAAAACTAATGTGAGATTCTTAGCCCTCACGGAAAGAAGAAGTGAGAGCTCTAGAGTGCCATCCATTATTTTCTCAACCTAACCACGGATTTAGGGACCAAGCGTTGGATTAGTCATTATTCTTTTTGCACTCTTAGAGGGTANCGCCAAAAATAATTCCATGTCCTACAGTACCCTTCAGATACCTGAAAATCCACTTGACTGCTGCCCAATGTCGCCTTCCAGGTTTAGCCTTGTATTTGCACACTTGACTAACAGCATGAGTCAAATCAGGACGAGTACATACCATAGCATACATCAAGCAGCCAATTGCACTGACATATGAAACCTTTGTCATGTCTTCAATTTCTGTATCAGTCTTAGGGCACTGCTCTGAAGAAAGCTTAAAATGATTTGCCAAAGGAGTGCTCACAGGCTTTGCATTGATCATCTCAAACCTTTCCAGCACTTTCTCAACATAGCCTCGTTGAGATAGACATAATCGTCTTGCGCCTCTGTCTCGATGAATCTCCATTCCAAGAATCTTTTTCGTAGGACCCAAGTCTTTCATGTATCTCGATGAATCTCCATTCCAAGAATTTTCTTCGTAGGATCCAAGTCTTTCATGTCAAATTACTGGCTCAATAAAGCTTTCAAACCACGGACATCATTCATATTCTTTGCAGCAATCAATATATCATCAACATACAGTAAGAGAAAATAATAGAACCATCATCAAGGCTTTTCACATAAACACAACAATCATACTCACATCGCCTGTAGCCAATCTGCATCATGTAGGAGTCCAACCGTTTGTACCATTGTCTTGGAGACTGTTTTAACCCATACAGCGATTTCTTTAACCTGCAAACCAGATGCTCTTATCCAGGTTGAATGAACCCTTCTGGTTGCTCCATGTTAAATTTGCTCCTCCAAATCACCATGCAAGAAAGCAGTTTTAACATCCATCTGCTCCAAATGCAAATCCCAAATACCTACTAATGCAAGCATTGCCCTGATTGAAGTATGTCTGACCACAGGAGAAAAGATTTCATTCATTGCCCTGATTGAAGTATGTCTGACCACAGGAGAAAAGATTTCATCATAATCTATCCCCTTCTGCTGTAAAATTCCTTTGCAACCAGTCGAGCCTTGAACTTTTTCCCTTCTTTTTCTGATACTGATGGTTTCCTTTTATAGACCCATTTGCATCCAATAGTCTTCTTTCTCTCTGGAAGCTGAACTAGCTCCCAAGTGCGGTTTTTCTGCAAAGACTCCATCTCCTCAACCATTGCACCCATCCATTTTTCTTTCTCCTGGCTAGTGATAGCTCCTTGAGAAGTGGCTGGATCATCGCTGCTGATGAGAAGTGCACATGAGACTAAGTCTTCATAACCCAATCTGCTAGGAGGCCTTACATTGGTGCGTCTCTGTCTATCTATGGCCAGATTGTATTTCTGCAGATCATCTGGAATAGAATCACCAGGTGTTGGATTTAAACTTTCACCTCTCTCAGAAGCTACTAGCTGTTGTTCTAAATCCATATGCACTGCATCTGAACTGGAACTGTTCCCTGACACCTTGTCTTGATTCTGCTGTAACATAAACTGCTCATCAAAAACTGCATCTCTGCTAATCACCATCTTCTTTGCAATCGGTTCCCAAAACTTGTATCCTTTTACACCTTTCTTGTAGCCCAGAAAGATGCACTTCTTGGATTTTGCATCAAGTTTGGATCTTTCATCTCCAGGTACATGCACATAAGCAGGACATCCAAAAATCTGTAAATGATCAAATTTAACTGGATTACCTGTCCATGCCTCTTTTGCGACCTTGCCACCCAATGATGCTCGAGGTGATCTATTGATGAGATAGCATGTCATATTCACAGCCTCAGCCCAGAAACTCTTAGGAAGCCCTGCATTCAGTCTCAAGCACCTTGCCCTTTCAGTTAAAGACCTGTTCATCCTTTCTGCCACACCATTCTGTTGTGGTGTCTTCCGCACTGAAAAGTGCCTCTGAATCGCATGTTCCTCACAAAACTTCTGAAACTGCGAATCAGTGTACTTTGTGCCATTAACGGACCTCAAATACTTGATCTTTCTGCCAGTTTGGTTCTCTACCTCAGCTTTCCACAGCTTGAATTTAGAAAAGACTTCAGATTTCTGCTTCAAGGAATACACCCAAACTTTTCTGGAGAAATCATCAATAAAGATAACGAAGTACTGAGATCCTCCCAATGACAACTCCTTAATAGGGCCCCATACATCAGAATGCACATAGTCAAGAATTTCTTCAATTTTGTGCTTTCCAGTCATAAAACTGACTATAGTCTGTTTTCCAAGAATACAGAACTTACAAAGATCGAGCTTGCAGCTTTTAACTCCATGCAGTAGATTTCTTCTATGCAATTATGCCATCCCACGCTCACTAAGATGACCCAAACGCATATGTCATAGCTTTGTACTGTCATTATCTGACTCCACAGAATGAACTCCACCTACAACTGTACTTCCTAACAGTCTGTAGATATTACCTGTAGTCAACTTTCCCTTCATCACCGTCAGTGCACCCTTAAAAATTCTGATGGTTTCGCTATCCTCATCAGCCTTAGGAATAAAATCATTTCTGTGTAGAGTGCCCAATGAAATCAAATTCTTTTTCAGATCTGGAATATGTCTGACATCACATAACGTTCTAACTGTGCCATCATACATCTGAATTTTGACTTCTCCAATACCAACTATATTGCAGCATCTATCATCACCCAAATAGACTGAGCCAGAATTAGTTGTCCTGTATGAAGTAAACCACTATCTGTTAGGTGTTATGTGATAAGAGCACCCTGAATCAAAAATCCATGCATCAGTGAACTGAGTTGATGAAACTGAGAGCATATCACCATCACTGCAATCTGAATTTTCATTCTGCACCACATTCACAGACTTCGATGAAGTATCACCTTTCTCCCCAGTCTGCTTCTTCAGCTTTGGACAATCTCATTTTATATGTCCTGGCTCCTTGCACTTGTAGAAATGGATTTCCTTTTTGCCTCTAGACTTCGATCTGAAATTTCGCCTTCCAGATCTCACCTTCTCTTTCTTCCTTCCGCGATCCTGCTTACTCTTCACATATAAACTGTCACCGTGAGAGTTTCTCCCTGCATTTTGCTTCCGCTGGTTGTGAGCCAACAACACTACAGTAATCTCATCCACTTTGATAGTTTCTTTCCCATATGTCAGAGTAGTCACCAGGTATTCATAGGAAGAGGGCAATGAACACAACAAAATCATGGCTCGATCTTCATCCTCAATACTCACATCAAGCTGTGACAGGTTTGTGACTATTTGATTGAAGCCATTAACATGCTGCGTCAGATCAGAACCTTCTTGCATCTTCAGCCCATACAACTTTTGCTTCAGATATAACTTGTTCGTCAGAGATTTTGCCATAAAATGAGCTTCCAATTTCTTCCAAATCTCCCCTGGAGATTTCAGATTCATCACGTGATACATAACCTTATCTGCCAGACATAGGCGTATCGTCGCTGCCGTTCGCTGTTGCAATTCTTCCCAATCTTCATCCTCCATGGCATCTGGTTTTGCTGCCCGCATAGCTTTCAAGATTCTCTGTTGCGCCAACAGATCTTTCACCCTGGTTTGCCACAATCCGAAGTTACCAGTTCTGTCAAACTTCGCCACCTCAAATTCGCACCAAAAAAGACAATCTGAAAATTGATCCTGCAACAAAACTTTCTGCAAAAAATTCCTCTGCAAAAAAATCCTTGCTTAGAACCTCCTTTTTTTTTTGAAAAAAAAAAAGAAAATTGAAATCTTCGAGCAAAGAAAAAAAAATTTCCTCTCCGCCTCCAAGAAAAGAAATAAATATTCACTTTATTTCCTTAATTAAATTTGCTTAAATTGATTTAAAGCAATTTAATTAAAAAACTTTCATTTTTTTTCTTCTTTTGGAAAAAAAAATTTTGTTTTCCAATTTCTCAAGGCAGCAGACTCCTTCCTGATTTTGCAGCAAATATTTCTCCGAGGAATATTCCTCTCCTTTCCTTCTTCGTTTCCGCAGGGACAGCTTCCCGATTTTTTTTTCTTTTTTAAACAGCGCCTCCACCTTCCTTTTCCAGCGGGCGCAGAACCTTCCTTCTCTAGCCAGCGATGCCTCCTCCTGCCCGATCGCAGCTGTCACCGAGCAGCGTCTTCTCCGCCGAAGCCAAAATTTCCGCGATCCTCTCGCCTTTGGCTCCGCTTGCTCCGGCGATTCCTTCTTCCGAGCCGCTTCCTTCGGTCGCGCGATCGCCCGAACAGCCTTTCGAACACCGCGAACTGCCGAACAACAGATCGTGATCCTCCTGCAAAACGCCCGAACTTCATTCTCCTACACCCGATCCAAAGCCCTTCGCGCGAAACATTTGCGGCCGAGTTGTCCTTCTTGTGAAGATCTGAAACCTGCGCCTGCGTCGTGCAAGATATGCCGCCCGAACTTCTTCTTGCGCGGATGAAAATTTTCTTCCCCGCCCTCGAACCAGTCTCTGATACCACTTGTTGAGAAAATTAGGGCGAAGAAAAACAAGAGCGACACAAATCCAGAAGAACATAGAGATTTAACGAGGTTCGACAAAGATGCCTACGTCCTCGGGAGTAGAGAGGCGAGTTCCTTTCAATATTAAGAAAAGAGATTACAGAATAGAGGGATATCTCCTGGGGTTACTAACATGCCTATTTATAACCCCAGGAGTAAACCTAGGCACAATACATAATTACAACATTACCCCTGTACCATACTGCAGGGCTTTGCCCCCGCACCCCAACCCACGTAATTTCCTAATTTGGACAGATTCTTCCGCTCCGCTCCACTTCGATCCAGCGTCTGTCCCGATATGGTATATGAGTCATACCATATCGGCGAATCTGATGATTACTTCAAAAACATCAGATTTGAAGTAATCACAGAGGACTGGATAATGTCGATGATGACAGAAAAGAAGATTGTAGCAGCGAATCTGATGATTACTTCAAATCGGCGGCAGATTGAAGGTGAAGGAGAAAAAAGAGAGAAAATAGGGGAGAGAACATGGGGGTCTCGAAGTAATGGTTTATAGCAGAGGCGGATGGGGTTGTTTGCCATATTTGACGAGATGAGACGTGAGTAAAACTTCTTTGCTTAAGGGAGCAAACTATATGAAATTTCTTCGCAGGAGTTATTTTTCCGCCGGTTATCGGGTTGGAATATGGGCTTTCAGGAACGAAGATGGAAAGTTGTGGTTTGTAATTTGGAACAAAGTTGACCTTGAGCTTTCTCTTTAGGCGTGCATATATATATATATAAGCATGCATGGTTATGATGATCATGGTGGATGTGGAGTTCCACGTATATGATGTGATGCTATGTAGAAGTTGTGTTCAATGTTAGATAATATTTCATTTCTTTCCAATTTTAGATGTGTAAGTGATTTGTTCTTATGGTAATGTTCCACGCAATTATTATAGTTATTTTCAGGGCATGTTTCCATATAATATCATAAAATATAAAATGGTTTATACATATTCTTGAACGAAGAATTGCTTGGGATTGTTTTCATTTTAATCGGCCACTTATTCAAATATACGGGCAGAAGAAAATATAGAAAGCTATAACTGCCACTGATACAAATTTTTCTCTATTAGAAACATTGATGGGTAGGGCTGTCAAAAAAGCTCGTTGTTCGCGAACAGTTCGTGTTCGGTTCGTAAATGAGTTCGTGTTCGATTCGTTCGATAAGTAAAGGAGACAAACACGAACAAATTTTTTTCGTTTGGTTAGTTAAACGAACCAAACACGAACAGTGATGCGTTCGTTCGTGTTCGAATCGTTATTGTTTGAAATATAAAATAATATAAAATAATTATATATAAAAAATTTATTATATTTTAAAACATTAAATTTTATAAATTATAATATATAATAAAATCATAATAATAATATATTAATATACTATAGTCGTAATATACTAATATAGATATTGAATATTTGTATAATATAAGTTATATAATTAATATATAATATTATTTTTATATATTAATATTAGGGATGTCAAACTGGCT
>JXCR01148491.1:48177-62765 GCA_002079205.1 Phalaenopsis hybrid cultivar
TATATATATATATATATATATGTCTCAATGAAAGAATTTTAATTTATCACTCTTAACAACGATTCTTCAATTGTTAATAGTTTCTTACATATCAAATTTCGTCATGTTAATCTTTCGACTTCGTTTTTAAGCTACTAAAAAGTACAATTATAACTACTATTATATGATTTATAATCACACTTTCTTCTAATATTATCTTACAATTTTGGTTAAAAGTAATTTCTTTTTATCTAAGTTTTGAAAAGACCGACCACATTTAGGATACTTTTATTGATAATTTATATAGTAGTAGCTTTATCTACTTAAATTAATTTATATTTCAACCCTTCATACAATATTATTACAATTTCACTTTTATTATTTGCATTTTCCATATGCAATAACTTATGAACTTCCCAAGTGTCCTTTGACTTGAGCTGTTCCATTAATTTTTTTATCTTTGTTTATAAACAAACCTGTATATAATTCTTAAATTAATTTGTATTTTAATGATTTTTATATAAAGTTTTACTATATTTCAAATTAAACATGTTCAAATTAACAATTAGGGCAGATTTGTAATTTTTCCATCGTGGGTAGCACGATCATCTTCAACAGCAAGAGAATCTACAACAACATATCTTTCTTTAGAAATTAAACAACAAGCCATAGAATTTCGAGGTTGTCCGCCTAGTGCAACATAAATCCTCACTTTTCCTTTAGGTATTTGTATGACTCTGCTATACAATATAAGCCCTAACTTGTTTTAGGACTCCGAGGTTGTCGTTCGTCACGACCTAAATCCTCACATCTTCCAGGCTATTCGTGTGATCGTTTCACATGAATATAAGCCCTAATTAATAAAATTAGAAGGATGAAATATTTAATAGTTATATTCTCCAAAGCTGAAGCTAAACAGTAGGATAGTTTGAGAAGTTACTGAGGTTCTCCTCAGAATCAATGACGTCCCCTAATTCTTTTTCACTTGGATTCGAAAAATAAAATGTTCCAATTTTGAGTAAATCCTCTTTCACACCTCTTTGTCCGATCTCTTTGAAAAGTCCTATTCTTTGAAATTCTTGAAGACAACATCGCTTGATTTTTATCGAGAGTTTTCTTATGCGACTTCGGTTATCTAAGATGTAATTAACTATAAGGGCTTGCCTTTATAGGTAACTTTTCAAGAACCCAGCTTAATATAAATCATATTTAATTATTCATATTAAATAGGAAGATTTGTCGGTCAACATAAAAAATTATTTTTTTTCGCAAACTTGAATGAAAGTCATAAATTCCTTAATTTATTTAATCGAGTCTTGCCAATAAGTAGTGTATCTATTCTTCGGGATGAATGCATTGCTTGCAGAGTTAGACTCGTTTATTTAAACTACTGAGGATATGAGATCGATCTGGTCTTATATTTTCAAATTTTAAAATATTATTTTTCCCAAATTATATATATATATATATATATATATATANTAAGTCGAGCGTCAAGATATCCATTCCGACGGCCGACAACTGCTTACCTCCCAACTTCTTAGCTTCGACATGACTATCAGTTCATTTTCAATATCACTTGATTGTTGTCATTCGATTTTCATTGAGTGACTGCCAAAGAATATTAATGCTTATCATATATATGAAGTCTAATACAAGATATCAACATAAATATTATCATATATCATTGCCAATAAGACTGATCCATATCATTCACATCATTACCAAGAAGTCTAATACACACATCAGCACAAACTTGAATGCAACCATTGCTAAGAATGTTGATGCCTACCATCACTAATATTGATGCTAATAAGACTGATGTATATCATTGACAAAAATATTGTTGCGCATCATTGACGACAAGATTGATGCTCACATCAACAACAAAGTAGATGCACATTACTGTTAATAAAATTGATGACCGCTGTCAACATTAACCTCGACATACATCCTTGAAATCAACCCGCACATTTATCATTGTTAATAAAGCTCATGCAAGTAATCAATACTAACATAGACACATGATATCACAAACAAGCTCTACTCTCTCTGTTGGCATCATCAACCTTGTCCCCCAATTTCAATACTAAGGTTTATTTATACTTGATTATGTTCTCCTCTCTTCTATAAAAATGTTCAATTTAACTATCTTTGATCTCTTAGAAGTAACTCTAGCTCAAAGCTCATCCAAGTTTTACCATGGAGTCCATTCTCCTCAGTTCATGATTATTATCCTATATTAACTCATTTTCCATATTTAGGGAAGCGACTTATTTATAATTAATAATATATATTGTTAAAATCATTTCAACTGAGTTTGAACCATGTGATTTTTTAGGCTTCCACGTGAATATTGCATTTTTATGAGTCACACTAGACTTATTTTATCTTTAAATGTGTAAAATCATATAAAATATTGAGATGATAAAATTTTTCTCTACTGCTGCTAAGATGCTTGAAGTAGAAAAAGTTTTTTCTTATTGTTTTGTATTGAATATTTTTGCTCAATTTATTGCTTTCTCTAGAAGGTTGGCTCAATCAATAAAAAATAAAATAAAATATTTAAAAGTTAACTTGTTATTCAAATCAAATTGAGCAACTTTTTAATTTAAATTAATTTAAAGGACATACCATTGAAATAGGTCTTGACATATTCTCAACAAACTAGTACAAATTTGAGTAAGGTTTTATACATAAGAGACATTCATGCTTTTTATATTTTATACATTTATTTTTTCATTTATTAATAAATTTTAAAACTACTAAAATAATTTAAATGAAATACGTGGAAACTTTCAAACTTAAGAGTCCACTTGATATTAGTTCAATTATTTAGTCATAATGGTTTGTCTTAATTTAAGCACTAAGGGGTTTATTTAGTAAATATTTTCCATATTGTGGTTAAGTGAAGAGTAATAGAAAGTAGGAATGAAATGGACTCAAATTAGATTCACCATACTAACATGGCTTTACATATTCTTTTGTGCCTAAACAAAAATAATGGTCAAATTTAACTTTAAGGGAGGCTTAGTAGAGCTAGAGTTCATTGTTTTAAGTTTGGTTGAATAGATCAATAAACCTTAAATAGCAGGACAATTGAATGATTTAGGTTTTGTTTGAGTTAATGAGGAACACGAGCGGATAAAACAAATGAAAAAATAATTTTAATTTAAGATCTTTAATTATGATGAAATCAAGAATACTAAGAATTGAAAGTGAAACATAGTAATGTTTTTAATGAAAATGCTATTTTGCTTAACCTATTGCTTAAACAAAAGTTAAGAGAGAGAGAAAGTGTGGGAGTCGGAGAGGTAGAGAGAAAGCTTAAAAAATTTTATTGTTAGGTCAAGTTTTAAATTCTCACGAAGACTTGCCTAATCTCTATGAAAAAATATGTTACTTTCCATACTAAAGTTCTACATAACCAATTAACAAATTGGTTTAATATCACACCTAAGACACCCCTAAACCTTTTTTTTTTTTTTTAATCAAACATGCTACCTTTTAAGTTACATTAGAAAAAGGTTACTCACTTTGTGGAAGACAAACCAATGATCGGCTACTTTGATAACTAATTGTGGACCTTATATTTTTCATCAAACAAAGATGGTTTTATTCTAAAAATATATTAAATTCTATTTAAATAAATATTTCATATAAATAATAAGATTTCAATACGCCCCTACTCTTAAAATCCTTAGGCTGTGTGACTGAGAATGACAAAATAGCTTATTGTTCGCGAATAGCTCGTGCTTAGACTCCCTAAACAAACGAGTTGAACACGAAAAATTTTTTTGATCTCAATATATTAACAAGCCAAACATGAGCAACAATTGTTCTTAACGAGCCAAACACAAAGCGAGCCTGAGCTCGCTCAAACTCGGCTCATTTACACCTCTACTTTTCATGCATTTGTAAGGTGGCATGTTCATTCAATTGTGCAAGTATATAAGAATTGAGTTGTAGGTATGAAAATTTTCCTAATAAAAAAAAGATTTTTTTTTACATTTTCCAAGATCAAAACCAATTACCTGAAATCAAACAACTGAATTATAATGTAAAATACACTTTCATTCCTTAAAATTGCTTCAAACCATAAATGTCATACTTTCCTGATGTATTTACACATCTAACACCTGAACTTCACTTTTTTCACATTTATATCACCTACATCTTTCACATCACAACTTCAACTTTTAAAACAGAAATACTCATTTTCAAGCAAAAATAAGATAACATACATAGAAAAAAGATATTTTGATGTTAGATAAGTAAATACACAGAAACAAAATGGCCTGCATGCATGCATGCAAATCTCCCTAAATTTTTTCATTTTGATCAACACCAATATTCCTAACAGGCCCCTTGAACCATCTCCTGGCATCCAACACCCACCACAACATTATAACACTTAGGCAGAGACCTAAAGCCACCGGTGCATAGTTAAAGTCCTTCCAGTCTATAGGATACAAAGTTGGAAGCAGGAAAACCGAACAAGTGTAGCAGATCCATAAGAATGCTATAAAACACACAGGCTTACTGGCTTTTCCCAGGTAGAAAGGCCCAGGCTTGAAGTTCTTCTCTGCCATGACTAATCTCGCCAATATAGGTACTCCATAGCTCCCCACCCACCCAACTGTGCATATAGAAATAATAGCTGTGAACACAACATTAACCTTGACGATAGGAAGCCCCATGATTATGCAGATAGCTGCGCAGAGCCATACTGCGTTAGCCGGAACTTTATGTTTTGGATGAATTTTACGCCACATGGATGATAAGGGAAAGCCTCCATCCCTCGACAATGCGTATACCTGCAAAACCATGGTATTCTGATTTTTATTATGGAAGATTTACATCTCTAACAGCTAAACTTTAAGTTGTACTTGTTTGCTACATTACCTATGCATGGAATTGTGTGTTTTACTTTTTTTATAAGTCGAAGCAGTAATATTTTGGATATGATATGAAAGATTTTTGGGGTGTGAATGTGAAACACAAAATTTGGGAATTAGATATGTAAATACGCAAGAATAGGGTGGTTTGTATCTAAATGCCCCTTTATTGTTTTACTTCCTTTGTGCATAAATTGCATGTAATTTAGGAGGAAAAAGAGTGAAGAAACTTGGTTAAAAATTGCTTCAAATGTCATCTTTTGATAACAGAAAAAGAAATCCAGGCAGAGAAATAAAAGGACAAACAAACTAACTAAAAAATTAATCATAAAAAGATATTAGAAAAGTGTTTACCACTCTAGCGGCACTGGTGGTGCCAGAGAGACCACCAAAGAAAAATGAACCCCAAATAACAATTAGAAAAAAGATAGCACCAATAGAATTATGATATCTCCCATGAAAAGCATCATATAATATCTGTGCAGGCACATATGCTCCCCCAGTTTCATTGTTCGCATCATAAAGATAGTTGAAATCCTGCAAATAATGTTTTTTTTTCACTGTTACAAAATTTATTTAAGTTCTTCTCAAATTTATAATATTCACTAAATTAATTAACTAAAATTTTACCTGGATGCAGAATGTAAGAACTAGGACATAACACCAGCCATACACTGAGACAATTCCAATAGATGTAAGAATAGAAATGGGGCCATTTTTATCAGCTCCCTTTGTTTCCTCTGTTATATGTGCTGCAGTATCATATCCAAGCAAAGAAAAATGGCTAAAAAGAACAGATAAGATGATAGCATATGGCTTGCTGCTTATTCCTGTCGATTCTGAGCCTAATTCAATATGGGTGAAGACAAAAGAGGCAGGCTGAGTAGATGAAGCCACTAGAGGAAGTAGCAAAATGAGGACTGAACCCCCAATCAGCTGTTTCAAATCTCAAAAAAATAAATCAAACAATAATAAGAAAGGCAAAGAATTAAAATGCATGGAAAAGTGCGTTTTACTTCTTAAAAGTTGTTGATGTGTTATGAAATAATTGCTTGGTATAAATGTAATGTTTAAATTAGGTGGTATGTATGTAAATTCCCCTAAACAGAAATTGAAATTCTTAATTAAAAAATGAACTTACCTGCCAAACTATTGATATCATGTCAATGAAGGCAATTACTTTTAATGCAAAGGTGTTGAGTATGGCCCATATTATTGTAAAACATGTATACATCCCCAGAAAAACTGCAGGAGAGGCAAGGTAACCACCGCCTTTATGCGTACCAGTGCATAACAAAATGATTATTTGCAGGACTTGTGATGATGAATAAGCCTAAAAAAAATTCATAAAAATAAAATGAAATAAGAAAATTGTTAAATTCAAGTCAATGCTCGTGTTAATATCATTAGTAGAAAGAGAGATTTTTCACCATTGTACCAATTCCGGCAATGAGGCCGATTGTCTCTAGCCAAGCACAACACCAAGATGCAAATGGGCCCCAGACTGGCCCAGCTAAATGGGCTGCCCAAAAGTACAGAGATCCAGTTGTCTGGTAAGAAAATAAATATATAATATATCAAGAACTCACTATTTTGAGTTAAAACACTTATAAGCTAATAAATAGTACAATTTTAAAGAAAATGTTGGACCCAAATAACCACTAAATATACTTCAAGGAATTAGATGAACTCTTTTAGAAAATTTGGCACAATACTCCAAAGAATGTTGCTTATTAGCTAAATCTAGGGCAAATATTAAACTATAAAGGATGATTTAATATAAAACTAAAAGGTAATTGCCATTAATAAATAATATACTAGTATTTGTAATAAAATAAAATGCGAATAACTTATATCTAGCAATGGAAAAATATATTGCGTGTGAATGCTTTTGTTAGGTATGGCTCATATGCCAGAATTTGGAGTCTCTTGGAGTGAAGATGTGTGTCTCTTGGAGATAAGTGGGTTGGGAGAGCGAGGGCATGTTAGTAATTTTATTTGTGAGTTTTATCTATATATATGATGTGTAACCCTATAGGTATATACTGAACTCATTTGAAATTATGAAATTCGCCGCTCTGCGCTCGAGGACGTATGCATCTTTGTCGAACCTCATTAAATATGTGCTCTTCTGATTTTGTGTCAATTCATGTTTTTCTTCGCACTAATTTCTCAACAACTTTATTGCTCTTCCAAATAGGTATATTGGAGGCTTTCTCTTTAAAATACTCGGCAAATATCTCTTTCAATTTTACAATTGTTTCATGAGCTTAATACTTAATGATATAATATATTGAATGAAAATGCATTAGTCTAGAGTACTCTTCGCTTTTCTTCTCCTCCTTCAAAGTGTTTCCCTCAATTATTTATTTCATTAAACTAATTGATAATAAAATTTCATACAAAATTAATATCAAGTTATTTTTTTTTTCAATTATAAATTTAGTTTTTCGGGTAAAATTTTGCATATAAAGTTTATAAAAAAATTTGCCATTTTATCTTATGGATTTAAAAAATTTTAATTTTAAAGTAATATTTAATTTTTTAGTTTATAAAAATATATATAATTTAAAAAATGTGCTTGCCATTTCCTTATATCTTCTCTCTCCAAACGGCTGCTATAAAACAAATTTTAAGAAAATTAAATTTGTAAATATAAGAAAAGTAAGAAAAAATTGGGATTGAACATTTAGATATAAATGAAATTAAATTAATGAAGTTATATTGGTTAAATTTAAAAGTGTAAACGAGCCTAGTCAATTTTAAAACACGGTGACAACGAGATAACTGAGGTCCGACTTAAGAAAAAAGTTGCAATAATCACGATAATTTTTTGAGCATCAGATTATTATTCAGCAGCTTCAAAAAATTTTTTTAATGAGCTGCCGCTGCGTAAAACAGACGAAACCTGAGCTTAAATTTGATTAGTGCTTGTAAAAATAAATATATTTATTATCCATTTTTTATTCAAAATAAAAATAATATTTTATCAACTCAAAAATTTTTTTTTCACTATGTTTTAAAAAAATATTTTGAATTTCTAATTGTAATATATATATATATCTTTGATGAATAGTATTTTTTAAAAATTTAGTTGACTACAAGGCTACAAAGATATATAATAAATTAAAAGTATTAATTAAGAAAATAGAATAAAAATTATTAAATTAGATTCAAATGATGTTTTAAATCTTGTACAATCCTTAACATTTTATTGCTACATGATTGGGGTTGTCAAAAAGGCCCTTTGTTCTTGAACTACTCGTGTTCGGCTCCCTAAGCAAAAGAGCAGAACAAGAGTAGAGTCTGGGCTAGCTCGTGTTCGGCTCATTTACAACCCTACTAATTAGAGCATTTTATTTTAAAAAAAAACATTAAAAAAAAAAAGCACAAGCCTCGTGTATGTTTTAATCTCATTTATTTATTTATTTAAATTTTCATATGCCAACCATCCAAAAAAATTAAATATAACAAATTAGCCCTCAAAACCTTAAAGACAATATTTTAATTACTAAAAAATTTCAACCAAAGTTTACATTGGAAAAAATATTGTCAGGAGGAACCCCCTCTATGTGGATAGGCAATATTTTTTCGTATACTAGTGTTCAAAAGAGTATAATTAATATAAATTAAAATAAAAAAAATGTCTGAAAGTCTTATATTCAAAATTATAATATATCCAATGTTTTCATTGGTTGACTTGTGAAAAGATTGTTTGAAATGCATAACCAATTTACTAAATTTGTTACTTCTTTAAATTTATTCTCTCCTATATAATCAAAAAATTTTTATATTCGGACTCTCAACATAGCTTTATGTGCGAACTCTAGTAATATATCGTCACGCGTGTTATATCACGGAGGTTATTGGAGTAGAATACGGGAGGTTATTAAATGGAAAATTATGAATGTTATTTGGAGGGTTATTGAAAAGTTATTAGGGGCATTAGCTTCCTAATAAACTCCGCGATTCTACTGTAATAATCCCCGCAATAAACCCCCAATAACCTCCGCGATTTCACTTGAATAACCCCCAACCACCTCCAAATAACCCCTTAATAACTTCTATTATTCTACTTCAATAACCCTAGCAATAACACTCAATAAACTTCGCAGTTTCATTTCAATAAACCCTTGCATAACCCTCGTAATAACCCCATAATAATCCCAAAAAAAACCTCATAATAATAACCACAATTTAGATTTATGCAGTATGTTGGTAGGTTGTATCTCTGCTAAAAAACTTCCATCCGATTTCGACATAAAACAATTCTGTACCTAATGTCAAAAAAGGCGGCTGCGGGGTGAAGCGGATAGCGCAGACGTACCGGAAAAGAGGAGCAAATCTCAGCCAAAGCGAGTCCGACGAAGCAAGTGAAGAAGGAAACAAGAAGCCATCCCCAGACTAAGCTCGCCGGCCCTGCATACAATAAGCTCGGTCCGTACAGAGGTATTCCGGCGAACATCGTCACCGTCGAGAACGTTATTGCCAAACTTTTGAACAGAGTCTGAATCCGGCCGCCGGAAGCAGAGGAGCCAAAACATACAACAAATTAGTTTAATGAAGTTACCCCAAACTTTCAGAAGCATTGATTTATATACGTGATTCATGTTTATGGTTTACCATCTCTCTTCGTAGCTCCTGCTTGTAGCCCAGCTCATTGAGCCTCTTCTCCCCGGAATCCATTTTTGTTCTGCGTCTCGGTCTCTCCTTCCAGACTTCCTCCCTGGTCCTTTTAATGGCTGCTGGATCTCCTTTCCTTCTTTAATTTTTGAAGTTCCAGGAGACCTGCGCAATAAAAATTGCTGAATTGATTATTAAAAAGATAAAGGCGGTGTTGGGTAGGGCTGTCAAAAAAGCTCGTTGTTTGCGAACAGTTCGTGTTCGGTTCGTCAATGAGTTTTTGTTCGATTCGTTCGATAAGCAAACGAGACGAACATGAACAAATTTTTTTGGTTCGGTTACTTAAACGAACTAAACACGAACAGTGATGCGTTCGTTCGTGTTCAAANACTTTCAGAAGCGTTTATTTATATACGTGATTCATGTTTATGGTTTACCATCTCTCTTCTTAGCTCCTGCTTGTAGCCCAGCTCGTTGAGTCTCTTCTCCCCAGAATCCATTTTTGTTCTGCGTCTCCTTCTCTCCTTCCAGACTTCCTCCCTGGTCTTTTTAATGGCTGCTGGGATCTCCCTTCCTTCTTTAATTTTTAAAGTTCCAGGAGACCTGCGCAATAAAAATTGCTGAATTGATTATTAAAAAAAGATAAAAAGCGGTGTTTGGTTCATTTTGACTGAAATTTAAGTTGGTGTAATATAAAGTATTATCGACTATTTATATAATATATTAATGTTAGATAAATTTTATAATTAAGTAATTATCATGATTATATTTTTATCAAAAAATTTTTGATCAAAGTCTTTTTAATAAAAAAAAAGGTCAGATTTTTTTTTCTTGTTGCTTGTCATGCAAATCAGTACAAGATTTTTCTTAGGGAAAATTATATTCATAGCACCTAATTCTTATGGATTTATCTATCTCACACCTAAACTTTTACACTTACAGCACTTATGAATAAAAATACGAAGTTGACTATTAAAAGGTGATATTGATCGCTATTTTTCATATAATATTTGTAATTATAAAAGTTTAGGCATCATATAAGTGAATATATATATGTATATATGTGTAAAAATCCCTTTTTTTTATTATTAATCATGTTTTGGGAAAATTTATGAGTGATTATACTCTTAGAAATGTGATAGAATAAAAAAGTAAAAGCCTGTGCTGCTAGGATTCTCTTTGCTCCCTTGTGAACCCTGCTCTATGTCATGATCCCGCACCACATGAGAGAAGATGACGTTAATGGCTCTAATCGTCGGTTCCTGATCCATGGGAAGGCGCTTCCTGCACGCAGCAGAAATAGAAAACGTAAAATAAGTGGTTAATGGCTAACAAATCCAAATTGTTCAATGTTTAGTTGAAAATAAGGCATAATATCGGCATATTATGCCTTTTAAAAAATTTATATGATGGATTTCAATCCTCGAGAAAGGGAAGCCGAGCGTAAGCCGAGCGTAAGCGTAAGGAGCAAACATCATGCCGCTTCGGTGCAGGATGTCACGCTCCGCCACATACAAGAATTTGAAAAGACAATTATGGGATGGAAGATTCTAAAGAAGGCCAGAAGGTAGAGAATCATCCAAGAAGTTCTAGAAGATTCCACCCAATTCTAGAGAATAAGACGAGGAAAGGCTCCAAGGTGAAATTAAGAATAACCTAGAATGTTCTAGGGCTATGTATGTATGCATGAATAATGGAGAACTGTCTAGAAACTAGGATATTCTCATGTATTCTACAATATTCTCATGGTTTGGTGGGGGACTATAAATAGAGGTCCATCCCCTCATTTGTAATCACCCAAGCATTCAATCAAAGCTTCCAAGTATTTTAAGTGTGAAGTATTCATTTCTCTCTACTCTTCTTCTTTAGAGTGCTTGGTGCTCACAAGTCCAAGCGTTGTGAAGATTATGCTGATTTAGTGCTATAGGAGAGCGCTAAAGCCACATGGGTGAATTGAGGAAAGTTAGTCCGTGAGAGGGAGCTATGATCTCGAGCATAGCCACAGAAGGGTGTGTGAAGGGAAACATCTTCAAGTAGGCGAGAGCGACTTTGGCTTGTGTTCGGACACCTGAGACGGCTAGCAAAAGGGAAGCAAAGGAAAATTAGGGCCACCGTGCGTAAGAAATTTTGGTTGGTTCGTTATCCTGGCGTTTTGTTCGGCTCGAAAAGCAATGCGAGCTGAGCAGGCATTGGATTAGGGCATCAATTGAATAAGATGTTTTGATGCACATGACCGAATTATGGCGTGAGTTGCAATAAGTATTTATACTTTTATAGATTATAAATTTATATAATAATTAGGATATAAGCAATGCCTAAGACGATTTTTTAGGATTTTCTAGAGGTAGAAGAATGTATTCGACATCTACTCAATTGTCTAGCAAAACTTAGATGTGTGATTCTAATATTGTATTGTTTTAATTATTCAAGGCTATTAATTATTTAATCTTAATTTTCTTGAATGTAAAAATGAAGCAAAGTTAACTCAAAATTTTATTCATGAATGTTAGATATTATTTGAAATAAATAATAATAATAATGATGATGATGATGATGATGATGATAAATTAAATTATTAACTAAGATAAAAAGAGAAATTTGGAGAGAGAATGTTATAAAACATCTAAAGTGAAATTAAGAGATTTGAAAATTTTAATTATAAATAAAAATACTATTATATGTCGAAAAAAATGGATAAGTATTATGATGGATGGAAGAAGAATTTAGAATTGATATGTATTCAACAATTCTCTACCATCCGATATGAATCTCGAGGCATGACTCAAATCTTGAGCCAATCTCTTAAGCAAGAAGCATTCAAAGTTCAATTAAAAGTCATCCAGAGCTCCAATTTCAGCAAACTTATAGTCAAATTGACCGGCTTGATAAGACATACATAATGATATGAAAGTTAGTCCAATATGAATCAAATCAAGCCCATATTAAGTCATTTAATTACTCTTGGAAGATTTCCATACATATTTGGAAAGTCAAATGGATGTCTAATCTAGTAAGTTCATAATCAAATCGAGCGTCTCGAAAAGACGATTCCAATGAGCCTAAAACTGCTCAATTCCAACATCTTAAAAACACTCAAATATCCATCAAACACCATTTGATAGAAGGAAGCTCTCCGAACTGTCTGATCAAAATGGTTCATGCTCCTGCATTAATTACATCCATAACACTATAAATAGAGTCTCACCTCTCTCATAAGAGAGGAGTCTAAGCCTTGAGAGAGAACTTGAAGCTTTGAGAAAAAGCTAAAGTCAAACACCAACTCGACCGTCATGGACCACCGCCGACTGCCGTCACCCTCTTCCAATCGTCGTTGACCACCACCGGCCTTCGTCGACCACCGCTAACCGTTGTTGACCCCCACTGACTGTTGTAGACACCCGTCAATAGTCATCGACCACAGCCGACCGCCATTGACATCTGCCGATCGTCGTCAAGCACCATTAATCAGACGCCGTCAGTCGACATTATAACTTTGGAAAACCTAGTAAACATTTCTCATTTGTAACAAATGGATTTTTGTAATCATCAATCAATACTCGATTTTTACATCTAGGTTAGACCCCGTGATTTTCCCCCTCTTTCGATTTTCCACGTAAAAACTTCCGGTATTATCATCGGTTATTTTTCTTTCATCTGAGTGTGTGATGAGTTCTCGTGCAACATTAAGACAATAATTCATTACTCTATCACCGCAAATTTTCATCAAGATTAAAAGAAATGGGATTTACTTTTAATTTTTTTTTTATTTTTAAATGCTAATATTCAATATCAAAATGATTTTATTTAAATATTTAATAATTTTCCTCCCCTTCACAAGCCCATTGTTAGTCACTCAATACGCCTTTTTTGAGTTGGCATAAAAAATTGAAAGAGTTTTTTATATATTAATTATTTAAAATTTTAAATATAATTGATTCATCAGCTAAATGTTAATTTTATATTTCAACCACCTAAAATTTTTAAATATAACGGATGGTGACCAGTTGCTGCAAATATATATATATATATATANATATAATTAATATAAATTAAAATAAAAAAAATGTTTGAAAGTCTTATATTCAAAATTATAATATATCCAATGTTTTCGTTGGTTGACTTGTAAAAAGATTGTTTGAAATGCATAACCAATTTACTCAACTTGTTACTTCTTTAAATTTATTTTCTCTTATATAATGAAATTTTTTTTATATTCGGACTCTGAACATAGCTTTACGTGCGGACTCTAGTAATATATTGTCATGTGTGTTATATCAGACCCACATAAAAAAATATTAAAGTGAAACCAAGGAGGTTATTGGAGTTAAATACGATAAATTATTAAAGTGAAATTATAAATGTTATGTGGAGGGTTATTGAAAGGTTATTAGAGAGCTAATCTCCGTGATTTTACTCTAATAACCCACGCAATAACCCCCAAATAAACTCCGTGATTCCACTCAAATAACCCCCGCAATAACTCCCAACCACCTCCAAATAACCCCTTAATAACTTTTGTTGTTCTACTTCAATAACCCTAGCAATAACCCTCAATAACATTCAAAGTTTTATTTCAATAACCCCCTAATAACCCCAAAATAACCCCGTAATAATCACAACAATTTCACTTCAATAACCTTCACGATGTAGCACATAGAGCTACACTCAGAGCCGCGTCCCGAATCTGGATGTAAAATAATTGTTGTTTCAATTTAGATTTATGCAGTATGTTGGTAGGTTGTATCCCCACTAAAAAGCTTCCAACCGATTTCGACATAAAACAATTCTGTACCTAATGTCAAAAAAGGCGGCTGCAGGGGTGAAGCGGATAGCGAAGACGTACCGGAAAAGAGGAGCAAATCTCAGCCAAAGCGAGTCCGACGAAGCAAGTGAAGAAGGAAACAAGAAGCCATCCCCAGACTAAGCTCGCCGGCCCTGCATACAATAAGCTCGGTCCGTACAGAGGTATTCCGGCGAACATCGTCACAGTCGAGAACGTTATTGCCAAACTTTTGAACAGAGTCTGAATCCGGCCGCCGGAAGCAGAGGAGCCAAAACATACAACAAATTAGTTTAATGAAGTTACCC
>JXCR01148491.1:63346-75517 GCA_002079205.1 Phalaenopsis hybrid cultivar
ATTAATTTATATATATTAATATTAGGAATGTCAAACTGGCTTGTTGGTCGCGAACAGCTCGTGTTCGGTTCGTATTCGACTCGTTCGTTAAGAAACGAACACGAACAGTGATTTCACGAACAATTTCAAACACGAGCTTATTTCAAACAAACTAAATTTTAAACGAACCGAACACGAACACAAGCTCTATTCGTTCGTGTTCGGTTCGTTTACACCCCTAGTGTTGGGTTCATTTTGACTGAAATTTAAGTAGGTGTAATATAAAATATTATTAACTATTTATATAATATATTAACATTAGATAAATTTTATAATTAAGTAATTTTTATGATGATATTTTTATCAAAAATTTTTTGATCAAGACTTTTTCATAAAAAAAAAAGGTCAGATTTTTGTCCTTGTTGGTTGTCATGCAAATCAGTACAACATTTTTCTTCGGAAAAATTATATTCATAGCACCCAATTTTTATGGATTTATCTATCTCATACCTAAATATTTATTTTTACATTTATAGCACTTTACCTATAAATGAAAGGACGAAGTTGACTGTTAAAAGGTGATATTGATCGCTATTTTTTCATAAAACATTTGTAATTATAAAAGTTTAGGCATTATATAAGTGAATATCAATATATATATATATAGGGGTGTAAACGAACCGAACACGAACACGAACAAACAGAGCTTGTGTTCGTGTTCGGTTCTTTTGAAATTTAGTTTGTTTGAAATAAGCTCGTGTTTGAAATTGTTCATGAAGTCACTGTTCGTGTTCGTTTCTTAACGAACGAGTCGAATACGAGTCGAACACGAGCTGTTCGCGACCAACAAGCCAGTTTGACATTCCTAATATTAATATATATAANCTCTTCTCCCCAGAATCCATTTTTGTTCTGCGTCTCCTTCTCTCCTTCCAGACTTCCTCCCTGGTCTTTTTAATGGCTGCTGGGATCTCCCTTCCTTCTTTAATTTTTAAAGTTCCAGGAGACCTGCGCAATAAAAATTGCTGAATTGATTATTAAAAAAAGATAAAAAGCGGTGTTTGGTTCATTTTGACTGAAATTTAAGTTGGTGTAATATAAAGTATTATCGACTATTTATATAATATATTAATGTTAGATAAATTTTATAATTAAGTAATTATCATGATTATATTTTTATCAAAAAATTTTTGATCAAAGTCTTTTTAATAAAAAAAAAGGTCAGATTTTTTTTTCTTGTTGCTTGTCATGCAAATCAGTACAAGATTTTTCTTAGGGAAAATTATATTCATAGCACCTAATTCTTATGGATTTATCTATCTCACACCTAAACTTTTACACTTACAGCACTTATGAATAAAAATACGAAGTTGACTATTAAAAGGTGATATTGATCGCTATTTTTCATATAATATTTGTAATTATAAAAGTTTAGGCATCATATAAGTGAATATATATATATATATATATGTAAAAATCCCTTTTTTTTATTATTAATCATGTTTTGGGAAAAAATTATGAGTGATTATACTTTTAGAAATGAGATGGAATAAAAAAGTAAAAGCCAGTGCTGCTAGGATTTTCTTTGCTCCCTTGTGAACCCTGCTCTGTGTCATGATCCCGCATCACATGAGAGAAGGTAACGTTAATGGCTCTAATCGTCGGTACCTGATCCATGGGAAGGCGATTCCTGCACGCAGCAGAAGTAGAAAACGTAAAATAAGTGATTAATGGCTAACAAATCCAAATTGTTCAATGTTAAGTTGAAAATAAGACATAATATTCGAGAGAGGGATGCCGAGCGTAAGCGTAGGAGCAAACATCATGCAGATTCGGTGCGGGATGTCACGCTCCACCACATACGAGAATTTCGAAAGGCAATCATGGAATGGAAGATTCTAGAGAAGGCCAGAAGGTAGAGAACCATCCAAGGGGTTCTAGAAGATTCCACCAAATTCTAGAGAATAAGAGGAGGAAAGGCTCGAAGTAGAAATTAAGAATAACCTAGAATGTTCTAGGGCTTTGTATGTATGCATGAATAATGGAGAACAATCTAGAAACTAGACTATTCTCATGTATTCTAGAATATGCTCATGGTTTGGTGGGGGATTATAAATAGGGGTCCCTCCCCTCATTTGTAATCACCTAAGCATTCAATCAAAGCTTCCAAGTATTTAAGTGTGAAGTATTCATTTCTCTCTATCTTCATCTTTAGAGTGCTTGGTGCTCACAAGTCTAAGCTTTGTGAGGATTATGCTGATTTAGTACTATAGGAGAGCGCTAAAGCCGCATGGGTGACTTAGGGAAAGTTAGTCCGTGACAGGGAGCTACGATCTCGAGCATAGCCATAGAAGGGTGTGTGAAGGGAAACATCTTCAAGTAGATGAGAGCAACTTATGCACACGACTGAATTATGGCGTGTGAGTTGCAATAAGTATTTATACTTTATAAATTATAAATTTATATAATAATTAGGATATAAGCAATGCCTAAGGCGAGATTTTTAAGGATTTTCTAGAGGTAGAAGAATGTGTTCGACATCCACTTAATTGTCTAGCAAAATTTAGATGTGTGATTCTAATTTTGTATTGATTTAATTATTCAAGGCTATTAATTATTTAATCTTAATTTTCTTGAATGTAAAAATGAAGCAAAGTTAACTCANAAATTATTAACTAAGATAAAAGAGGAATTTGGAGAGAGAATGTTATAAAACATCTAAAGTGAAATTAAGAGATTTGAAAATTTTATTTATAAATCAAAATACTAATGGATTGTTTCTTATATGTTGCAAAAATTGGATAAGTATTATGATGGATGGAATAAGAGTTTAGAATTGATATATCTTCAACAATTCTTCGTCATTCGGTATGAATCTCGAGGCATGACTCAAATATTGAGTCAATCTCTTGAGCAAGAAACATTCAAACTTCAATTAAGAGTCATCCAAAGCTCCGACTTCAATAAACTTGTAGTCAAATTGACCAGTTAGATAAGACAGACCTAATAACATGAAAGTTAGTCCAATACGAGACAAATCAAGCCCATATTAAGTCATTTAATCACACTTGAAAGATTTCCAGACATGTTTGGAAAGTCAAACGGATGTCTAATCTAGTAAGTTCATAATCAAATCGAGCGTCTCGAAAAGACGAATTCAATGAGCTTAAAATTGCTCAATTCCAACGTCGTAAAGACACTCAAATATAGAAGGAAGCACTCCGAACTGTCCGATCAAAATGGTTCATGCTCATGCATTAATTGCACCCATAACACTATAAATAGAGTCCCACCTCTCTCGTGAGAGAGAAGTCTAAGCCTTGAGAGAGAACTTGAAGCATTGAGAAAAATCGAAAGTCAAACACCATCTCGACCGTCATTGACTACCGCCGACTGTCGTCAACCACTTTCAATTTTCGTCGACCACCACCGACCATCGTCGACCACCGCTAACCGTTGTTGACCGCCACTGACCGTTGTGGACACCTGTTAATAGTCGTCGACCACTGCCGACCGCCATTGACATCTGTCGATCGTCGTCAAGCACCATTAATCAGACGCCGTCAGTCGACATTATAACTTTGAAAAACATAGTAAACATTTCTCATCTGTAAATAATGGATTTCTGTATTCATCAATCAAAACTCAATTTTTACATCTGGGCCAGACCCCGTAGTTTTTTCTCTGTACGGGTTTTCCACATAAAAACTTATGGTGTCATCACCATTTATTTTTCTTTCATCTGAGTGTGTGCTAAATTCTCGTGCAACACTAAGACAATAATTCATTACTCTATCATCGTGAATTTTCATCAAAATTAAAAAAAAATGGGATTTACTTTTAATTTTTAAATGCTAATATTCAATATCAAAATGATTTTATTTAAATATTTAATAATTTTCCCCCCCTTCACAAGCACAATGTTAGCCACTCAATACGCCTTTTTTGAGTTGGCATAAAAAATTGAAGGAGTTTTTTTATCTATTAATAATTTAAAATTTTAAATATAATTGATTCATCAGCTAAATTTTAATTTACATTTCAACCACCTAAAATTTTTAAATATAACGGATGGTGACCAGTTGCTGCAAATATATATATATATATATATATATTGATCTGTTTAAATTTGATTTGGTATTTGTATTGAAGTCAGTGAAGGTCAAATCCCCTACTTCTATGAAATGCCGCTATTTATGATTTCCTTTCATTTTCATTTCTAATTGTTGGGAAGCCTAGCAAATGGCCAAATTTTTCTGTTCGGAGTCCAGACGTGTGGACAACGGACGCGATGCAGTGCGGATAATGGTCGTGATGCAGCGGAGGATCGGTCCTCTGCTGTATCGCTGCATCACGTCCGTTGTCCGCACGTCCAGACTATGGACAGAAAAACCGCTCTAGCAAATGAAGAAAAATTCATAATTTCGATAGTTCGTCAGCAAGTAATAAAAAATATATATCATAAATTTTCTTACCTAATTAATTCAATGATTATTACTTTAATTACTACTCANCCATTTCTAATTGTTGGGAAGCCTAGCAAATGGCCAAGTTTTTCTGCTTGGAGTCCAGATGTGTGGACAACGGACGCGATGCAGTGTGGATAATGGTCGTGATGCAGCGGAGGATCGCTCCTCTACTGTATCGCTGCATCACGTCCGTTGTCCGCACGTCCAGACTCTGGACAGAAAAACCGCTCTAGCAAATGAAGACAAATTCATAATTTCGATGGTTCGTCAGCAAGTAATAAAAAATATATGTCATAAATTTTCTTACCTAATTAATTCAATGATTATTACTTTAATTACTACTCATACGTCCCATAAAAGTCTTCTTGATCAGGCAAAAATGTGAACACACATTGGGTTTAGAAGCTTCATTAAAATCAAATAAAAAAATAATCATGCTCAAGTTGACAATCAAATGAAATCTTTCAATAAGACAAACATAAAAAACTTAAAAGATTCTGGACAATTCTTGAACAAACTTTAGGGTTCAAATTATCTCCAAACCTGATAAAATTATAATCAAATCGGGCTTGACGAGATGAATTTAAGGAGCGAAATATCGCATAATTTAAGGTATTAAAAAATTCTTAAAATTATATCCGTTCAAGAAAATCACTCTGGTTCGTCTGATGAAGCGTCTGATGGAGTTGTCCAGTCTAATGTAGTATTTACGAGGGAGGTCACTCTCAAAATATATACATAAACTTTTGTGATGACTCTCGGACTCCGCCACCGCTAGACCATCATCATCAGATTGCAGTTGTTGCTTGATCACCGTCACCCAACCTCTGTCGTCACTACCAAACAACCACCCATGTCGTTGCCACCATCATCAAACCACTATTAGCNTTAATGTAGTATTTCCGAGGGAGGTCACTCTCAAAATATATACATAAACTTTCGTGATGACTCTCGGACTTCGCCACCGCTAGACCATCATCATCAGATTGCAGTTGTTGCTTGATCACTGTCACCCAACCTCTGTCGTCACTACCAAACAACCACCCATGTCGTTGCCACCATCATCAAACCACTATTAGCTAGCCCTTGTCGTCGTGTTAGACCACGATTGTCCGACAAGCTTCGTTATTATTATTGACAACACTATCAAACTACAGTCTCCCGATCACCTTAGGCTCTAGACCAATTTCTCTTGGCTGCCTCCATCACCTCGTCACTCCACTATCGCCACCAGTGACACTATAGACCCTCACCAACCAGTTGTTGTTGTTGCCGAACCACCATCACGTACCCTGCTATCATTGTTGCTAGGCCATTATCACCCAGTGGTTAACTCTGCATTCACTAGAACATCATTGCTTAATCCCCGCTGCCGTCGGGCCGTCAAAATCACTGTCACCTTGCCACAATCATTGTCAAACTATATTCNATGTCCCCTGCTATCATTGTTGCTAGGCCATTATCACCCCGTGGTTAACTCTGCATTCACTAGAACATCACTGCTTAATCCCCGCTGCCGTCGGGCCGTCAAAATCACTGTCACCTTGCCACAATCATTGTCAAACTATATTCTCCCTATTTCCACTTTTGTCACCTAAACACTATCACATGGTAGCCGCATCCACTATTATTACCATCATCAAACCACTGTCGCTTGATTGTCGTTGTTGTCATCTCTAAGTCATTGCTGTCAACGGACCACCTTCACCTGCCTATTGTCCCCATCATTTGAATGTTGTTATCATACCAACACCACTATTGTTGTCATCGTTGGACCACTGTCATTTGACCACCAGTGTTATTGCAATACAACAATGCTTGTTGGACTATCGTTGCCCAGCTAATGCCATCACAACCATCATCATCTCTTGACCACCATTATTTGGTCATTATTGTTGTTGAACCATTATCGCTAAGCTGACATTGCTATTGTCGTTAGACCAATGCCATCGCTGACAACCCACCTCTAACATCATCAAACCACTATCGTGGTGCTGCCTTCATTGTTGAACCACTATTGTCATCGTGGAACCACTATCACAGGATCACCAACATTTTGTCAACACATTCACCTTTGCGATACACCTTCACTGTCAGACTACCACACCTAGCTGACGCTGCTAGACCCCCACAACAGTAGTCTGGCAAACTACGCTATTGCCCCCACTACTTTTGTTACTTGATCATCATCTAACGGTTGATGCTACATCCTGACCATTGTTGTCTAGCTGTTGCAGCCTCCATACTTTCGTCATCTGGTCGATGCTGCTAAACCACACCCATTGCCATTGAATCATCGTTGTCACTACAATCATAGTCAGATGACAATCTCCCAGCACCTGACGTTGCCTGACCACTATCGTTTATCCATAGCCAAACCACAACAATACAACCAAGGCCACCGCCACCATTGCTTGACCAAAGACACAGTTGTTGTTATCGCCATCACTATTAAATTTAAATCTTCCTCACACAACCCCTACTGACGGTTTTCTGCTGTCGCAATCGAATCGTTGTCACCTCTCCAATATTTTATGTCTTATTTTTAGTGAGAGTCTGGTCGATAACTTCAACTCTTGTAATGCTATTTTATATTGTTTAAGGTCGAGTAAATCTTATAATATATATCTGAATAATGAAATCATTTAAACCGTGCTAAGCCGGTGTACTTCTCTAATTCAGATTTTCAAAGTAAAAACTCTTAATATCTCATTTATTAGAACTTCAGTTTGCTTTTTTGAGTGTTTCTTAATTGTTTTTTGCTTTTGTCTTATCTTTGGTGTTTTATATTTTTAGCTGATGGATGTGTTGCATTTTTCTTTTTTTGGAAAGAGATCCTTTTTTTTGTTGGTGTTTTGTAGGGCGTGTCAGTTAGGATCTCTTTGCAGGTGTTGTTATTTTTCTGTGTTAATAAATTGAGAGCGAAAAAAGATGCAATTACGAAATTGTCATGACAATTGGTAAGTATATGGAAATAAGTTGACTATTTATGCATAAATATGGAAATAATTTGACTATTTAATGCATAGTTCATTAACTCAATAAAAAGTAGAGGATCTTTGGTTTTTTCTGAAAACAATTGGCATCAAGTTTCCAAAATATTTCTTCTAAATAATATTTATTTTGCACTCATAATAACATACAATTTGTCACACTAAAACATAATGTAATTGATTGAATTTTTATAATTCAAAGCTGTAAAATAAGCCCAGGAAGTGACATAATTAATTTAATATTTTAAAAGAAATATCTAATTGAATTTTTAGACTACGTACTTGTCTTGAGCCTTGGAATTATTAATGGTGGTGGATTAGGCGAGGCCACGAGGTAATTTGGACTCTAATCCCTGATTTATTCAGCTACTTTTAATTAATACCGGTCTGTTAACGGAAATTAGCAACTAATTGTTTTCAAATCTCTGACTTTTTTTTTTCACTTTGTTTTTTTATTTATCATTTTTTGACCATGGAGAAACGATGAACGAAAGAGAGGAATACTTAGGGTGTTGTAAGATAAGATATACACCAGTTGATGTGGTATATATAGAAATCAAATAGGAGAATGATATTTGACGAAATAAAAAATAGAACGGGAAAAATCACTACATAACAGAACACATATGCTTACGTTGTTTGGCAAATTGTCAGCGTCAACTGAGTTGCAAATGATTTTACTACTTGAGGAATTTACACATGTCCCACAGTATGAACAATATCTTGCCTCTGTTGAAAACCTTTTTCAACAAGTCTAGCATTGTACCTCTTAGTGTTATCATGCTCAGTCTTCACCTGGTACAACCACTTGTTGTGTAATGTCTTCTTCCTTGGTGGAAGTTCTGCCAGCTTCCACTTGCTTAAACTTTCATCTTGCAATATTTCCTTATAGCTCTGTGGTTCTCCACCATCTCTCTGTGGAACAATAGGAATAGGTGCCCCAGACCCACTCTCCTCTTCACTTCCATCATCAACAGAACTATGAACTGCTAACAATAGTGCATCTTGTACTTCTTCAGATACCACATTTGTGCTATCATTTTTCCATCTTCTTGGGATTCATGCAGTTTTTCCTTATGTGACCAGCATTGCCACAATTCCAACTGATTGTCTACTGACCAGACTTTGATTTTGATCTCCCTTTATTTGAGTTCCTATCATGTCATCTCTCTCTGAAATAAACATTCAGTGTCTAACTCATACCTGAGATCTTACCAAAATGTTTCCTGCAAACCTCCTCAGCCAAAATCAAATCACGAATATCAGTTTAGATTTACCTGCAGAACTGCTAACTGTCATCCTCATAGCTTCCCAACTATTTGGCAACGATGCCAATAATATTAGTGCACGTATCTCATCTTTAAAATCAATTTCAACAGACGACAATTGATTTGTGATAACATTGAAATCATTCAGGTGTTGAACAACAGAAACACCTTCCGTCGTCTTCAAGATGAATAACTTCTTCATCAAGTACATAAATCGATCAAGATATCCCTGCTGAATCAACCTTTCAATTTCCTTCCTAAGGATTTTACATGCTTCAGTGGTGTGGCCACGACTTCGATGAAAATGACAGTATTGTTTTTTATTTCCTGTGTTAGGTTTTAAGGGGTGAGGCCACTTAACAATTTGCTCATCCTTGATGGTCATCAAGATGTTTGCACGTGACGTGTTGAGTGGTTTGTACTCTTTCTTAGGTCGATATTTAGTTCTTTGACCCGCAGGTTGAAGGAGGAGGTCATAATTCTTCGGTTGTTTAGACTTTCTTCGTTATAAAGATTTGTTATTGTCTCTGGAGTTACCTTTGCGCTTTCCTCCAAATTTCTCTAATTATTCCTTATGTGCACTGATAACCTCGTCTGCAGTGATTTGGGTCTCAATACGATGGACAATATCGGCATAAGAATGAACTGTCTCCTGCATCAGTGATGAGTAGAAGGGTCCTAGGCAGAGTCCTCCAAGGAAAACCCCCCTAAGTAACTCTGGATCTACTCATGGAATTTGACGGGCTTCAACAGAAAACCTGCGGAAGTTGTCTTTAAGTGACTCTCCTCCACTTTGACGAATTTCTGAGAGATGGGATGAATCCTTGATAATTCGTAGATTTGCTATGAACTGCTCCACAAATAGTTTGGCAAGCTCGTTGAAGCTATTTATAGTGCCCCCGACAGAGAGTAGAACCAGGTTCGAGCTTGTCCCTTAAGAGTGGCTGGGAACACCTGACCTATAAGTGCATCAGAGGCACGTTGAATGCCCATGATAGTTGGATAATGATCCATATGTTCATAGGGGTCAGTTATCCCTTCATATGCGTTAATGTTCGGTAGCTTGAAGCCTGTTGGGATAGGGTGTTGGAGGACTTCAGTCACTAAGGGAGAGGATTCAGGGATGTTACAGTGAGTGTGAAAGCAATATTTTTTTCTCAAGGGGGAACGCTTCTCGGACGAGGCGATGTAGTTCGTTAAGGATGACATCATCTGGAACTGTAGCAAGACGTGGTGGTGCTAGGGGAGTTGCATGAGATTGATGAGTGGAACTTGCGGTGTATAGGAGTTCAACATCACGTCCTGGCAAGGGAATTGTTCCCTTATGAGTGGGGGGACGGTACGAGTTCCTCTAGGTAGTATGTTTCTCGTAGGTCGCAAATTTAATGGTAAACTAGTTTCGATCATCGGTGAGGATAGTGGTTGTTGGATCCCTCGTAGGAATTATATGATCTCTAGTTGAGAATCCTCCATTCTATGTATTCGTTCTTCCATAGAAGGGCTCGAAACCCCCTTGTTGGTTGGATAACGTCTTCCAAGGTGGGAAGATGAAGAAAAATGTCCCCCTTGACTTCGTGATTGTTCCTTGGAATGATAGGAGTTAGAGCGAGCTACTCCGTTGTCCCGAATATTTTGTTTGGTGGCCATGTAGGAAATTGAGCAACTACTTTAGTGGTGGGATTGAGAGTTTCCCACAGACGGTATCAAACTGATGTGTGTTTGAAAATTTGCAATGGTAGAGTAACAAATTATCGTCTTAGCATTGTACAAAAGTTCAGCACACACATAGATGAAATAGAAAAAAAATGGTGATGACTCCAAAAGTTTTTATGTGGAAAACCCGTTAAGGAAAAACTATGGGGCCTGACCTAGTTGTGGAAATTCACTATTGATTGATGATTACCAAAATCCTGTGGCCCACAGATAGGAAAGGGTAACTATATTTTTCATATTGCAATGTCGACTGACGACGTCTGGTTGGTGGAGGTTGACGACGGTCGACGGAAGTTGACGACGGTTGGCAGTAGTCGACGGCGGTCAGTGGTGGTCGTCAGCGATCGACGGCGGTTGACGACGGAGGTCGGTAGTGGTCGACGGCGGCTGGCGGTGGTCGACGTCGATTGGAGGTGATGCTGAGCTGCAGCTTCTCCTCAAGACCTCAGACTCTCTCTAGACTTCCTCTCCCCTCATGAGAGGGATGAGGCTCTATTTATAGTGTTATGGGTGTAATTAATGTGAGAATATGAATCATTTTGATCGGATGGTCCAGAGAGTTTCCCTCGATCATACAGTGTTGGATGGACATTTGAGTGACTTAATGATGTTGGAATTGAGTGATCTTGGGCTCGTTGGATTCGTCTTGTCGAGCCGCTTGATTTGAGTATAAACCTGTCATATTTGACAGTCGTTTGAATTTTCAAATAAATTCATAAATTTTCTAACTGTGGTTTAATGACTTGATCTGGGTTTGATTTGACTTAGATTGAGCTAGTTTTCATATCAATAGGTCCGTCTCATTGAACATGTCAGTTTGACCATAAGTTCGCTGAAATTGGAGCTCTAGACTACTTTTTATCAAAAATTGAATATTTTTTGCTTAAAATATCATCTCAAAATTCATGTCATGCGTCAAGATTCGTGTTGGATGATATAACATATTCTTTCATATATATGCGGATATGGTACATGGCTGACATGCTTTCCACTTCAGATTTATCAGTAAATAAACAAAATATCGATGATGCGGACAACGGAACAGCTGAGTAGAAGACTATTAGAATAATATTAGCTTTAATGAGATAATTGGACATTAACAATTAATTTCTTTAAAATGATTATTTTTTATGTTGTATTTATTAAGAAGAATAAATTTATTATTATAAGAATTAGATTCTATAATTTCCATATTAACTTAATTTGTATAATTAAGAAATCATTTGCTCCTCCGGTCATGAATAACCTCTTGCAACTGACCCATATCCATACTTTAATTTCTTATATATAGCGTTCATTTAAAGTGATAAACTAACCCATATCCATACTTTGATTTCATAATAAGAAAAATAAATCTAAGTATTTGTTAACTTATTTTTATTTTCTTTATATCTATTTTTAAAATATAAATATAATTTATAATCATGTCTTAAATATCGATGCATTGTATTAAAGGTATCTATGAAATATCTAGGAGAAATTGCAGTCTTCGTAGCTGCCCTAAAAACTTTGTGACCAACGGCTAGTATTTATTGGACTAGTTCTCTAACCTTTGCTTTATTTTCTTTTGAGAATGGGGTAAGACTTTGGAGTTGGCTGACCTTTTTCTTCATATTTAAAAATACTAATTAGTTTGTACAAACATAGAAAATTTAATTGGCTGTTTTATAAGATGATCAAAATTTGAATGTGACAGAAATTAAATTTTAAATTTATATATATATATATATATATATATATATATATATA
>JXCR01148491.1:80814-114303 GCA_002079205.1 Phalaenopsis hybrid cultivar
TATATATATAGTAGCATTTAGTGGTGCATGGGGGTATTATGGTAAAATACCATCACAATACTACCTAATACTACCAAATCATACTCACAGATTTTGGATGTAACAATCACTCTTATGAATAATGAATGGGAGCACTGCTGAAGTAAGAAGGGGCGGAATCAGCTTATCTCCACTAGGCCTGGAACTTGCGATTTCTTTTACACAAAGATAATTTAGTAATTTTGCACCCCCAAACCCTATCATTTATTTTCTGCCCAATAATTACAAAAAAGTAAACACTTTGCTATTTTGCCCACCCTCAAAATAATGTTGGCTCCAACCCTCATATTTACATGTAATTAGTTATCAAGGCTGATATTATAGGATTAGCTATATAATATAATTGTACAAAATATATGCAAGCTTAAATCAATATAGCTAGCTGTGTAGCAATTGAGTTAGAATTGTGTTTGCCTATTTTTAGAAACTTGTTGGACAAGGTCGAAATTAAGGGCATGCAACATGGTGGTTTTTCAAGCTAAAACTCCTACTTATCAAACAAGTATTTTGCTCAAGTATATAAGACCTGTATAAGAAAAATGATCTTATATTTGGCCCACTAAGATAAAACGTAACTTTGGACAAATGGAATATGGCCAATAAGTCCAAATGCATTTGGCCCATTTAAGATATTAAAATTTTCTACATAAAATTGTTCAAAAAGATTTTGCTCATTTGAATATGAATTAATGTCTACATAGCCTTAACTTGAGCCACACGAGTTATACCTGACTAAGTTTTGCCTAATTCGATGGAACGGCCAAAAATCTATAAAATTAATGCACGCTTATGCATTGATAGTTTTTAGATAATTTTGGTACATCAAAACACAATGATGCAATATTTAGGTAAATTTGGCATAACTAAACTTTGATATTATGAGTCATCAATAAATTTATCATTCAGCGTGAATCTCGAAGCATTCAAAACAAATCTCAAGGTATTTTTGGGATTAGAAATATTTCTATTCAAATGAACAATCATTCAAAACTACTATTTCAAGAAACTTAATAGTCAAATTGATCAGCTTGATGAGGTGAACCCAATGACAAAAGAATTGATCCAATCAAAGTCAAATCTAGCCCAGATCAAACAGTTAAATCATTTTTTGAGGCTTCGGGCGAGTAATTGGAAGGTCAAATGGACTCCAAATTTGATAAATTTATAGTTAAATTGAGCATATGAGATGCAACCAACGAGCCTGAGATCACTCATTTTTTTTTATATCATTAAGACACTTAAATGTCCATAAAACATCATCCGATCAAAGGAATCACTCTAAGTTGTNGCCCACTAAGACATCCTCTTGGGCAATATCGCTAACGCATGGTGACCAGCAATGGGTTACTTAGCTAACAAGCCAATTTCTTGAGAATGCACATGCAGATGCAACATAATTCAGTGTGTTGTGACTACTCTTTTGAGGTAGGAGTGATTACGAGATATCAAACATTTGTCAAAAGTATATGATGGCATGTACTAATGAAAAATGTGTTAATAGTGCGGAAATCCAGAATGCAAAGCACATCACATTAGTGATGTGGTACTCGGCGCCTAGAGAATAGAACACCGCAGGAGAAAATTACACCTTGCCCCAATAATGATCAAGCATGCTAGAAACTAACAGACACATGCAACACATATGACATGCATATGACATATCGAGGTAGTGTCTGAGTAGCATGACTTGTGCATCGAATGTATTCAGAGGCCTTTGAAGCATGTTCCATATCAGGTGATAGCCATGTGTCCAAGTAGACACATATTGTGCCCTTAGAGGATTAAGAGGCTTTTAGGTTCTGATATGAAGGTACATATTGAATATAAGTGTGTGAGAAGCAGTGACTCAAGAAAATGCCTAAGGTGTTCTGGGGAGGCGCCGTAGGAGGTGAAGAAGTGTGATCTCGTTAGGGGAGAATCACACAATGGGTATGCTTAGTGTGCAAGCTATCCCCATGAAAGACACATGAGTGTTGAAGAGTGAATATATAAGAACAGTGACTCAAGTGCAAACCACAAGCTATGAAATGTTATCATTATGTATGCTATGCAATCAAACATGCAAAGGTGCATGAGTGTAAGTGTATAACACTAGTGATGTGGTGCATGGTGCCATATAGATATCACGAGGTAGGCACAATGTAACATGCCAAAGTGGGGCATGGATGCCTGCTATGAGCATATGAGGGCATATGCTCAAGGGTGCACAATAAGTTGCGGGGTGTGAATGTGTTCGTGCAAGTAGTATGAAACAAGCATGCAATAATGCAACATTCAAGAGGAATCAATCGAATACGATCAGACAGGTGGCAGTTGATCATTCAAATCGACGGAGGTGGTCGATCAAACCAGCATATACAACAGATCGATGAATGATTGTAAATTGATAAGATCATGTCAGTGGTGGATGATTGATTAAATAAATAGAAGATGACCGAAGTGGTCGATCAGGCCAGCGTGGGCGGCAGATCAATGAATGATGGTTGATTGATAAGATCGAGCTGATGGTAGCCAATTGATCAGAAAGATTGAAGTTGGTCAATCAGGTTGGCATGGGAAATCGATTGATGAAGGGTGGTCTCTCATTACAATCGGGCTAGTGGTGGCTGATCAATCAGAAAGATCAAAGATGATAAATTGAGCCAGCATAGGCGGTCGATTAACGAAGGATGATCAATTGATACAATTGAGTCTGTGGTAGTCAATCGATAGAATAGAATGAAGAGAGTCGATTGGGCTGCATTGGCTACCGATAAATCAAATGGTGGACAATCGATAAGATCAGGTTGGTGGTGATCGAACGATTGAATACACCAATGAATAGTCGATTGCGACGGTGTGGTTAATAGATTGATGAAGGATGGTTGATCGATTCAATCAAGTCGATGATGGTCGATCAATCAAATAGACCAAAGAGGGTCAATCAACTAGGTGTGGGCGGTGGATCGATGAAGGATGGTCAATCGATACAACTGGGTTTGTGGCGGCCACTCGATCGAATAAACCAAAGAGGGTGGATGAAGTCGGCATGGGTGACCGATCGACGAAAGATGATTGATCGATTCCAATTGGTTGGTGGCAGCTGATCGATCGAATAGATTGAAGAGGGTTGATTGGATTGATGTGGGCAGTCGATTGATCGAATAGACCAAAGAGGGTCGACTAGGCCGGTGTGGGCGGTCGATAGATATGATCGGGTCGATGGGGGCTAATTGATTGAATAGACTGAAGATGGTCAATCGGCTGGTTTGGGTAGTCGATCAACGAAGGAAGATGAATCGATACGATCGGGCCTGTGGTGGTAGATTGATTGAAAAGACCGAAGATGGTCGTGGAGCCGGCGTGGGCGGCCGATTGAGAAAGGATGGTCAATTGATACAATCCGACCGATGGTGATTGATCGATCGAATAAACCAAAGATGGTTGATCGAGTCACGGTGGGCAATCGACCTACTAAGGATGACCGATCAATAAGATCAGATCGATGTCGACTGATCGATCAAATAGGCTGAAGGGGGTCAATTGGGCCAGCGTGGTCGGTATATCAATAAAGGATGGTCGATCGATACAATAGCGTCAGTGGCAGCCGATCGATTAAACAGATCAAAGATGGTTGATCGAGCAGATGGAGCCAGTAGCGGCCGACCGATCAAAGAAATGGGGGCGTTCAATCGAATCGATCGGATTGGTGGAAGCCAATTGATCGAGTCGACGAAAGGTGGCCAAACAAACCGATTGAACCGGTGGTGGCCGATCGATCAAGGGACAAAGCGATAAGTGATTGGGCCAATGAGGTGGAAGTTTGATCAACGAAACATACAAAAATGTGACATTTTATGCAATTTTAAAATTCATGCAATGAGCACAATACGAATGCGAACACATAAAATGAAAATACGGTCATGCTCGATGTTGAATTTGATCTGGTCTTAATGACCTTATGGGCTCCTATGGTAGATGATAGAGAGGTTTACCAATGCCTTATTGCATGAAGTAACAAGATGCTCACCTCCATTTGCACGACGCAAGGTGGAGAATCTCGCACGAAGAGGATTCTCCAAGACCAAGAGGGTGAAGACTGAAAGAATGTCTTCATCTTCTTGATCAGTGGGTTTTAAACATCCATCCGAATGAAACCAACGAGGAAAACAATGGGATTAGTACAACCCCATCTTTCAAATTTTTGGACTAAGCAAAAGAAAGGGTAAGTTTTGCTCGTGATTCATAGGGGGATTGCAAAGTACTTAATCATATGGAGCTTTCTTTATGCACAAATATCCAAACCTAAATCTTCTAACATCAAGACCTATGGGCTCTAGGAATGAGGAATATTAGGATTCTTTGAGATTTTTACCCATGTGACGGTTGATCAAAGTGTTCTCTTTAGTTTTCCATGCTCGGACATTGCTAAGAAGAAGCTCTCCATCGTCATTAGAAGAAATGATTTTGTCCTTATCGTCCAAAAGTAGCTTCTTCAAGAAACTCACTCACACACTCAAGACTATGGTGGAGGAAGGAGGAAATGATGGAGGAGAAGAGATTCTCTTGGTAAAGAAGGAAGAAGAAGAAGAAGAAAGGAGCTATAGAAGGCAAAGCCCTTTTACTCACATTTCTCTATTAATATCCACCTCAAGGAAAACCAGCCTTTAAGTTTTATTTAGTAAGAAGAAGAAGAAGAAGCTCCCTAAGGAAGAAGATCACCAGCCCTCCTAAGCGCCCATGACTAGCGCTTATGCGCCAGTTAAACAGAGAGGAGAGAGCCGCGCCTAAGCGTCAGGTACCCTGCGCTTAAGTGACAGAAGTAATTATTTGATGACAAATTTTTTAAGAGGTATTTGAAGCAACCCAGTGTAAAAACGTGGAAAATAGTAATAAGCTTTGGTTTTGAGGAATGTCTAATTATGAGATAATCAAACTAAAATTTTGATTATCTAATTTCTCTTGTTTTATCAAGTGCATAATATATTTTCCCTGTGGGTTCGATATTCAGAGCTTAATCAAAAAATCTTATATTACTTGATAATGATATGTATACTTGCGTAGTACTCATATAAAATACTATAAATGTATTCTTACTTGCTTTGAAATTAAAAATTTACCTAGCTTTTGCTTGAGATCAAGTTTTTGGCTTTGTTGCAAGTTAAGAATTATAAATAAGGAAAAGCATATAATCGCATACATCATGTTTACATCTATAAAGAGAATTAGGATCGATGACGCACCTTGAATACAATGCAGCAATATATCCCAAATACGAGTTAGCAAATAATGTCATATTAAAGATCTGGTGATAACTCCCTACAACAACTACTTACAATCGTCTTACAATGAATATAGTTGTTTCCTCTAGACTTCTGAAGTCTCCTCATGTTGTATTCCAACAAGTGTTGCCTCTAGTGTAATAGTAAACCTAGGAAAATGGTTATATCCATCATCGGTGTAGCACCAACTATGGCTTTTGTGGACAATTGATGCTATTGTAACTCCCCAATGCAACCTATATGGCTAATTGCTACTACAACTCTTCTTTGTGCCCTATATAGCTAATTGTTATCATTACAACCTTCCACTACAGTATTTGTGGTCAACTGATGCTCTTGCAGTGACCTACTATAGCCTTTATGGTCAGTTACTACTGTAATTTCTTACTACGACCTACATGACTAATTACGACTTATGTGACTCATTGCTATTGTAGCTCCTCACTGTACAATTGCTACCACACTCCCCTAATGCATGATGTAATGTAAAATATTTGTCGCCCAAATAGCTAGAATGACATGTATGCAGAAATAATAAAACTCCCCTAATCAAACATTGACAGAAATTTCAACAATAGTAATAAGCTTTGGTTTTGAGGAATCCATATAATCAATTGGATCCCTTATGCTTAACTAAGGATGTTAGGAGACCCAAGTCTAAACTCAAAATCAATAAATTTTAGTTTAGATCATACATATTAAACCTTAAAAGCTTAGTGCTATGTCAAAAAAGATATGATTAGTGCTCAGTGATTTGAATAGAATAATCATAAGCACAACATTCTCTAATTAAAAACTTAGAAGCTATTTAGTATCACTTCTAACTTTTCCTTTAATTTCTAGCTCTTTAAAATTATTTATTTAACATATTTTTACATGCATTTATTCATATTTTTTTTAAAACAAATCAAATTATTTTCAGAAACACTCAAAAACACCTCAATTATTTAAAAAAAAAAAAAACTAAATGTGTTAAACATACCAAATATATTTTACTTGAAATAAAAATATAAATAAACTAATAGAAACCAATAAATGAAAATAAATAAATAAATAAATAAATAAAAATGATCTCAAATGCCCAATAAATAAATAAAAGAAAATAAGAAATATCAAATTCAAAACTAATTAATAAAGCCTCTACCCTCAGATCAAAGAAACCCATGATTTTAATATTTTATAATTAACAAAATCATAAAATCACAAATTAATTTATAATTTTTTAAATTGATTTACCATTCAACAGTCCTAATAGAAACTTTAAATTAGAATCAAAACAAGGGCTTGCCTGGCAATGCAGCGAAAGCAATACATTTGAGACTAAGCATTCTCCATCACCGCCTCATTGATTTCCTCGACATGATCCCGCAGGACTTCCCACTTCACATGACAGAAGATGTAACGTTAGGAGCAGAAGATAGATGAATAGCAGCAATCATTCAAAAGGCACTAATCGGTACCTGATCCAATGGAAGAGAGATGCCTGCACGCAGAGAAGTATCACAAAACATGTTGAAAGTAAGGCATAAAATCGCCATATTAGAGGAATAGTTATCTTTACTTATAACAAGGTTAGGGTGGTTCAAAATTCCAAAAAATATGTCCAAGGGCTGTGATTTGGACTCAACAATTCAATACACTATAATATCTATTTGTGGCATTGTGCGCGTGCGTGTGTGTTGTGGGAGAAAGTATTGTGTCTGGAGTGCGGACGTAATATTTTTCCGTGTTACGGAGGATGAATTAAAAGCGGATCAAAAGAAATGTGACAGATGATAACTCGTTTTCAACCAAAAAATTATTTGACATCATTTCACTCTGAGTCATGTGTATTTATGTATCTAACACCTAAACTTCAATTTTACATACAAGCCAAGTTACATATGCATGTAAAGGTGTATTTCACTTTTCAAAAGCTTGAATGGTGGCATATTTTTTTGTGATATGAAAGATTTCGTTAGTGTATATATAAAAAGTTAAGTTTAGGTGTTATATGTGTAAAAATGCCTAATGTTAAAGATGATGAATTTATGTGTACTTATATCTGTCATAGCTATTTGTTTGCATGTTAGATTAAAAATTTATCCTCAAAGATAAAATATGAACCAAAATCATGTCAATTTTTACTCAAAATGAGCTCGAATCAAAATAAATGGGCAACTTCATCATTAAATCAAGAATGGATTGATCATATGCCCGGCTTGATCTGACTTAAAGTTAAATCAAATGAACTTGGACCGGCTTGATCTGACTCAAATTGACTCCAGATCAGACTGTTGTCCAAGTCACGACAAGCTCGCGACACATTAACAGTTGCGTTTTTGAGCAAGCACATAACAAACCCAACAAATATATATATATATATATATATATATATATATATCAACTCATTAAGTATTTAGTGTTCATCCAAAACCCTCGTGAAATAAGCAGAGCCAAGTTTTGGCACAAAATTTAAGTTTTGATTGTGATTCAAACCTAATTTCATTCTAAATCTCTCAACTTAGAGCAATCAATTTAGCATTAGTAGAAAATGAAACTTTCACATTTACATACATACCACACAATTCTTATGACATANGGCTAATTGTTATCATTACAACCTTCCACTACAGTATTTGTGGTAAACTGATGCTCTTGCAGTGACCTACTATAGCCTTCATGCTCAGTTGCTATTGTAATTTCTTACTACGACCTACATGACTAATTACGACTTATGTGACTCATTGCTATTATAGCTCCTCACTGTACAATTGCTACCACACTCCCCTAATGCATGATGTAATGTAAAATATTTGTCGCCCAAATAGCTAGAATGACATGCATGCAGAAATAATAAAACTATCCTAATCAAACATTGACAGACATAACCACAATAGTAATAAGCTTTGGTTTTGAGGAATCCATATAATCAATTGGATCCCTTATGCTTAACTAAGGATGTTAGGAGACCCAATTCTAGACTCAAAATCAATAAATTTTAGTTTAGATCATACACATTAAACCTTAAAAGTTTAGTGCTATGTCAAAAAAAGATATGATTAGTGCTCAATGATTTAAATAGAATAATCATAAGCACAATTCTCTAAACTTAGAAGCTATTTAGTATCACTTCTAACTTTTCCTTTATTTTCTAGCTCTTTAAAATTATTTATTTAAAATATTTTTACATGCATTTATTCATATATTTTTTTTAAAACAAATCAAATTATTTTCAGAAACACTCAAAAACACCTCAATTATTATTATTTTTTATTTTTAAAAAAAACTAAATGTGTTAAACATACCAAATATATTTCACTTGAAATAAAAATATAAATAAACTAATAGAAACCAATAAATGAAAATAAATAAATAAATAAAATAAAAATAATATAAAATGCCCAATAAATAAACAAAAGAAAATAAGAAATATTAAATTCAAAACTAATTAACAAAGCCTCTACCCTCAGATCAAAGAAACCCATGATTTTAATATTTTATAATTAACAAAACCATAAAATCACAAATTAATTTATAATTTTTAAATTGATTTACCATTCAACAGTCCTAATAGAAACTTTAAATTAGAATCAAAACAAGGGCTTGGCTGGCAATGCAGCGAAAGCAATACATTTGAGACTAAGCATTCTCCATCACCGCCTCTTTGATTTCCTCGACATGATCCCGCAGGACTTCCCACTTCACATGACAGAAGATGTAACGTTAGGAGCAGAAGATAGATGAATAGCAGCAATCATTCAAAAGGCACTAATCGGTACCTGATCCAATGGAAGAGAGATGCCTGCACGCAGAGAAGTATCACAAAACATGTTGAAAATAAGGCATAAAATCGCCATATTAGAGGAATAACTATCTTTACTTGGTTCAAAATTCCAAAAAATATGTCCAAGGGCTGTGATTTGGACTCAACAATTCAATACACTAAATATCTATTTGTGGCATTGTGCGTGTGTGTAGTTGTGTTATGGGAGAAAGTACTACATCTGAAGTGCGGACGTAATATTTTTTCGTGTTACGGAGAATGAATTAAAAGCGGATCGAAAGAAATGTGACAGATGATAACTCGTTTTCAAACAAAAAATTATTTGACATCATTTCACTCTGAGTCATGTGTATTTATGTATCTAACACCTAAACTTCAATTTTACATACAAGCCAAGTTACATATGCATGTAAAGGTGTATTTCACTTTTCAAAAGCTTGAATGGTGGCATATTTTTTTGTGATATGAAGGATTTTGTTAGTATATTATATAAAAAGTTAAGTTTAGGTGTTATATGTGTAAATATAGAAGAATTAAGCGGTATGTATATAAAATGCCTAATGTTAAGATGATGAATTTGTGTGTACTTATATCTGTCATAACTATTTGTTTGCATGTTAGATTAAAAATTTATCCTCAAAGGTAAAATATGAACCAAAATCATGTCAATTTTTACTCAAAATGAGCTCCAATCAAAATAAATGTGCAACCTCATGATTAAATCAAGCTTGATCTGACTTAAAGTTAAATCAAGTATTGTGTCTGGAGTGCGGACGTAATATTTTTTCGTGTTACGGAGGATGAATTAAAAGCGGATCAAAAGAAATGTGACAGATGATAACTCGTTTTCAACCAAAAAATTGACATCATTTCACTCGAGTCATGTGTATTTATATATCTAACACCTAAACTTCAATTTTACATACAAGCCAAGTTACATTATGCATGTAAAGGTGTACTTCACTTTTCAAAAGCTTGAATGGTGGCATATTTTTTTGTGATATGAAAGATTTCGTTAGTATATTATATAAAAAGTTAAGTTTAGGTGTTATATGTGTAAATATAGAAGAATTAAGCGGTATGTATATAAAATGCCTAATGTTAAAGATGATGAATTTATGTCTACTTATATCTGTCATAGCTATTTGTTAGAATGTTGATTAAAAATTTATCGTCAAAGATAAAATATGAACCAAAATCATGTCAATTTTTACTCAAAATGAGCTCCAATCAAAATAAATGTGCAACCTCATGATTAAATCAAGCTTGATCTGACTTAAAGTTAAATCAAATGAACTTGGACCGGCTTGATCCGACTCAAATTGACTCCAGATCAGACTGTTGTCCAAGTCACGACAAGCTCACGACACATTAACAGTTGCGTTTTTGAGCAAGCACATAACAAACCCAACAAATATATATATATCAACTCATTAAGTACTGAATCAAAACTAAGCAATGTAAATTTAATATTAGGGGCTTTTACATACATACCACACAATTCTTATATATTTACATATCTAACACCTTAACTTTCATATTTACATACATAACACTCAAATCTTTGACATCACATCACAAATAACACTCACTAACTTTTTAAATTTGAAATGTTATCTATCATAGATTTTTAATACCAAGGTGTTATAAGAGTATATATCAAACTCTAGGTGTAAGATATGTAAATGCATAAAAATTGTGACATGAGCATGTTGCATTACTTTCCTACAGACAAAGCTTTTTACCAAAATAAGTACAATGATCCTCACCATGACAACCCGAAAACACTGAAATTCCCAACAAAATATTTATTGTTCATCCAAAAACCGTCCAAGTTTTGGCACAAAATTTAAGTTTTGATTGTGATTCAAACCTAATTTCATCCTAAATCTCTCAACTTAGTGCAATCAATTTAGCATTAGTAGAAAATGAAACTTTCACATTTACATACATACCACACAATTCTTATGACATATCTAACACCTAAACTTTCACATTTACATACATAGCATAGCACTCTAATCTTTAATATCACGTTAAAAATACCACTAACACTAATAGTATAAAAGTAAAGTGCACCATTTCATGCATCGGTTCATGACAGCAAAGTGTAATAAATATAAATTTTAAACTTTAGGTGCTAGATATGTAAATACAAAGGAGTTGTGAGGTATGTATGTAAATTTCTCAATAAAAAGAATGGCCATGATGAAGTGCAATTTGGCCTTGTCCATAAAGATAGCAAATCTTTGATCAAATTGACATTTTTACTTCAGGGTTCAAAACGTATGACAAAAAGCAGCTAAAGTTGCCATTATGAATCATCTTAATCATCCTCCAATAATTTATATTTAGTGCTTCACTCTAGATTATTGAGTCTTTTCAACCACTTCTATATTTATTTAGGTCAACCCTAACACCTTCGACCAAAATCATGTAGCTTCACTGATACCGGAACTAGTTCAGAAATCGGCAGAAAAGAAACAAACTTTATTAAGCAATGATATAAGATTATAACACAACACAAACTGAAAAGGGAAAATACAATAACACGCATAAACAAACATGCCTAAATGTATTCAAATGTGGTGGGGCTGCAGGTTCAAAGGGGAGAACAGAAGGAGGGTGTGGGATGGTCGTGTGAGGTGGCGATAACCTAAGAAGTTAACAACCTCCAATGAAGTTCATAGATCTCTCGTTGCATCTCCTCCCGGGTAGGCTTGAGCATGTATCTCTTAGTAGCATGGCTACGGTTTAGGGTTGGGGGTGAAAGAGGGTAAAAATAATTGGTTTAAGGTTGCTGCTTTGAAAATCAGCAATGGGGGATTAGAGTTAGGGATATGTGGTATTGGAAAAGTTATTTGACAGTAGGAAAAAAAATTTTGGGTTATGGCGGATGCTAGTAACCCTAGGATAGGACTAGGGTTAGGCTAGCTCTGATACCAAATGATACCGAAACAAGTTCATAAATCAGCAGAAAAGAAACAAACTTTATTAAGCATTGAATTAGGGTTACATCACAACACAAACTGGAAAGGGAAACACAATAACACGAACAAACAAGCACGGCTAAATGCATTTGAAGGTGGTGGTGCTGCAGGGTCAAAGGGGACAACAGAATGAGGGTGTTGGGTGGTCGGGTGAGGTTGTGATGACCTGAGAAGGCTGCAGTTGAAAGGAAATGCTGCAGTAACAGCCACAACAGCAAAGGGGTGTGCAGTAATAGCAGGAGCAGGGACAAATGTTGTACGGGGCAGTGGAGGAGCCGGCTAGAAGCAGAAAACTAGCCTGGAGGGCTGGACAGCAGGCTTGCTGTAGGAGAGGACAGAAAACATTTTTTGTGTTCGAAATATAAATGAGTTAACCACGAACTGCGGTATTTTTAACCGAGTTGAACAAGAATAGTTATATTTTTTAACGAATCGAACACGAGCTGACCCTTTACACCTGCCTGATGGTGTGGCGCAAGCCAAGGAGGGTAAGTCGGGAAAGATGATCACTGTCTCGAGAGAGGGATGCAACCAAAGCACCACCCAATCTATTGAATAGAGCNAAAACACGACGATAGAATAAGGGTGTTGGGTGGTCGGGTGAGGTGGTGATAACCTGAGAAGGCTGCAGTTGAAAGGAAATGCTGCAGTAACAGCCACAATAGCAAAGGGGTGTGCAGTAATAGCAGGAGCAGGGACAAGTGTTGTACGGGGCAGTGGAGGAGCCGGCTAGAGCAGAAAATATTTTTTGTGTTCGAAATATAAATGAGTTGAACACGAACTGCAGTATTTTTTAACGAGTCGAACAAGAACAGTTATATTTTTTAACGAATCGAACATGAGCTGACCCTTTACATCTGCCTGATGGTGTGGCAGCAAGCCAAGGAGGGGAAGTCGGGAAAGATGATCACTGTCTCGAGAGATGGATGCAACCGAAGCAACACCCAATCTATTGAATAGAGACCTCGAAAGGAAAAATAAGACGCCGACGGATATCCTTGGCATATAACTAAAATCAATCGCACAAAACATAATCCTACTAAAGAGAAATAACATATAAATAGAAAATGGATAGCCGGGANGAAAAACAAGACGCCGACGGATATCCTTGACATAAATCTAAAATCAATCGCACAAAACATAATCCTACTAAAGAGAAATAACATATAAATAGAAAATGGATAGCCGGGAAACGAAAACAAGAAGGGTAGGAATAATTCCCGTCCAATGAAAATAGGAAGTGAGGCAAATTCAGCCTTCTGTTGGACCGAACCCCTCCGGCTGAACTGGCAGGGGCCGGCTCAGCCCCCAAGCCCTACGTCATTCATATTATTTCTTCTAACCTCCCTCAAATAAAACCACCTCGCTTATTTTAGTTATTATTGTCTTATCTTTAAGCATTGCCCACACAATAGATAAAAGCATTTCTTACTATCCTTCCTAATTTTACACTATCCGTTTTAATATTATCATTTCCACNCCCGAACCCCTCCGGCTGAACCGGCAGGGGCCGGCTCAGCCCCCAAGCCCTACGTCATTCATATTATTTCTTCTAACCTCCCTCGAATAAAACCACCTCGCTTATTTTAGTTATTATTGTCTTATCTTTAAGCATTGCCCCCACAATAGATAAAAGCATTTCTTACTATCCTTCCTAATTTTACACTATCCGTTTTAATATTATCATTTCCACAATATCTACCACACAGCTTCACTATTAGTAATTTTCTTATTGCCCAACACTAGGATGATTCTAATTGCTATGTGCTAGACTGAAAGCCATGCCTTTATTGCTCTAACCATATATGTTGGAAGTTTGCTTCTATTGAATATTAAAATTCACTAATACAAAAGAAAAACATTTATTAAAAAATGATGAGGAGCTAAACCAGCAACCAGTGATTATTATTAGGCTTCAACCCAACAGGTCATTTGTTCCAGGCCTTGAATATGTAATGTGTGTAAGCTTATGATCAAGTTTGCTCAAATTTCTCAAAGAAAAAAAAAAGAATTAGCTGACATTAATAAGTCTTCGTGTAAAAAAATCAGCGCACAGGCGCTCCTTAAGCCATCCTCAAAACAAGAAAATTAGAAGGAAAATTGGGAGAAGAAATAACTAGAATTTTATGGTATATACGTACGGCAAAAATTTCTACATAATTGCACTGTCATACAATAGCCCTCTTACAATGCAAGTCAAGAATGCAATCCTTTAAGACCCTTCAAAATCTACTAAGAATAAAATAGAAATGCAGATTTAGAAGCGGTTTGGGATCATTGTAAATTTTTTTATTTATATTTTATTTTGTTTTGTTTATATTTTACTTGAAATATAACATGTTTAATTGTTTTTAAAAGCACACCAATCAACTTTTATATGTTTCAAGCGCTTCTAAGAACATACAAACTTGCTTTTGAAAATAAAAAATAAAATATGTAAGAAAATGCACTGAACAAACATATTGTTAAAATAAAAGTTAAGAAAAAAAATAAAAAGTGATCCCAAACAAGCCCTTAATAATGATCTCTTTTGTGGAAAAAAGGGTAGATAGATTCTTCAGCANATGACATTAATAAATCTTGGTGTAAAAAAAACAGCACACAGGCGCTCCTTAAGCCATCCTCAAAACAAGAAAATTAGAAGGAAAATTGGGAGAAGAAATAACTAGAATTTTATGGTATATACGTACGGCAAAAATTTCTATATAATTGCACTGTCATACAATAGCCCTCTTACAATGCAAGAATGCAATCCTTTAATACCCTTCAAAATCTACTAAGAATAAAATAGAAATGCAGATTTAGAAGTCGTTTGGGATCATTCAATTTTTTTTATTTATATTTTATTTTGTTTTGTTTATATTTTACTTGAAATATAATATGTTTAATTGTTTTTAAAAGCACACCAATCAACTTTTATATGTTTCAAGCGCTTCTAAAAACAAGCAAACTTGCTTTTGAAAATAAAAGATCAAATATGTAAGAAAATGCACTGAACAAACATATTGTTAAAATAAAAGTTAAAAAGAAAATAACAAGTGATCCCAAACAAGCCCTTAATAATGATCTCTTTTGTGGAAAAAAGGGTAGATAGATTCTTCAGCAAAGGACTGATGTCAATCCTTTATTGATGCAAGTTATACTCAAATGGAAATTGTTAGAAGAGAGAAGGAAAAAGAATCAATAAGGATTACATATTTATTGAATTTCTCAAAGTATTAGAAGCAAATATATCTCTATATAGAAGAAATAGATAACTACAACAAAGAAAAATATAATAAAGGAGAAGATTCTTGGAAAAAGAAAATAGTGCAGATTCTTACCATCATTAAGTTTTTCTTGCCCTAAATAAGTTAAACACGTGTGATAAATAGAATTATGCTCTTCAGCAAACTCAATGTGGTATCAAAGATCTCAACTTGTATTTGGAAAGAATAATAACCAGAGATAAAGTAATTGAAGCTTCTGTTGATAGAACATTGCGACAGTGTTATCAAAGCGCAATTTGCAATGTGATGTACAAGGCTTTATTTTTGTTTCAAAAAGCAAAGCGCAGAAAGAAGCGACATTTTTATTAACTAAAGTGCTAATAAATTACATAAAAAGGTTAATTAATAATTATAAATATAAAGCACGACCTAAAACATGATATAAAATAAAAAAAGAACGTGATGCAATACCTAACTTGAAGGGAACTATTGAGGGTGAACCTACAAATTTAAATTTCAAACAATTTCTAATAGTTTTTTGCTACAATAATTAAAACTTAAAAATTAAAAGAAATCTTATAACTCAACAAAATTTAATTTTTTTTAGCATAAACAAACTAATAAAGTTTCAAGCTTTAGCTAAATTGATTTAGTAGCCATTTATTCCCTCTCACTAAACTATGAACCGAATCGAACACTTNGTTAGCATAAATAAATTAATAAAGTCTCAAGCTTTAGCTAAATTGATTTAGTAGCCATTTATTCCCTCTCACTAAACTATGAACCGAATCGAACACTTTGCTTCAGTAGTTCAAATCATGCTTTGGCAAAGTGAAGCGGTGCCAAGCGCTTCGCTTCGATTTGCATGTAAAGTGCGCTTTTAAAAGCATTGTGTTGCGAGTGTCATAAGAGTACAAATATTTCAGATAAGAGAATTAGGTAAATCTAATGTAGAATGGACGATGATAATTGTAAAAGATGGTACAAATAATATCACTANTCTTCGCTTCGATTTGCATTTAAAGTGCGCTTTTAAAAGCATTGTGTTGCGAGTGTTATAAGAGTACAAATATTTCATGTAAGAGAATTAGGTAAATCTAATGTAGAATGGACGATGATAATTGTAAAAGATGGTACAAATAATATCACTAAACAAATAGGCAAAAATATCAATAGTGAATAGTTATTGGGTGTCAATGAATAGAAAGTACTGATAGAGAGCAAAGATTGAACAATTTCCTATCTATCATTATTGGCTATCATATGAGAATGAATTTGTGTATAAAAGGTTTAGTTCTTTTTAATTTTTAAGAATATTAAGTGCGATATATTGTTTGCTAAGAATTAAAAAGGTAAAATTGAGAATTGAGGTGTTTNTTTAATATTAAATTTAAAGAGATTTAAAAATATTATATAAATATTTAAATTAATTATATATACTTTATATAATAAGTATATAATAAATAAGTAAATTTTTTTATATTTTAAAANGAGATTTAAAAATATTATGTAAGTATTTAAATTAATTATATATACTTTATATAATAAGTATATAATAAATAAGTAATTTTTTTTATATTTTAAAATTAATTGATGTAATTCATAAATATTTAATATTAATTATTTAAAATTTTTAATATTAATTATTGTAATATTATTTAATAATTATTTATAATAAATCAATAATTATTTATAATAATTTAGNTTAGTTCAGAAATCGGCAGAAAAGAAACAAACTTTATTAAGCACTAACATAAGATTATAACACAACACAGACTGAAAAGGGAAATACAATAACACGCATAAACAAACACACCTAAATGTATTCAAATGTGGTGGTGCTGCAGGTTCAAAGGGGAGAACGGAAGGAGGGTGTAGGATGGTCGTGTGAGGTGGCGATAACCTAATAAGGCTGCAGTTGGAAGTAACTGCTGCAATAACAGCCTCCAATGAAGTTCATAGATCTCTCGTTGCATCTCCTCCCGGGTAGGCTCGAGCATGTATCTCTTAGTAGCATGGCTACGGTTTAGGGTTGGGGGTGAAAGAGGGTAAAAATAATTGGTTTAAGGTTGCTGCGGTATTGGAAAAGTTATTTGACAGTAGGAAAAAAACTTTTGGGTTATGGCGGATGCTACTAGGGTTAGGTTAGCTCTGATACCAAATAATACCGAAACAAGTTCATAAATCAGCAGAAAAGAAACAAACTTTATTAAGCATTGAATTAGGGTTACAACACAACACAAACTGGAAAGGAAAACACGACGATAGAATAAGGGTGTTGGGTGGTCGGGTGAGGTGGTGATAACCTGAGAAGGCTGCAGTTGAAAGGAAATGCTGCAGTAACAGCCACAATAGCAAAGGGGTGTGCAGTAATAGCAGGAGCAGGGACAAGTGTTGTACGGGGCAGTGGAGGAGCCGGCTAGAGCAGAAAATATTTTTTGTGTTCGAAATATAAATGAGTTGAACACGAACTGCAGTATTTTTTAACGAGTCGAACAAGAACAGTTATATTTTTTAACGAATCGAACATGAGCTGACCCTTTACATCTGCCTGATGGTGTGGCAGCAAGCCAAGGAGGGGAAGTCGGGAAAGATGATCACTGTCTCGAGAGATGGATGCAACCGAAGCAACACCCAATCTATTGAATAGAGACCTCGAAAGGAAAAATAAGACGCCGACGGATATCCTTGGCATATAACTAAAATCAATCGCACAAAACATAATCCTACTAAAGAGAAATAACATATAAATAGAAAATGGATAGCCGGGAAACGAAAACAAGAAGGGTAGGAATAATTCCCGTCCAATGAAAATAGGAAGTGAGGCAAATTCAGCCTTCTGTTGGACCGAACCCCTCCGGCTGAACTGGCAGGGGCCGGCTCAGCCCCCAAGCCCTACGTCATTCATATTATTTCTTCTAACCTCCCTCAAATAAAACCACCTCGCTTATTTTAGTTATTATTGTCTTATCTTTAAGCATTGCCCACACAATAGATAAAAGCATTTCTTACTATCCTTCCTAATTTTACACTATCCGTTTTAATATTATCATTTCCACAATATCTACCACACAGCTTCACTATTAGTAATTTTCTTATTGCCCAACACTAGGATGATTCTAATTGCTATGTGCTAGACTGAAAGCCATGCCTTTATTGCTCTAGCCATATATGTTAGAAGTTTGCTTCTATTGAATATTAAAATTCACTAATACAAAAGAAAAACATTTATTAAAAAATGATGAGGAGCTAAACCAGCAACCAGTGATTATTATTAGGCTTCAAACCAACAGGTCATTTGTTCGAGGCCTTGAATATGTAATGTGTGTAAGCTTATGATCAAGTTTGCTCAAATTTCTCAAAGAAAAAAAAAAGAATTAGCATGACATTAATAAATCTTGGTGTAAAAAAAACAGCACACAGGCGCTCCTTAAGCCATCCTCAAAACAAGAAAATTAGAAGGAAAATTGGGAGAAGAAATAACTAGAATTTTACGGTATATACGTACGGCAAAAATTTCTACATAATTGCACTGTCATACAATAGCCCTCTTACAATGCAAGTCAAGAATGCAATCCTTTAAGACCCTTCAAAATCTACTAAGAATAAAATAGAAATGCAGATTTAGAAGCGGTTTGGGATCATTGTAAATTTTTTTATTTATATTTTATTTTGTTTTGTTTATATTTTACTTGAAATATAACATGTTTAATTGTTTTTAAAAGCACACCAATCAACTTTTATATGTTTCAAGCGCTTCTAAGAACATACAAACTTGCTTTTGAAAATAAAAAATAAAATATGTAAGAAAATGCACTGAACAAACATATTGTTAAAATAAAAGTTAAGAAAAAAAATAAAAAGTGATCCCAAACAAGCCCTTAATAATGATCTCTTTTGTGGAAAAAAGGGTAGATAGATTCTTCAGCAAAGGACTAATGTCAATCCTTTATTGATGCAAATCATACTCAAATGGAAATTGTTAGAAGAGAGAAGGAAAAGGAATCAATAAGGATTACATATTTATTGAATTTCTCAAAGTATTAGAAGCAAATATATCTCTATATACAAGAAATAGATAACTATAACAAAGAAAAATATAATAAAGGAGAAGATTCTTGGAAAAAAGAAAATAGTGCAGATTCTTACCATCATTAAGTTTTTCTTGTCCTAAATAAGTTAAACACGTGTGATAAATAGAACTATGCTCTTCAGCAAACTCAATGTGGCATCAAAGATCTTAACTTGTGTTTGGAAAGAATAATAACCAGAGATAAAGTAATTGAAGCTTCTGTTGATAGAACGTTGTGACAGTGTTATCAAAGCGCAATTTGCAATGCGATGTACAAGGCTTTATTTTTGTTTCAAAAAGCAAAGCGTAGAAAGAAGCGACTTTTTTATTAACTAAAGTGCTAATAAATTATATAAAACGGTTAATTAACAATTATAAATATAAAGCACGACCTAAAACATGATATAAAATAAAAAAGAAGGTGATGCAATACCTAACTTGAAGGCAACTATTGAGGGTGAACCTACAAATTTAAATTTCAAACAATTTCTAATAGTTTTTTGCTACAATAATTAAAACTTAAAAATTAAAAGAAATCTTATAACTCAACAAAATTTAATTTTTTTTAGCATAAATAAACTAATAAAGTCTCAAGCTTTAGCTAAATTGATTTAGTAGTCATTTATTCCCTCTCACTAAACTATGAACCGAATCGAACACTTTGCTTCAGTAGTTCAAATCATGCTTTAGCAAAGTGAAGCGGTGCCAAGCGCTTCGCTTCGATTTGCATGTAAAGTGCGTTTTTAAAAGCATTGTGTTGCGAGTGTCATAAGAGTACAAATATTTCAGGTAAGAGAATTAGGTAAATCTAATGTAGAATGGACGATGATAATTGTAAAAGATGGTACAAATAATATCACTAAACAAATAGGCAAAAATATCGATAGCGAATAGTTATTGGGTGTCAATGAATAGAAAGTACTGATAGAGAGCATTGATTGAACAATTTCCTATCTATCATTATTGGCTATCATATGAGAATGAATTTGTTTCTAAAAGGTTTAGTTCTTTTTAGTTTTTAAGAATATTAAGTGTGATATATTGTTTGCTAAGAATTAAAAAGGTAAAATTGAGAATTGAGGTGTTTTGTTCTATTGAGGCGAGATATAAACCCCAAGAAATATTGAAACATGAACCTCAAACAAAAAAAAGTCATAAACCTAAAGACAATTCATAAATTGCCACAAACCATAAACATACAGTTATAAAAAATAAAAATAAAAATCTAAATACAAAGAAAATAAAAGTAAAACAACTAAAACAAAGGAAAAAATTTTGCTAAAAAGTTATAAAAGCCACTTAAAAAATAAACAAATTTAAAAGAGGGCTAATAAATTAAATTAAAAAATAAAAATATAAACTTGTAAAAAGAAATTAAAAAAATAGTTGGAAGAAAATAAAAAACTTGAAAAAATAAAACAAACTAATTAAATTTTTTAAGAAAATCAATTTGCAAATTAAAAAAAAAACATAGAAACTTGAAAATATTATCTCTGAACCTATCTACACTCCAAACATAAATCCTCTTATATAACTTAAGAGTAATTTTTAAGTAAATGTTAATTTGTGGCATTAGCCTTATGAGTCTTGGGGCTTATACGTCAAATGAAAAAAAAAGTGAGCCTTGCTCATGCCAGCAAGCCATAAGCCTCAAGGCATGCTTCATGGTAAGGCCTGATCGCATGGCTTAATGGATTTACCTTGAAAGCCCTTTTTAAAAAGTGTTTGCAATTAAAGGATGATAGAGGGTAGTGGGTAAAGCAAAAGCTATAATTTTTATGATCCAGTAAACTCGATTCACATGATAATGCTGCACTCTAGAAGCATAAGAATCAGTTGTAGGAGTTGCTTGACAAAAAGTTCAGCAGACTTGCTTTTTCACCATAGGGACAATTTCTATTTTTTTTGTTTAAGAGGTGGAAACAAGAAGCTGCAACAAAGAGTTGTGAATAAGATAATTGTGAAAAATAAGTATCCGACTCATATTGAAGATTTATTTAACTAGTCACAAGGTGTCTTTGTGTTTTCTAAGGCTAATAGTTGATCCGGTCACCATCCAATAGGCTATATTTCAAGCCTAGTATGGTCATTATCGATTTTTGTTGTCAGTCAGGTAGCCCAACATCCAGCTACATTTATAAATCTAATAAAGAGTTTCCAAATCTTGTTTGGATCTATTTATTATTGTGTTCACATAGATGTTCTGATTTACTTTAAACTTAAGGAGAGCCATGCCGAACATCTTACAATTGCCTTGAATATTTTTAAAGAGAAAAGTTACAAAATCCCCAAACAGTCGGTTTGGCTTAAAAAGGCAGCTTTACTTGGGCATATTATCAATGTAAGTTGAAATTTTTATTAATTCTACTGAATTCAAAGCAAAAATGAATTGGCCAAACTGTAATAAAATCACAAAGATTCACAATTTTGTTAAGCTAGTTGTTATTAGAGAAAATTTGTTGAGATTTTAAAAAACATTGTTGCACACGCGAGTAAACTGATTCAAAAATTATTCAAATATTAGAATGAACAGATTCCTATAAACAAATTTGTAAGAAACACAACATTATTTCAGTTCAGCTCCTAGTTTTATCATTCCTTTTAATATAGATGGAATAACATTTATAATGATGCCTTATATCATAGATTTAGGATATGCTTTGTGGTAACATGGCAGGGCCATCCCTTATACTTACAAAAAAACTCAAAATACAATAAAAGAATTATTGTAAAGAACTTAAAATTGATTATTGTTGTTTTTTCTTTAAAGTTCGAGAGACACAATCTTTATGAAGTTAAAAGTGAAGTTTTTACAGATAAAAAATGATTAAAACATATTTAAATCCAAAAGAGATGAACTAAAAATAAAGATACTGATTTGAGATAATGAAGAATTATAAGCTGCAGATTAGTACCACCAAGGTAAGATTAATATAATGATAAATGCATTGACCAAAATGTCTTTAACTTAGATAGATGGCTTAGATGATCAACCAAGAATGATAATGGAATTTTGAGGCGGAGCAATTTAGCTTGAGATAATACATTAAAATTGGATGTCAAGACGTTGACTTAATGCCACTTAATATCAAAATTAGGAATGGGTTGAAGTCGAAGTTTATTATTCATCATGCAACAATCATTTACATGTTGAGATTTGGAGATCAATTATGAGTTCCATATCAAATAGAACTTTAATAGAAAGTAATTCAGAGCGCACACACTACATATTTATTCACCAAGTGAACAAAAAAATATGAGAAGATGTCCATGAGTTTTTCTAGTGTTTCAGTATTGGCTTGAAGGATGTGACAAGTTTTGTGGAAAATTTTTTGACATGTTAAATGGTTAAAGTTAAGGTCTAACGATTGAGTTGAATTAGGAATTCTTATGCTTCCACTATTCATTTTTCTCTTTCCTCTCATTCTCTATATTTCAGTGATTGATTTGAAAAAAGTAAATATCATTGGTGAAATTTATTAAATATGGGTTTCTATTAAGTGCATGAGTTTCAATCAAATGTGTGCCTTCCTTGACTCATATTTTTGTCATCTTTTATTAAAAGGCCATTACACTTTCAGAAAAAATTGCCTTTTAAGGTTTTTATATGCTTAGGGTGAATAGTCAAAAGGTAGTGAATAATCGTTTAAGAGAAACAACTTGAGTCAAGCAAAATTGACATGCTGGTTCTCTCATAAATTCAAAAATAGATGTAATATAACAACTTAGTTTTTTTTTCACAATATCAACTTTAGTTAGATATTACAGACAAAAAATCTCACATCGGCTAGGTGTAGGGCCGAAGAGCAGTATTTAAGTCCTGGGCTGCCCACCACTCCAAAGAGCTCTTTTGGGAGGTAAAAAGTGGTATCAGAGCTGATTGTTGTCTGTCAGGTGTGTGGACTCTTCATGGTCCAGTGGGACCCTCGGTGGAGCCGATCCGTGACAAGGACGTTACGTGATTGGGTGGAGGAGAATATCGCAGACAAAAAGTCCCACATTGACTAGATGTAGGGCAAAAAACAGTATTTAAGTCCTAGGAAGCCCGCCACCTCAAAGAGCTCTTTTGAGATGTGACAAGTGATATCAGAACAGATTACTGTCTGCAAGATGTGTGGACTCTCCATGGTCCAGTGGGACCCTCAGTGGAACTGATCCGTGACGAGGGTGTCACATGATTGGGTGGAGGATAATTTCACAAACAAAAAGTCTCACATTGGCTAGGTGTAGGACCGAAAAGCAGTATTTAAGTCATAGGTTGTCCACCACCCCTAAGAGCTATTTTGGGAGGTGACAAGTGTCACGGACAAAAAATCCCACATTGGCTAGGTGTATGACCGAAAAGCAGTATTTAAGTCCAAAGCTGCCCACCACCCCTAAAAGCTCTTTTAGGATGTGACAAGTGGTATCAGAGCAGATTATTGTCTGTCAGGTGTGTGGACTCTCCATGGTCCAGTGGGACCTTCGGAGGAGCCGATCCATGACGAGGGCGTGACGTGATTGGGTGGAGGAGAATTTCACGGACAAAAAAACCCCACATCGACTAGGTGCACTTGTCACCTCCCAAAAGAGCTCTTAGGGGTGGTGGGCAGTCCAGAACTTAAATATTATTTTTCGGCCATACACCTAGCCGATTTGGGATTTTTTTTCCGTGACATTCTCCTCCACCCAATCACGTGACGCCCTCATCACGGATTTACTCCACCGAGGGTCCCACTGGACCATGGAGAGTCCACACACCTGACAGGCAGTAATCTGCTCTAATACCACTTGTCACCTCTCAAAAGAGCTCTTTGAGGTGGTGGGCAACTCAAGACTTAAATACTGTTTTTCGACTCTACTTCTAGCCGATGTGAGACTTTTTATCCGTGACATGGAGCTCAATATCATCTTTGATTTAACAAATCATAAGGAGATGCGATTTTACTTAATTTTCAACCTATAAATAAACATGTCAATATTAATGTAATCCAAGCGGATGGACAATAAAAAACCTTATAATGTATATGACAAGTAATCATAGACATATCATGTACAATTAGGATGTGAAATAGCCTTTGATTGAAATAAAAACTTGTTAAATTTCCATTGTTTTGAAAGATTAATAGCCTTAAACTAGAAATTAATGATGAGAAAAACTATTAAAAAAGGGCACTCATGATAGAACAGGCCCTTAGATTCTTTAAATATCAAAGCATAAAGCATATTGATTTAAAATACGTAATGATATGCTAATTGCATAAAGAACTTGGTGTTTATGAAACAAGCATAACTTTTGGTTTTACAAGTTTTAAAATTATTATTTTTCCATTACTTTTGAACAAAGTCATTAGATTTTGAAAATGCGTAAATATTGAAATCATATAGCCATAATGGTAAAAAATGACATGTGATATATGCTTAGGAAAAAGAACGTACAAAATCTCATTAGAATAATGTAAATTGAATTCTTTTTTATCCATGCTATTTTATATCTCTGTGCGTATGGATCAATTTTTAATCATATGATCAATTTTTGATATAATCATAGCATTCATTCAACTTCCACTGTCTTTAATAAGTTTGGACGTTTATTGTCATGCTTAAATTAAGTTTAGGATATAAGTTTCTTCTCCAATCAATCTAGCTTTAACTGCATGATAATAAATCTCATAACTTTTATAGAATTTTCTAATACGAAATCTTCAAGATCAGTTATTTCTTGACCAAGTCTTTGAAATCTCCTTCGTTAATTTCCTTGTCATTTTAATTTTCACCATCAATATGTAAATTCTTTCATGGACATTCATTTGCATAATGGCTACTTTGATAATATTTTATTTTTCGTGTTGTTGAAAAGTAAGAGTCTGATGAATTTTTAATGGAGTTTATTTTGTTAGCCTTATTAACAAGTGGTGTTACAGCCCTCAGATGTAGGTGGAATATTTTGATGCATTGACTCTTTTAGTATATTTATTCAAAATCTCAATATGTGATGCCAACCCATTTTAATATTGGGCTTAATTTGGAACTAAAAAGAACTATTTTTTTATCTTCCACTATTTCAGAATACATATTAGTTCATGAAATTTATCTATATCTTAAGTAACATCATTATTCGTTATTTTAAATAATTAAAATCATTATCAACCACTATATAATAATAAGATATACAAACATATTAAATCTTTTATTTTGACCAACTTGATATTTCTTCCCTGTCATGTCTCTCTACTTATCAATGCTTACATATCATATTTTTTTCCTGTCTAATTAATTCTAACTTAACAATCACCCTTTCTTGATGCTCAATAGGTACAATCTCTCTCATTCAAAGAAGTTATTCATGTCCATAGCCCAATATGAAAATGTCTTTGGACCTATCAGCCCATCAATTGTTGATAGATCAAATTTTAATTTCTTAGCAATAGTTTGTTTCTTGTAAATTTTTACATTTGTAGGATTATATACTACATTGACGAATAAAACAACTAAAGTCAACTAATAAAGCTTAACTTTACTAGTTACTCACAAGTCTAAATGTATTTGCTGAAATTGAAAGGAATAAAGCAAAATGAACGTCGGAAACCAGTCAGAAATAAGGTCCTTGCCTTGTTAAATCTTTATGGGTCATTCAATACATTGTTAAAACATTATAGAAGCAATAATATTATGCTTTCAAAACAAAACAATTACTCCATAAATAAAATATCAATTCTATAGGGTTTGGTTCACTTATTTTGGCCATATTAGATGTTTGGTTCATTGGCAATACTAAATAACCAAGTTATAAATTATTTCTATGTCAGGTGATATCTAAACATCATTGACTTAGATAGTTGCATCATAAAAATTATAACATAGAGGCATATGCCTCGTTTCATGTGCATTGAGGCGCACCTCAACCAATTAAGGCATTAATACGCTCCGACCTAAAAAATCAACACCCTTTTTTAAAACAATAAGGACAAAAACAATATTTCTTCACTAAATCAAACAACTCAAAAAAAAAACAAAGATAAGTACCTAGGATTCGAGATGTAAAAAATCTCCAAAACCTAAACCTAAGACTCACAACTCAATCTCATGCATAAAGCTAACCCTAGATATAACAAGTACATTTATACTCAATAATAATAATAATAAAAGACTAAATTACCCTAGGCGTACAAAAGACAAAATTACCCATAGGTTGGGAGCCCACATGACAATAATCCCCCCTCCCTCGCAAAAGACAACTTGTCCACGAGGTGGGGAAAAAAGAGTGTTCCCCCTCCTTCCCCACAGCTATCTTTCTTTCTTCATTCTCTGCTTCCTCATTCTGCTTTATGAGAATTTATAATCTTCGATCCTTACAGTGGTGTCACAAGGTAAACTTCTCATCACACTGAAAACATAGCTCCTTGAGTCGCTTCTCCCGAATCTTTGTCTTTGTAAGACGCTTGAGTGTTGCTCCCGGTCGTGGTGCATTATTCGTGTCCTGTTCAGCCTCCCTCTGGACTTCCACTGTCTGAACTGTTAGCATCGTCGTGGTTGCAGCAGTTCTGTACGATGCTCCATTTGTGTTGCTCTTGTTGGCTTTCTTCATTTGGTTCTTGTCTTCCACCATCTGGGCTAGCTCCATCATCTCCCTCAATACTCGTAGTCTTAGTAGTCTAAGTGCTACTCGTATGTTGGGTTTTAAGCCCTTCATGAAATTCCCCTCCAGTCCTGCTTTAGAAACCTCCACAGTTGTCTCGACAATAGTTCAAATCTCTCCCTATATTCCATGATTGTCCCCTTCTGAGTCAAGGCATAGAATTGCTCGTGTATGTCTTTTTCCTGAGTGGCTCAGAAACGTTCCAACAAACAATCTTTAAATTCATCCTACGAATGAATCATGTATCTAGCCTCCCTCCATTGAAACCAGGCTAAGTCTTTCCCCTTCAAATACAATCTTGTCGCCATGAGTTTCTCCTCCCCATCTTAATCATTCACCGCAAAGTATTGTTCTGCTCGATACACTCAACCATGTACGCTGTACCCCTCGAAAATCGACATCTTCAACTTCTAGCATCTCCACCCCAACCTCCTGTTCCTCTAGTTTTTCCCCCATGTATCTAGGGTGGAACTCACTCCTTCGATCTTAGGCATACCCAACTCCCGATTCCCTCATTCCTTCATCGTGCTCATCGGTGCCCCTTATACCACCCTCCAATTTTTTGGTCATCCCCCTCTATCGGAAGTCTCCACTCCCCGTCCTCTCAGAGTCCTAGGGGGATGCTCTTGTTAGTAGATGATGTCTTCCTCATTGTCTTCTCGCTAGATCTCCTTCCCTTTTGACCTGACCAAGGATTCTCTGATCAACCTTTGGTTACAGTTTACAACTGAAGCAATTGGCATGGCCTTGGATTGCGTCTCCATAAGTTTTTTCATCATCTCCAGCAATTCTCCTGTACTCTCAAATCCATCCTCCATTCGACTTTCATTGGAAGAAAGCCAATCCTCCATGGCGACGTACCTCTCTTCCAATCCCGATCTAATTTGACTCATCACTTCCTCTAACTTTTCTCCAGATTATCTAATTTCTTGTCTTCCATTCCTCTCTATCGTTTTCGAAACTTGTATGTCGCGATCTCGTGGTTGGTTTAAATCGAGACCATAAAAATCGGCTTGAAACTCTAGACTACCCAACAAGCCTAACTCATTGGGTTTTCACAGGAGACAAAAGGTCCGTCGTCGCCTTCATAGCAACCTCTTGTCGTGATTGTAATGTTGTCGTCGCCCTCTTGTACTCCATCATATTAGGTTAAGAAGGCACTTCTTGTGCGTTGCGATCTCGTTAACTTTCTCTCACAATCTTGTTGGCCTTCCCTGCAAACACCAGTCTCGATTGCCTTCCGAGGATGGAGCTAAAGGAAGAGATCGAAGGAAGTTCTGGGCCTCTACAAGCCACGATTCCAGGTCGTTTGCCTTGCACGCGACTGTACGCGCGCAGAAGACGAATAATGGGAGCTTCAGATCTCTGTTCGTCGCGATCCTTCACCGCAATCTTTCGCATTGACTCTTTCACAGCCCGCTCTAACTCTCTGCAATTTCGTTGTCTCTTTTCCAGTAAGCTGCGAGCGCAAAAGTAACACAGGGCTTCATCACGAAGAAGTTTCCGATCTCGATAAGCGGCATCCTTGGCGTAGAAGCCTTCTCAATGCACCGTGATCGCGTGGTGGCCCTCTTGCTAGCAATTGTATCGTAAGATTCGGTTACAAAGGGATCCCGTCGACACCTCTAAGTTATTTCTCACACCGACAGTGTCTCCCCCAAAATCATGCTCTGATACCAATTGGTACGCTCTGACTTCAAAGTTGACATGTTTTTCTAGAAAAATAAGGGCAACCACAATATTTCTTCACAAAAGCAAAAAACTTAGTGATATAGATGATATTCTTCTCGTGGATAAAACGAGAGAAAAAGCCCAGGAAAAACTTGAATTATGGAGGTCTACTTTNCATTTAGACCAAACTGGGTCGGTTGGATCCAAATAGTCAAATTATGAGGTGTGTTGTATCTTATGGGAAGCTTATAGTCCAAAGCAGTTGGCCAAATTGAGTTTAAAGGTAGTTTCGTTTAAATAAAGCCAGTAGTGTTCAACTAAGTCAATTTGGATTTAATAGCTCCAATTAATCAATCAAGATATTGTTCGCTTTATCCTATGGCCTCACAGTTTTGTCTCGTTGGTGTTAACTTCCCAAGAGGTTACCCACTAAAAAGTGCTACAAAACGCGCAAGCTTAACTTTAGAGTTTTTAACAAAACTTCAATCGTTACACTAAAAGGTATCTCGATGCTTAAGAATTTAGTATCTTTCTACTTGAGCAGTTTCACAATCTCCTCCATTTAAGTAAATGACATCACGTCAATACCGTAAACCCAAAATCATTATCTAGAAAAATAGGATTCTATAGGTGGCCCCTATAAATTCAAAAGTGACTCACACCATGTAAAACTTTATCTCATCTAAGATTCAAGAGGTGAATCTCATGACATAACCCTTTAATCTGTATGACACTCAATTCTCATTTTCAGATTATTGCAATGCTTTGATAGCATTTGTAAAAGCCCAAACTCTCACCCATTAAGATATGGTCTGCTTTGGCTTAATGCCCTCACAATGTTGCCCCGTTGGTGTGACTGCCTAAGAGGTCCCCATCCTAGGAGTGCTCCCACACGAGCACACGTAACTTTAGAGTTTCTGATGAATTCCAACCGTCACACTAAAAAGCCCCTCGATGTTTAAGATTCCAGCTTCATTTTACTTAAGGGGTTTTCGTAATCTACCCCACTCAAGTAACTAACTTACTCATCGATACTCCAAATCCAGAATCATCCACAAAGCTTATAAGGTTCTAGTTGTGGCTCCTAGAAATTCAAGGGGTGGCTCCCACGATATCAGGCTGGTGAAATACTCTGATACCACTTGTAACAGTCTGACCTATCATCCATCGAAATAGTGTCTATTTTGGCCCATGAGCTCACAGTTTTGCCCATTGGTATAACTTCCCAAGAGGTCACTCATCCCAAGGGTGCTCCCATGCGAGCACATTTACCCTTAATTGTTACACAAAAAGGCACCTTGATGTTTTAGAGTTTAGCTTCTTTCTATTTATGGGGTTCCATAGCCTATGAGTTATGGCTATCCTCTAAATAAAATATGGGAGCTCTATAGTCCATTTGTTAAGAAAAGTTGAGGTCATAGATCCAATTGGGCTCAAGAAATTAAATAGATTAAGTTTGACTTTGCTTGGTCAAATGGTTTACTAAGCAAGATTAAGGGCTCCCAAAATCAAAATGTGTATGAACCACTTAGGACACCATACAGATGGTTTATTATGAACAAATGGAGGTGACGTTCGAATTAAGCCAATATCTAGTTTAAGTCTATGCATTCAACTTGGAGACATAGCAAATTGACTAATTAGGTTAATAAAGATTATGTGATCTATAATGAACATATCAAGCTGATTGGTCTCATTAATTTGATTGATTCGGATGAAATTAATCAAAATCCTTAGGTGTCGTTAAGTTAATGAACTAATTTGAGTAAATTTAAATCAATTAACTTAACTAAGGGGCAATTCAATCAATTCACCTAACACCATAAAATCTCCTTAATCACCCACTAAACTATAATCAAATAAGTTAAGTCAATTGGGGTTTTATTGACCTAACCAAAGGCTAGTAAATCAATTCCACAAATTGGTTAAAAATATTAATTGCAATCGGTTTGATTAAACTGATCAATTTGACAAGAATAACTATTTGGATAAAATGGGGTTAAATAAAACAATAACTAAATTAGGTTAATTAATCCTAAGTTACCTTTTAATTTAATGAATGAGAGGGTTTTTAAAGGTTGTCTTTGTTCAATTTGGCTGAGTTGATAAATTAGTCCTTATGGCTCTGAAGGGTCAAATTAATCAAATTAGACTCAATAGACCAATTGGCCAATTGGAGCATGTATGGGGTCAAGTCATTTATAATTCACTTATTGAAATTTTCCCAAAAAATTAAGAATAATTATTTTGATCAAATTGATGAGATTGGTACAATAGAGCCAAACAAATCCATTTAAACTTAGTTGGGTCTGTTGGTCTAAACAAGCTACACCAAATGTTCATCTAGATCTATTAGATTATTGCTAATACATAGTTTGATCATATTTGATCAATTTAGGGTTCAAAGAGTTTATCTTAGCCAAATATAGTCAACTCATCTACGATTTGGTGGCTAAGAAATTAAATCATTTGGCTCAAAATCATCATAATGATCTAGAGTCTAAAAGAAATTAGAATTATATTCATCATAGGTGAAGAAAAACTTCAATGGTTAATTACAATGCACAAAAATGTTATTAAAACATTGAGAAAAAAAAATGATGGCTTAAACCACCAACTATGTCAATTGGACTTGAAGCTTGGAAAGAGTCTTACATGGGGACTAGCTAATGACAAATCTGTTTTAAGATAATTAAAACAATTAAGAATTGAATGATCAATGAGAGCTCCCTATGGTCTTTTTTGCCAAGTCCATCATGATTCTATAATCATCCTATGGTCAAATATCTAAAATCACCATAAGATAAGAGCTAAGATAAGATTTCTAATAGGCTAAGCCAAAAAAAAATCTATAATGTCATCACGGCGTGCATGTGTGTGATATAATGACGACATGAACCCGAGCAAACCCAAATCTCCATGAACACGACAAAGGCACATTTTAAAGAGTTAATTACACTTGTCCTTTTTTTAAATTGATAATTATGATATTATTGTTACAATGATGGGACATTGTTGAATCTTTTAGCAATGATAAGGAGAAAGGAGCCTTTTAAGGAAGTGAAAGTGAGGATATAAAGGAAGGAAATTTAGGAAATTCAAATTAATTTTCACCCTCTTATTTGGTTGAGAAATTGAGCTTTTATGTTGATTATAATAAGATAAACCAGTCTTGATAATTATTTCTTCATATTTTTATTAGAATTTAGAAAGAAAATGTTGACATGAAGATTTTATTCATACTTCATTGATAATATGAAGTAGTGAAATAAAATAAAATTATATTATATAGTCATCTTTGAGTTCTAAACCATATTAAAAAGCTTACAAATGCACCGTGAAAACCACTAAATATATACGGTAGAAGAGGAGTCAAAAGTTATGTAGTAAAATAAAATTATGGGCATTTAACCCATAATTCTTGTGAATTTACATATTTAACACCTAAACTTCCATTTTAAAATTTTCAACACAAATATTTCATGTAGATGTAAAATGGTCTACATGTAAATATCAAATTTTAGGTGTTAAATATATAAATACATAGGAATTGTGTAACATGCAAGTAAATCTTCCTAAAAATTAGTAATAAAGCAAAATATATACTTGCATGCTTTTATTTTTATATTATAATTAATTTTAATTAGAAATAAAAGTGATTATAATTACTTAGATTTATTTCCATTTAATGATTTTTATATTTCAGTAAATTTTTAATTAGACACATGAAGTTGGACAAAGATGAAGCAAATGATTCAATAATACTGAAAAGGTTCCCATTATAAATAATAGTTCCTCTCATTAGATAAATGAAGAGTAATCAAACAGATTAAAAAAACAACTATGGGGCATTTACATACATACCACCCAATTCCTATGTACTTACATATCTAACATCTAAACTTAAAAACTTTTTTTTTTTACATTTATACCACCCAAATCTTTCAAATCACATAATAAATACCACCAATTTTAACTTTTAAAAAGTGAAATATACCTTTTCGTGAAAATGAAATACACCTTTTCGTACAAAGGTAAGGTGTCATGTCCGTAAAAATTGAGGTTCATGTGTTAGATATATATGTAAATAAACAAAAATTGAGTGGTATGTATGTAAATCTTCCAACAATCATTTGGAATAGAAAATCACTGCTCTGAAGGTTGAACAGCTCTAACCTTGATAATATACTTTTGACAAGAAGAAGAAGACGGAACACTGTCAGCATCTGATCCACACAAAACACCAAATTGGCCGTATCCGTAGCCGATATGAATTCCACATTTTCGACAGAGAAGTTTGATTTTCGACTTGTAGCAACTCAGGCTGAACGGGAAACAACTCAACTCGTCGACCTGAGTGAATCGACTCAGATCGACCACCGGAAAATAAAGCATGTCCTTCTTGTTAGACCTTCTCTGAACAGAGTTTTTGGAGGATGACAATTGTTTAGAAGAAGTCAAATTCAAAGGATATCCACATGAGCCACAACTGCATTAATAGATTGAAAAAACAATAAGGTTGTGATGTTTAATAAATTTTTTTTGCGGCGTTTACATACATACCACCCAATTAATATGTATTTACATATGTAACACCTATACTTTACTTTTTACATTAATACCACCCAAATTTTCCATATCAGGTCAAATATACCATTTTGACTATTAAAAACATGAAATACAGCTTTTCATGAATATTTAAGGTGACATGTATGCTAAAATTAAAGTGTAGGAGTCTGAAATGTAAATATGTAGGAATTGAGTGATATGTATGTAAATCTTCCAAAATTTAATACAAAATTGTAAGTTTGGTGTAGTTACATGGAGGGAATTTTGTGCTTTAATGTTTTTTTTTTTTTTTTT
>JXCR01148491.1:114330-168001 GCA_002079205.1 Phalaenopsis hybrid cultivar
TTTTTTTTTTTTTTTTTAGACATTAGAGTTGTTTTGACCTGATGATATCCCAATTGAAGTATGGAAATGTTTAGGAGATTTGGGAGTTTCTTAGCTTAATAAACTCTTTAATATTATTTTAAAAACTAAAAAAGATGTTTGAGGAGTCGAGGAAGATTTTTTTTGTCCCGATTTTGAAGAATAAAGGGGATGCACAAGAGTGTGCAAATTATAGAGGAATTAAGTTGATATGTCGTACTTTAAGATTATGGGAGAGGGTAATTAAACATAGGTTAAGACGTATTACAAATATTTCTCATAATCAATTTGGATTTATGTCGGGCGGGTCTACTACGGAAGTTGTACATTTATTGAGAGGTTTGATGGAGAAGTTTAGAGATAATAAGGAGGATCTACATTTGATTGTTATTAATGTAGAAAAATCTTACGCTAAGGTTCCAAGAGATATCCTCTGGAGAGTTCTTAAGAAGAAAGGTGTTGATGACTTATATTCAAGTCATTAAAGATATGTATGCTAGAGTTGTTACTTGTGTTCGAACTGAAGGAGGATTGACCAAATATTTTCCCATTTCTGTTGGATTACATCAGGGATTAGCTTTAGACATTTTCTCAAGTTTGAAGTTTAGTTCTCCAAATCGCAGTGTGACGTAATTGTGGTTATTGAGAGGACTTGAGAATTGATGTGTAGCTTCACACACACACACACACACACANACCCATTTTACTCCACATGCATTTTTCTCATATGTTGGGTAGGAAAAATACTATAGAAAATGACAGTTCCTATGAAAACTAAACCTGAAAAACAAACTCTTTCTACCTTGAGAACTCCATCAAATATCCTTGAAAGGCAAGTACCACCACAACATCATGTCATATGTATTAACCTAGATAGCAAATTCTTCAAAGAACACGGAGAGGAACAAAATTAACAGTACAAGTCATGAAATTTTTGAGAATTTGAAAGAAGAAAAACATGCAAAATGTAAATAAATAGCAGAAAAGATGAAACAAAATCAAGAGTAGGAAAACTCGCCTCATCTTTAGTCATGTATGTTAGAACATAAAAAGTATTCTCCCCCATCTTGGGCTAAATAGCATGGCTCTAATTATAACCCCTTAATTGTGATATTATTTTAAAGTTAGTGAAGCTTATCATAACCCCGTAATAAGATTATCATAAATACCAAGATTTTATAATACATGGGGTAGTAAATCCTTTGTGATCATTTCAGCCAGCTCCTCCGATTCTTCGAAAGCCTTGGTAGACTACATCCATAGCCACTGTGGCATCTTAGAAGCAAGGTTCTGGTAAATTTCTTATTCCATCTCCCTAAAAAAAATGTATACACGGGAAATGAGAGGCTTATAAGTTCAACCAAGAATTTATGAAAAAAATCCAAATGAAACAAGAAATCAACCAAGCTTATAATTTCAACAAGCCACATGAACCAAGCCATAAGGCGCGCAGAAATTATGAAGAAACTCCAAAAGACAGAAGTGATGCAGCCACCACAGTCCCTTATCAGTTCAACCAAGAATTCCAGAAAATATCAAAGCCCAATTTCCTAATTCTAAATTTCAGAATAGCTCAAAATGAAATGTATTGCAATGACCCGGAGTGCAACATCAATAATCTTACACGCATCAGTTGAAATGCAATGAACCAAAATGTATTGCAATGACATGTATTGAAATGTATTGCAATGAACCCAATCCCCCAGCTGTAAAGAATAAACCCATTTCCCCAATCGTAAAGCTTAAAGTCATGATTTGATGGAACTAGCAACCAAGAATTCCAGAAAACTAGCCACATCAAAATGGCTAATTGAAATGAAACAGGGAGAACCAAGCTTACCAATTTTCAGATCAACTTCAACCCTGACAGATCTGTAACGAATAATTTCCCCCAACTTCCAATTTTTAGTGAACTTATAAGCCTTTGTAAATTAGCTCAATTGCCTATTTCCAATCTTCAGAACAACTCAAACCGAAATGTATTGCAGGGCACAGAAACTGTAAATATAGAACCAAACGAAGTGCGGCATATAGAACCAAAACATGTAAATGCACTGTAAATATAGAACCAGAGATGTGTCATATAAATCTCAAAAAGGGGGTGTGGCATATAGAAGATTTATTTCCAGAGCAGTGCGTCATCTAAATGCACTGTAAATATGTGATCCATTTTCAGAGCAAAGTCTAAAAATCCATAAATGTAAGAGCTAAAAATCCCAAAAAAAGTAAAACGTAAGGGCATAAAAACCAGAGAACATCTATGGAGAACTTTTCTAGAGCATATAAAAGAACCTAAAAAGCTTCGTATTTGCCTTCTAGGCCTAAAAAGAAACCAAATGAACACAAAAAAAAACATTGGAGCTGCATAAACGAACTAGAGAAGATCAAAGGAGTATCATTCCTATAGTTTACGCAAGATCTCACTAGAAGTTTACGCACGAGAAGATCAGTAATGGAGATCGCGGGGAAGAGCGCGAGAGAGAATCCACAAGGGTACAGGTGGAAAATAAGCCCTAGCCAATGTCGAACGGAACCACTCCCCTGCGTTCAATGGATAGAAGTATATCGAATACGCAATTAACGAGGATTTAAAAATGTAGCCCTAAACGCCAAAACAAACGCTGCGGCCACAGCAAAATAAGCTGCCCCAAACGGGGCCTAAGACAATGCCATCATAGATCTTACATGTTCTCAGAATAAATATTAACATATTAATTTTCTAAATTAAGAAGTAAATGAATTACAAGATTTAAAATCATCACAACTTATTCAAACATTAAAGATTAATACTTCAAACAACTTCCATCCAATACTTAATCACTTATCATTTTAAAGAAAAAGATAAAGAAAACTACTCATAGATTAAAGAGATTTCTTCAATCCAATCCAAGTCTTCTTTCATAATTTTCCAAAAGGTGTCTTGGTTTCTCTTCAAAATGTGTCAACATTCAATGAATGTTCTAAGAGTTGCCTCCTTTCAAAAGCCAATTAAATGTATTTTTTTGTCCATTAACCATAACCCACATTTTCGCCAAGAGCTGCTTCAAACACCTCTACAAAAATTCGTCCAAATTTATTGAATCATCAAGTAACTACCTCTAGTGTTAAGCACAAGGTATGTGGCGCTTAGGCATGGCCTTATCACTTTTCTTGGTGCTTAAGCGCTAGTTCTGGGCACTTAGGTGCCACGGTTATTTTGCACGTCTTGTTCATTTTTTCTCCAAATTTGATCTTTTTCACTTCTTTTACCATTTTTCTTCCATTTGATTGTAAAACACACAAATAACTTCCTTTTAAGTGCAATATCCTTAAAAATAGGTATAAAAATGTGTACATAAATACTATATATTTTAGGTGTATCAGATTCCATGGCAATTGAGTTCTCAATTTGGGTTTGATTTAGGTTTCTTTTGTCGATAAGTTCAAGCTACTGGGGTAGGAAAATAAAATGAAGACTCGAAGCTCTATTTCTGCCTGAGTATTAGCCTAAGGGGTGGTATATCTAGAATGTCCTCTGTGGTGACGCTCTAGTAAAGGAAAAGAGGAAGGTACCAGATAGAGTATTGGTGGAGTCTAGGAACATCAAAGGGTGTTAATTATCGGCTCATTAATATGTTTACCCAACTATTAATCAAATGTTACAGCTTGAGACCTTCAGTGGGATGACTCAGGATGACTATAAATCTTTTGATGCTCAAGTGGTTGAGCTAGTGGAAATTGCTACCCGGGAGGCCAAGAATAAGGATCATGCTACTACTTGTTTTGAAACTACTGGTCTAGTGACGATCATAGTGGTCGGTCGGTCAAGACCTAAGGTGGTTCTCCTTTGAGAAGAGAAAGACGTTGAACTGCTTTATTTGATGTCCAATTCATCTATTATTTTTAAGGGATTATCACTGATTACCTAATCCTTATTTAAGATACATGATCTTTAGCACCCATTTAAGAATACTCTATCGGTTTAGGTTCTTTGGGTGCTCAACATTTGAGCTTAGTGGAGTCGAGTTGTCATGAATGGAATGCTTTAATAAGAGACAAGAAGTAGCACATGTCATCCTCTAGTGGATTACTCTGACATTCATTTACTTGTCATTCAGAGACAAAGTCAACCAACCTTCTCTGGTCAAACTGGTGAGATCTGCTCAAAAAGAGGCAGTGTTAAGTTGCTAAGAAGGAGAGCATCACTGTGAGGAAAGGAGCCTACAACTGATTTGGGAGAACTTCCACTTCCTCTACCGTCGAAGAAATGAAAAGGATCCCTATTTAGGTGCATTTGGATGTAGGATGATGGGACGAAGGAAAGCACAAGCTTAGACATAAGGTTTGCACTAATTGACCTTCAGAAGGATTGGTATTCTAACTCCTTGGAAGCATTTTGATACTCCTTAGACATAGGCTATCTAATGTCATCTAGCCTTCCACTCACAAAGTTGCCCTCTTGAAGCAAAGCCTACCCTCCCTTTTGCAAATAACCAACAAATACCAATTGATGGTTTGGGAGGCTTCCCACCTCCATCGAAGGTCCTTCTATAGGAACATGTTAAATGCTAGGAGATCAAATAGAAGTTGACAGTGAGTGAGTAAACAACAAAGGTAACTAACAGTTAGACTAAGTTAGTTGAATTCAAAGTACTCAAACAACTAGATTTGTTATCAACTACTCAGGGAGAGAACGAAGCCATTAAGGATAAGATGATAATGATGAAGAATCTTACAAATTTTTTGCCAAGATCTCTCCCACCTAATGCAGGTAGCATTGCTTTCTAAAAAAGCTCAAGGAGGGTGTTTTTTTTTGTCGTCGGTCGCATAATGAATGCATAGTTGGTCTCCCCTTAGTGGACTGATATGGAGAAGTTTGTTACCCTATTGTCACACTGAAAGGAGGAGGAGAAAGAGAGTGTAGAGGATGATGATAAATTTTTGAATGCGTGACCTATATTCAACATTTTCTTGTACTTAAAAATTTGTTCTTTTCTTTTTCGTTTTGATTACTTGTAAAAAAATAATAGAAATTTTTGTAATATTTTAAACATGAATGAAACTAAGGTTTTCAGTTGGTTCATCTACATTTTTATACTTTATTTTTACTGTGTATTTTATTATTCTTGTAATAAATTCTTAACTATGATGATTAATGGGCAAGCAATCTTAAAATATTTTTAGTTAGTCTGTTAAGCTACTGCCCGACCTAAGTTCAGCATTTCCTATATCTCAATTGCTATTAGGTCATAGTCTTGGCCACACCTTACACTAGATATATTAAACAAATTTTGTCACAGTCTTCTTAGGGTAATTATTGAGACTTGAGGTCGAGAAGATTAATATGCTAGCTATTGTGGATTTTGTCACTAAGGGGTAGAGAATCACTGCTAGAGCTTGACCCATTTCGAGCTTGGAGGTATGAATTTTTATGATGCAAGACCATTGTGGGTCAATTATTTTCTAATGTACTAATAAGATTTTTCATTCACCTTTATCGGATATTTTGAAAATTTAAATCGATCAGATGCTATCCATCACTATCAGTTTTGCTGCTTTGAGTGTCAGTTAGATTTTGACCATCATATACATGAATTTCTCAAGTTCTTCAAGTGTTAGTTGAATATGTGATCACATGTACAATTAACAAAATTTTCCTTAACCATTTTTAGGTAATTAGTAATAAATATAAGTGTTGTAACGATAATACATTCTCATTACGGGGATACACAAAATTCTACCTAGGAATAAAATGTCTTCAAGTCTTGATTCAAACTCTGATCTTCATTTACTTTTTGATTTGACCAATTGAAATGTTAAAATTTGTTGAGAAATATACATTCAAAAGGGTTATGCTTTCTACAATAGGTAAGAGTCACAATCAATTTCAAGGGTGAGAATGTAATCCATAGGGTTGAGTGCGAATAAATAAGAAAATATATTTTGTTGGACATAGAATTTGAGATTTTAAGTGACAGATTAAAATCCCCAATTTGGTCCAGTTGATTGAAAACTAATGCGAGATTGTTAGCCCTCACGCGAGGGAGAAGTGGGAGCTCTGGAGTGAAAGTCGGTATCCTCTCAACCTAACCACGGAATTAGGGATCAAACTCTGGATTAGTCAATGTTTTTATGCACTTGACAGAGGGTAAAGAATAAGATTACTCCTTTTTGGCAAAAATAATTTTATATAAAATTTTAAATTATTTTAATTACTTCACTAACCATGTACTTATTCTAAAGGGGAAGGATGATTTCTTAAATTTGAGCTATTCGTCATAAAATTTTTTTTAGTCTTAGTAAATTTAACTTTAAAGTTTAGAAATTAATTTAGTAAACTTAGTTCTTTTAGTTACATTTTTGTCGGCATTCATTAAACCCATTTTATCTTGTCCTTTTTATTTTAATTTTTATAGTTTGAATATTTTGATTTATGTAATTATTATAAGAATTTACATCTTCCAATCTAAGGCTTGATACTTGCATACTAGAATTAGCCCAAGTGATTTCTTACTGCACATCTTAGTGGGATTGATACTGAGGTTTTTAAAGAAAGCCATATATTACTTGAAGTGATACGTGCACTTGCGTAGAAGCACTAGTGTGTGAATTATTTTATATATTTTATTACATTTTGATTTTGCACATTAACTACTAAATACAAATTGGGTCAAGTTTTTTGTCATGTTTTTGAATTCTAAATTACTGCATAATTTTGAGATGGGTTAAATTTTTGGCATTGTTATTGGATATTTAAATTGACATAAAACACGCTGAAAAACAACACACACATGAGGCGCATCATGTTTTTTGCGCCGTTGTCAGGGAACCCACGGTAAGAACTTAGGAGAGTTTTGGTTAAACCTGTAAGACTTAGATTTAGAATTTATAGTGTTATTATATAGTGTGTTTAATTATTGTGTGATTATTTTAAAGAAAATCCAAAATAGCAAAAACATATTTTTTTTTTATATTTACCTATTAGTTAAGTTTTTAGATTTGTACGAGTAGTTCAGAAGCTGCAGACTTTGAATTTTACAAGTCAGATTTGGAGAGAACTGTTAGGAGAGATTTGAAAAGACTCCATGAATTTAATGTAGAAATGACAAATTGAAGATATAATGAATATTCAGATTTGGATTATAATGCCAGTAGCTTTGAAAGAGCAAACCCCAAGAGAGTGGCAAATTTTCAAAAATATATGCTTATAATTTTAATTTCTCAGGTTGAAGATATTGAGAGGAAGTTGGATCAATACATAGAAAGATATCCTCAAGGAACCCCAATTATTAAGGACAATTCATTTGGACAATAGATTGAAATTGGCCATAAGATACATAAATTTTATTCTGATTATTATAATCCAGGTTGGGAAAATTATTTGAATTTTAACAGAAATAATAATTTCGGAGGAGAAGAACAATTTTAGGAAGATAACAAATTTAATCGAACATGCATTTGGAATAATCATGGCTATTATAATAATGGACTTTCTTTTCCTCATGGATTTAACTTTAACCCATGTAATGAGGAGAAGAAGTCACTGTTAGAAGAGGATGTGATTCAATTGGTTGGTCAGTTGGAAAGTTGAAAGAGTGAGTTGGAAAATCAAGAGATCACAATAATGAATATAGAAAACTAACTGAGGTAGATTATTAATGCAATTGACAGTTACCCCCTAAAGATTTTACCTAGTGACCCTGAGATAAACCCTAAGGAGATGATGATGAGCAATTTAAAATTATTGAACTACTATTTAGTAGAGAATTTGAGGACATGTTTCAAAAGAACTTTGAGTTGAGAAATGAGGATAAGAAGATTGACAGGCCAATGAAAAAAATTCCTAAGGAATTAGAAAAACCTATTTCCTCAACTAAGATAAATATAGAAAGACCACATCTACCATTTACTCAAAACAAAAGAGAAGAATTGAAAAACAACCCTAAACAAAAGAGTAAGCTAGAAGAATTTGATCCAGAATTTGAATAATCTAAAGAGAATCTGATCCAAAATTTTAGAAGATTGATACACCAAAAATATATGCATTTTTAGACTCATATTTTATACTTATTTTTGGTGATATTGTCCTTAATGGAATGCATTTTGATGTTTTCTTGCAATTTGTTACTTTTTAGTACTTAAAGTAAAAATGAAGCAAAAAGGATGGAATTTGGAGTCAAAATGACATTTTTCAAGAAGTACTCAATGTCAGTCGTGTCAAGAGTAGCGCTGACGGCACAGAACAACAGAACAGCTGGAATTTTTACTCAGCACCGACGGCACCAGCACTAGCGCCGACGACACCAAAGGCGGTTCAACCCCCGTTTCTAGAAGGTTCGATGTATTTGGATGATTTTTTAGGAGACTTTGGAGGCACCTCTTGGAGAACCGAACTTGGGCTTTATATGGGGCCAAAATTCATCAAAAAAGTGACTCCTTTTGCTCAAAGACATTCCTCCACTCTCCATTTTCACCATTTTTCATAAACCATCTACATTCCACTACCATATTGGAGTTCATTAGTGAATTTTCTTTTATAGTTTAGAGTTTATGTGTTGAGATTCAGTGTGAAACTTTCTATAAGAGTTTTGGAGAAGGAAAAAAATGAGAGATATCTTCTTCCTACATTTCTAAGGAAAGGCTATAAGGGATTTGCTTTGAGAAAGAGTTTCAGATAAGTTTTGTTTATTTATTAGTGTTGTATGAACTTTCTTTTATATATGAAATTTGTGTTTTGTTGGGTCTTTCTCATGAAGTCTGAGTAGTTCACTCTCTCTTTCCTCCTACTCTGAGATATGATGAAATGAAGAGATAATATGATGTGTCAATATTAAAATATAAAATAAATTGTGATGTTTCTCAACTCTGAACTTAATTTATATTTTAATTTGGCCAATTGAATTGTTAAAATATGTTGTGAAACATATGATCCAGAAAATGGAGTATGAGTTTTACAACAGAGTTAGGATCACATTTTATTTAATGGAGGAGAAATCTATTCATAAAATTAAGTGCAAATAAATAGGGAAATATTCTTTATTGGGTGTAAAATTGAAGAATATTTAGTTTGACAGACTAAAATCCCCAATTTGGTCTTAGTGTTTAAGAACTAAAGTGAGAGTTAGCCTTTAGGTGAAGGGAAGTATGAGCTCTAGAGTGGGAGCCAGTATCCTCCTAGCCTAGCCACGAATTTAGGGACTAAACCTAGGATTAGCCAATGATTTTCTATGCATTGTATCAGAGTAGTTAATTATAATTGCTCCTATTTGGCACAATACATATTATAAACATTCATCTCATCTCATTTCACCAGAACCTCATTGTAGTGGGAAGGATCTTTTTTTTCATATAAGAAATCTTGATTACATAAACATAGTTAATAGATTAGTATTTACTTTTTAAAATTTGCATTTTTGTTTTGCTAATAGTTAAGTACTTTAGTTTTGATAACATCTCAACAATCAAAATTAGTGACAGTGATTTTGTTTGATTATCTGTAAATTTCCTAGTAAAACTTATATTTGCCAATTTACACCTTCCCCGTGCGATCGATATTTGAGTCTTAAATAGAAAGTCCTTTATTACTTGAAAATGAAATGTATACTTGCGTAGAATCCCATTATTAATTGCCTATAATTATATATATTTTACACAACTTACTTTTCTTACAAGAATCAATTTTTTGGCGTTGTAGTGGTGTCAACTTCATAAATACTTCCATATAAAAATCGGGATCAAGTTTTTGGCGTCGTTGTGTAGGGAAGGTAACAATTAAATTTAGGTAAATTAAATAGTTTTGATAAATTAGGAAATTTAGATTTAATATATATATATAGTATAAAAATATATATAAATAAAAAATATATATATAAAAATCAAATATTCAAAAAAAAAATTTTACTTTGCTTACTTTAATTGTTTATGCAAAATATTGGATCTGAATGTTTAGTACCTTATGATTAAGAGTTAGAATGTACTATTAGAAAAATTCGAAAACAACAAAGAGAAATTAAAAATTTAAAAGAAATGGCAAATAACTTAGAAAATCCAATAAATTAGAATCGACAAAAACCTTTAAAAGATTATGTGAATCCGACAGCAGATGACTTCACTTCACTATTCAAAATCCAGATGTTGCTACTAATTCATTTAATCTTAAACTTGCTATTATCCAAATGGTACAAAATAATCAGTTTGGAGGATCATCTACTGAAGATCCTAATTTATATCTTGCTAGTTTTCTTGAGATTTGTGCTACATTTAAATATGACGAAGTGTCTAATGATGTTGTTAGGATTAGAATTTTTCCTCTTTCATTAAGGGATAATGCCAAGACTTAGTTAAATTCATTAGCACCTAGATCTATTAGAACTTGGGGAGAACTATAACAAAATTTCTTGGCTAAATATTTTCCACCCTCGAAAACTGCTAAGCTTAGAAATGATATTACATCTTTTAAGTTTGAGGGAAATCAATATATGAAGCCTGAGAAAGTATTAAAGATCTTCTTAGGAAATGTCCACACCATGCTTTCACAGATTGGTTAATAATTCAAACCTTTTACAATGGATTAGTAGGATCACTAAGATCTATTATAGATGCTGCTGCGGGTGGATCATTAATGTCAAAACCTTTTGATGAAGCATATTCTTTAATTGAAGAAATGACAACTAATAATTTTCAATGGCCCTCTAAAAGGGCAAATCCAAAGAGAGTAGCCAGTATTCATGATTTTGATGCAATTTTTATTTTGGCATATCAAATTGCTACTATTTCTAAAAAAATTGATCAAATAGGAGTGAACTATTCTCAAATACCCCCATTATTGGAGGAAAATTTACTAGGACAGATTATAAATACTAAACCATCTTTTGAAACTTTAAATGCTATAAATAATCGAAATAACAATCCCTATTCTAACTATTTTAATCCTGGATGGAAAAATCACCCTAATTTTAGCTGAAATAATTATAACAATCTGGTGAATCCATCCAGAAATCTGAACAATCAATGAAATCCTAATTTTTGACCTTATTATTCTGCAGGATTTAACTCCAATCCTAACCCACAAGTCAAGGAAAAGAAGTTGACGATTGAAAAAGTGATGTTGATCATGGGAAATTAAATACAAAATCAAGGGGCTGCTATTAGAAATATTAAAAATCAATTAGGACATATTGCTACTGTAATTAGTAATAGATCTTCAGGAATTCTTCTGAGCACTATAGAAGTTAATCCAAAATATCAAAATAAAGAGGTAAATTAAAGCTATTCAATTACAAAGTGGAAAGGAAGTTGAAACAAGAATCCAAACAGAAACTGAAGTTGATGAAGAGAAGGAACAAATGAAAAATGATCAACATGAAAATAAACAAACTAGGTTCCATTAGAAAAACCATTACCTCTGTTTCCTCAAAGAATGAAGCAGAAAAATAAAGATAAACGATTTACAAAATTTTTGGAAACCCTTAAGAAATTAACGATAAATATTCCTTTTGTTAAAGCTTTCGAACAAATGTCAGGTTATGTGAAATTTATGAAGGATGTACTAAATAAGAAAAGAAGGTTTACAGATCATGAGACCGTTGCCTTCAGTGAAGAGTATAGTGCTATTATTCAGAAAAAGCTTCCTAAAAAATTAAAAGATCCTGGTAGTTTTACTATACCTTATGAAATTAGTGAAAAGTTTTATGGAAAAGCTTTATGTGATTTACGAGCGAGTATCAATCTTATGCCCTTATCGATCTTTAAACATTTAGATTTTGGAGAAATTTCCCCTACTATTGTAACTCTTCAGTTAGTTGATGATCAATAACTTATTTAAAATGAGTTATAGAGGATGTACTAGTAAAAGTGGATAAATTTATTTTCCCTGTAAACTTTATAGTATTGGATATGAAGGAAGATAAAGAGATTCCTATTATTTTTGGGAGACCATTTCTTGCAACAGGAAGAGTTGTAATAGATGTTCAAAAAGGAAAATTAATAATGAGGGTTAATGATCAAGAAGTAAAATTTAACATAATAAAAGCTATGAAATATCCTGCAATAGGAAAATATAATGAATGTTTCAGGATGGAAGTAGTTGGTTATCTGTGTAATGAACAATTTAAGAATAAGTGTGAAGATAAATTAATGCAAGGAGAAATTTTTTAGAATGAAGTTGAAATAAAAGGAGAAGATTTGGACTATATTCAAGGCAATTTTGAAACATTAGACTTGTTGGAAAGCGATAATAAAAATCTTATTTCTTCAAGTATTAAACCACATGAACTTGAATTAAAGATATTACCTGCCCATTTAAAATATGTATTTTTAGGAGAGTCATCTATATATTCTATTATTATATCTTCTGAGTTAACTAAAATTTAAGAACAAAAGTTGATAGAAATGTTAAACAAGTATAAAAAGGCATTTGGATGGATTTTAGTAGATATTAAAGGAATTAGTCCTTCAATTTGTATGCATAGAATTTTATTAGAAGAAGAATATGAACTTAAAGCTGATACTCAGAGAAGATTAAATCCAATAATGAAAGAATTTGTTAAAAAAGAGATTTTAAAATGGTTAGATGCTGGAATTATATATCCTATTTCAGATAGTACTTGGGTAAACCCAATTCACTATATTCCGAAGAAAGGAGGAGTGACTGTTGAAGAAAACAAAAAAAATGAATTAATACCAATAAGGCAAGTTATTGGTTGGCAAATTTGTATTGACTATAGAAATTTAAATATGGTCACTAGAAAAGATCACTTTCCTTTACCATTTCTAGACCAAATATTGGATAGATTGGTTGTGAATAAATATAATTGCTTTTTAGATGGATAGATCAATTATTATCAAATTCCAATTGTTCTATAGGATTAAGAGACAACAATATTTACAAGCCCAAATGGAACATTTGCTTTTCGTAGAATGTCTTTTGGATTATGCAATGCACCTGCAACATTTAAAAAATGCATGATGTCAATTTTTAGCAATTTTATAGAACATAAAATGAAAGTGTTTATTGATGATTTTTCTTTATTTGGGACTTCGTTTGAGTTATGTCTTAATAATTTATAAAAAGTTTTGGAAGTATGTGAAAAAGTCAACCTAGTATTAAATTGAGAAAAATGTCAATTTATGGTTGCAGGAGGTATGTGCTTGGGCATAAAATTTCTGAAAAAGGCATGGAGGTAGATCCTGTAAAAATCCAAATTATAGAAAAATTACCACCACCTAATAATGTTAAAGGGGTGAGAAGTTTTCTAGGACATGATGGTTTTTACAGACGCTACATAAAAAAAAATTTCAAAATTAACTAAGCCGCTATGCCAACTTTTAGAAAAAGATAAAAAATTTGATTTTGATGAGGAATGCATAAAAGGATTTGAATTATTAAAGAAAAAATTAGTCACTGCACTTATAATAGTACCACCTACCTATGAAAAACAATTTGAAATAATGTGCAATGCTGGTGATTATGCTATTAAGGTTGTATCAGGACAAATGCACGATAAACTTTTTTAAGTTATTTATTATACTAGTAATACTCTAAATGATGCTCAAATTAATTATACTATAATTGAAAGAGAGTTATTAGTTATTTTTTATGCCTTTGATAAATTTAGACCTTATTTAATTAGAACTAAATGTATAGTGCATACAGGTCATTATACTATTAAATAGTTAATGCAAAAGAAAGGTGCTAAACTAAGATTAATTAGATGGATACTTTTATTGCAAGAGTTTGATTTTACTGTGATTGATAGAAAGGGAAATGATAATCAAATAACTGATCTTTTGTCTAGGATAGTAATAGAAATATTAACTAATTTAGCAAATGAAATTTTAAAAAATTTCCCGGATGAACAACTATATAGTATTGATGAAATGGATGTACCGTGGTATGCTGATATAGTGAATTATATTGTAAGTGATATTCTACCACTTGATATGAAAAATCAACAATTAAAGAAATTTATATATGAGTCAAAGGATTATTTTTGGGATGACCCATATTTATATAAACAATGTAAAGATCTAATTATTAGAAGATGTGTGCCTTATGAAGAAACTCAACACATAATTGAAAGATGTCATAATTCTGAATTTGGAGGATATTTTGGAACAAATAGAACTGCATATAAGATTTTGCAAGCCTGATTTTATTAGCCTACTATTTCTAAAGATTTTAATGAATATATTAAAATGTACAATAAATGGCAATGAGTAGGAAATATTTCTAGAAGAAATGAAATGCCTCTAAATTACACATTGAAAGTTAAAATTTTTGATGTGCGGGGATTAGATTTTATGGGACCATTTATGCCTTCATTTAGAAACTTATATTTATTACTTGTTGTTGATTATATGCCCAAATGGATTGAAGCTATTGATGTACCCAGATGTGATGCTCAGAGTGTTTCTAAATTTTTAATTAAAAATATTTTAACAAGATATGAAATGTTGAAAGTTATTATTATTGATGGAGGATCTCATTTTAGGAATAATAAAATAAAAAAATTCATTAAAAAATATGACATTATGCATAGATTCTCTACTGCTTTTCATCCTCACACTAGCGGTCTAGCAGAGATATCAAATCGTAAAACTAAATATATTTTAGAAAAAGCTGTAAATCCTTACAAATTGGATTGGTCTGCTAGACTAGATACTGCATTATGGGCACATAGAACTGCTTAAAAGACTCCTATAGGAATGTCCCCATACAGACTGATATTTGGAAAAACATGCCACTTACCAGTAGAATTAGAGCATAAAGCATTTTGGGCTATTAAGTAATTTAATTTTAATCTAAAAGATGTTGGTGAGAAAAAATTATTGCAACTCAATGAACTTGAGGAAATAGGAAATGAAGCATGTGATAATGTAAAAATCTATAGAAAAAAATGAAAATATGGCTTGATCGAAAGATTATTCAGAAGAAATTTGAACCTGGATAAGAAGTTCTATTATATAATACAAGATTGAGATTGTTTCCTGGAAAAATGAAATCCAGATGGTTATGACCATTTAAAGTGATTAAAGTCTATCATTATGGAACTATTGTTATTAAAGATCCGAACACTTAGAAAGTTTTTAAAGTTAATGGGCATTGTCTTAAACATTCTTATGAAGGGCACATACCTCAATTTAAAGAAGTTTTAATGTTAAGTCAACCCAACTAAACAAATAGTGTGTCGGGCTGACGACGTTAAACCCAGCGCTTTGTGGGAGACAACCCATACATATATGTTTATGTATTACTATTTTGTTTGATAAGTGTATTATTTATTAGTAGATAATAATCCTAAAAAATTGCATTTATTATAAATTAAGTCAATTATTGGTATTAGACAAAAAGTTGGAATTAATTTGAACGAAAAATGAAAGTCACAAAATTTTGGCCACTGGCGCCGACGGTGCCAGAATGGGCTACTAACAATTTTCAATGGCCCTCTGAATGGGTAAACCCTTAGAGAGTAGCTAGTATTCATGACTCTGAAGCAATTTCTATCTTAACATCTCAAATTGCTGCTATATCAAAAAAGATTGATCAAATTGGAGTAAACTATTCTCAAATACCCCCAGTATGAGGAAAATTCACTAGGGTAGATAATTGATACTCAATCATCTTATAAAACTTTAAATGCTATAAATAATTGAAATAACAATCCCTATTCTAATTATTATAACCCTGGATGGAAAAATCACCCTAATTTTAGTTGGAATAATTATAACAATTTGGTGAATCCCTCCAAAAATTTAAACAACCAAGGAAATCCTAATTATCGACTTCATTATCTTCCTGGAGTTAACTCTAGCCCTAACCCACAAGTTAAGGAAAAGAAGTTGACAAAGGAAGAAGTAATGTTGAACAGAGAAATCAAATACAAAATCAAGAGGTTGCTATTAGAAATATTGAAATCAATTAGTACATATTGCAACTGTACTTAGTAACAGACATTCTGGAATTCTTCCGAGTACTATGGAAGTTAATTAAAAAGATCAAAATAAGGAGAAAATTAAAATTATTCAATTACAAAGTGAAAAAGAAGTTGAAACAAGGATCCAAGGAGAAATTGAAGTTGATGAAGAGAAGGAAGAAATGGAAAGTGACCAAAATGAAAATGAACAAACACAAAGTCCTTTAGAAAAACCATTACCTCCGCTTCCTTGAAGACTGAAGCAGAAGAATAAAGATAAAAAATTCACAAAATTTTTGGAAATCCTTAAGAAGTTAACGATAAACATTCCTTTTGTTGAAGCTTTGGAACAAATGCCAAGTTATGTGAAATTTATGAAGGATATAATAAACAAGAAATGGAAGTTTACAGATCATGAGTCCGTTGTACTCAGTGAAAAGTGTAGTGTTATTCTTCAGAAAAAGCTTCTGAAAAAATTAAAGGATCCTGATAGTTTTACTATACCTTGTGCTATTGGTGAAAAGTTTTTTGTAAAAGCTTTATGTAATTTAGGAGCGAGTATCAATCTTATGCCTCTATCAATCTTTAAACAATTAGATTTGGGAGAGATTTCTCTTACTACTGTAACTCTTTATTTAGCTAATCAATCAATAACTTAATCAAAAGGAGTTATAGAAGACGTATTAGTAAAATTGGATAAATTTATTTTCCCTATAGACTTTATAGTATTAGATATGGAGGAAGATAAAGATATTCCTATTATTTTGGGGAGACCATTTCTTGCAATAGGAAGAGCTAAGAAAGATGTGCAAAAAGGAGATTTAATAATGAGAGTTAATGATCAAGAAGTGACATTTAATATAGCAAAAGCTATGAAATATCCTGCAATAGAAAAAGATAATGAATGTTTCAGGAAAAGTAATTAATTATTTGAGTAATGAGCAATTTAAGAATGAGTTCAAAGACAAATTAAAGCAAGGAGATTTTTTTGAGAACAAGGACGAGATAAAAGAAGAGTATTTGGATTATATTCATGACAAATTTGAAACTTTAGACTCGTTGGAAAATGATAAGAAAAATCTTATTCCTTCCAGTATTAAACTACCTGAACTTGAATTCAAGATATTACCTACCCATTTAAAATATGTATTTTTAGGAGAGCTATCTACATTACTTGTTATTGTATCTTCTGAGTTAATTGAAATTCAAGAACAAAAATTAATAGAGATGTTGAAAAGATATAAAAAGGCTTTTGGATGGACTTTAGCAGATATTAAAGGAATTAGTCTTTCTATTTGTATGCACAGAATTCTATTAGATGAACAATACGAACCTAAAGCTGATCCTCAGAGGAGATTAAACCTAATAATAAAAGAAGTTGTTAAAAAACAAATTTTAGAATGGCTAGATATTGGAATTATATATCATATTTCATAAAGTGCTTAGGTAAGTCCAACTCTCTGTGTTCTGAAGAAAGGAGGAGTGACCGTTGAAGAAAATGAGAAAAATGAATTAATTTTAATAAGACAAGTTACTGGTTGGCAAATTTGTATTGACTATAGAAAATTAAATATGGCCACCAGAAAAGATCACTTTCCTCTACCCTTTCTAGACCAAATATTGGGATAGATTGGCTCGAAACAAATAGTATTGCTTTTTAGATAAATACACTAGTTATCACCAAATTCCAATTGCTCCAGAGGATCAAGCGAAAACAACATTTAGAAGCCCATATGAAACATTTGCTTTTCGTAGAATGCCTTTTAGACTGTTCAATGTACCTGCAACATTTCAAAGATGTATCAAGTCAATTTTTAACAGTTTTATTAACCATGGAATGGAAGTGTTTATGGATAACTTTTCTATATTTGGAACTTTTTTTGAATTATGTTTAAATAATTTAGAAAAAGTCCTGGATGTATGTGAAAGAATCAACCTAGTACTAAATTGGGAAAAATGTCAATTTATGGTTGTAGGAGGTATTGTATTTGGGCATAAAATTTCTGAAAAATAGCATGAAAGTAGATCCTGCAAAAATTCAAGTTATTGAAAAATTACCACCTCCTACTAATGTTAAAGGGGTAAGAAGTTTTCCAGGACATGCTAGTTTCTACAGGCGCTACATAAACAATTTTTCAAAAATAACTAAGTCATTATGCCAACTTTTAGAAAAAGATACTAAATTTGATTTTAATGATGAATGCATAAAAGCATTTGAATTATTGAAAAAAAAATTAATCACTACACCTATAATAGTTCCACCAGATTGGGAAAAATGATTTGAAATAATGTGTGACGCTAGTGATTATGCTATTGGGGCTGTTTTAGGATAAGGCAAAAGAAAGTTTTTAAAGTAATATATTATGCTAATAAAACTCTAAATGATGCTCAAATTAATTATACTACTACCGAAAGAGAGTTATTAGCTATTTTTTATGCCTTTGATAAATTTAGACTGTATTTAATTGGAACTAATGTACAGATCATTTTGCTATTAAATATTTGATGCAAAAGAAGGATGCTAAACCAAGATTAATTAGATGGACACTTCTATTGCAAGAGTTTGATTTTACCGTAGTTTATAGAAAGAAAAATGATAATCAAATAGTTGATCATTTGTCTAGACTAGAAAGAGAAATATTAACTAATTTTGCAAATAAAATTTTAGAAAATTTCCCTAATGAACAATTTTATAGTATTGATGAAATGAATGTACCGTGGTATGCTGATATAATAATTTTTTTGTAAGTGATATGTTATTACCTGATATGAAAAATCCACAACTAATGAAATTCATTTATGATTCAAAATTCTATTTTTCGGATGACCCATATTTATATAAAAATGTAAAGATCTAATTATTAGAAGATGTGTGCCTTATGAGGTAACTCAACAGATAATTGAAAGATGTCATGATTCTGAGTTTGGAGGATATTTTAGAGCAAATAAAACTGCATATAAGATTTTGCAAGTTGGATTTTATTGGCCAACTCTTTTTAGAGATGTTAATGAATACATTAAAACATGTGATCGATGTCAACGAGCAGGAAATATTTCTAGAAGAAATGAAATGCCTCTAAATTAATCATTAGAAGTTGAATTTTTTATGTGTGGGAATTAGATTTTATGGGATCATTTATGCCTTCATTTGGAAATTTATATATATTATTTGTTGTTGATTATATGTCCAAATGGATTGAAGCTATTGTTGTACCCAGATGTGATGCTCAGAGTGTTTCTAAATTTTTAATTAAAAATATTTTTACAAGATATGGAATGCCAGAGATTAATTATTATTGATGGAGGATCTCATTTTAGGAATAATAAAATCTAAAAATTGATTAAATAATATGATATTATACATAGATTCTTTACTACTTATCATCCTCAGACTAGAGGTCTAGCAGAGATGTTAAATCGTGAAATTTAACGAATTTTAGAAAAAGCTGTAAATTCCTATAAATTGGATTGGTTTGCTATATTAGATACTGCATTATGAGCATACAAACCTGCTTATAAGAGTCCTATAGGAATGTCCCCATATAGACTTATTTTTGGAAAAACATGTCATTTACCAATAGAATTGGAGCATAAAGTATTTTGGGATGTTAAGAAATTTAATTTTAATCTAAAAGATGCTGGTGAGAAAAGATTATTGCAACTCAATGAACTTGAGGTGATTAAAGATGAAACATATGATAATGTAAAAATCCGTAAAGAAAAAATGAAAATATGGCATGATCAGAAGATTGTTAAGAAGAAGTTTGAACCTAGATAAGAAGTTATATTATATAATACAAGATTGAGATTATTTCCAGGAAAACTGAAATCCAGATGGTTAGGACCATTTAAGGTGATTAAAGTTTATCCTTATGAAACTATTGTTATTAAAGATCCTAATACTGGAAAGATATTTAAAGTTAATGGGCATCGATTTGAACATTATTATGAAGGGCACATACAACAATTTAAAGAATTTTTAATGTTAAGTCAACCTAACTAAACAAATGGTACGTCGGGCTAACGAAGTTAAACCAAGCACTTCGTGGGAGGCAACCCATATATATAAAAAATATATATCTATGTATTACAATTTTGTTTGATAAGTGTTTTATATATTAGTAGATAATAATCCTACAAAATTAAATATATTATAAATTAAGACAAGTATTTGTATTAGAAGGAAATTTGGAATCGAATTGAACAAAAAAAAAGATGCGATTTTGGCCTCTGGCGTCGATGGTGCCCGCTAAACTGATCATGGTGCCGATAGCAGTTTGCACAGTTCAAGATGAATTTGGCAGACTTTGGCAGGATTTCGCTCAATAGTAACCACCGAGAGGTGTTTATAAAGTCATAAAAACTGCCTTGGAAGACTAGAAATTTACTTTTTTTGAATTTCATGGCTTCCAATTCTAGAAATACTTACAGGCATGGAGTTTTCAATAGAAGAATGTTTATCAATTTTGATGCGTAGAGATTATACGACAAAGTTATTACGAAGAAGAGATTGATCAAGGAGAGAGGCTTAGTCAATCATGGATTGATTAATCCAAGTTCTCTGATTGATAAAATCATTGTACAAAGACGATGGGAAGTTCTCTGCCACACTACCGCTGCAGTTATTGTACCAGTGGTGAAGGAATTCTATGCCAACTTACATGGAATTACCCAAGGAGTTGTCTTCATATGATGTAAGGTTGTACCATGTACTCCAGCGTGAATTAATAATTTGTATATAATAGAAAACATTCCAATCTGTCATTATACAAATTTTATCCTTACCATAGATTTGATGCAAGATGTCTATGATTTTTTGACGGATGAAAGTGATATTTGAGAAATGTGAGATGAGAGATATGTTAGTTTCTCTACTTCATCACTTAATATAATATCGAAGCAGTGTCATTTCTTCATTTCTGTAAAAATTACTCCCTACTATGAAGATTAGTAGAGTCATCAAAGAAAGTGCTATTTTAAATTATTACATTCAAATGGAAAAACCCATTGATGTAGGATCTATCATTTTTAAATATGTTATGGGTATTATTATGAATAGGCCAATTTATGGACTTGGGCATCCATCCATAATTATCCTACTTTGCAGTCAATCTCAAGTTTCATATGAAAGTTGAGAAAAAGTTTTATTACCTTGGGAGCCCATGATTCCTATTGATGATAATTATGTTGGGAATGGGGAAATGAAGCATTAGATGCTATCTTTAGATCACTCACCACATGCTTCAACTCCATGATTCCACCAATAGTTGAAAGCTCACTTGCTTTCGAAAAGAAATTGAAGAAAATTGAAAGAGAACTTTAGAGTATTAAGAATGCAATAAGAGATTTTAAGTACCTTTTTTATCACCTAAATTGGAGGATGAAGGAGAATTTTGATCATACTGGAACATTTGAGCAGGATTAGTGCGAATGTTTAAGGATAAATGATGGATCAAAGAAAATTTGACAGATCAATTCCACCGACCCTTCTATAATCTGTACTTTCATTACCAGTCTATGGGAGATATTAGAGGAGGAGAAAATACTAAAGATGAGACAGAATAATTGAAGAATTTGGGCTCTCTACTAGCTTAAAATATTTATGTATTTAATGCTATTGTGTGGATTTGATTTAGTTTGCTTTGCTTTAGAATTATGAACCTGATTGTGTGTATAGTTTTGTGTCAGTGTTTAGTGTTGTGGCTTGGTTTCAATGCTGATTTATAATTTAGTTTGCTATATGAGTGTAAAAGTTGATTAGAAAAATGTATTTGTAAAAAGTTTATTTCAATATATAAAAGTTAGTTAGTTGTTGTTTGTGAAATTGATTGTCCGTGAAAATATTTGTTTGTGAATTATTGTTAGATAAAAAATTTAGTTTAAAAATACTAAAAAGACTTTGGAGAAAATTGAAAAGATTGAAAAAATTGAAAAATGGAATTTTTAGGCCATCAGCGCCGACGACGCTGGCATGGGCGCCGACGATGCCCTCGACCCGAGAACAACCTAAACCCCTTAAAATTTGTGATTTGCACTATAAAACTCCATTTTTAACCTTTGAGTCACCTTCAACCACCAGTTTTTTCACCTAGGGCTTGCATTTGCTTGGATTTGGCGTGATTTCAAGGCAAAGGAAATTCAGATTTCATCTTCTTTAGGTAAGAGCTACACTTTGAATGAAAAATTTTAGATTTTCACCAAGGATTTATCTCACATTATTGAGATCCAAAAATTTTGGAATTTTTTGAGAAATTTTGAGAAAATCCATTAATGAAGAACTTTTACTTAGTAGATTTAAGTTTAAAGCATTTTACATTGTGATTTTCAAAATTTTGGGAATTTATTCAAATTTTTATCAAATTTTCTTAGATTTACCATGGTACTAAGAATTAGCAAAGGAAAAAGAAAAGTAGATATTGATGAACAAAAATTTGTCAGCTTCAGAGCTAGTGCTCGATTTAATAGTCTACTTGAAAATAAAAAAGTTATTCTGGATCGTTGATTTAAAATTTTGGGTGGAGAAGTCGAGCAATCAATTAATGCTCGACAGTGGGAAAATTTTTGTTATTTTACTGCTGAGGCTGTTATTGATTCAGTGATGGAGTTCTACGCCAATTTTATACAGGCTTCTGATGATTTTTTTTTTCTTTGAGGGAACATGGTGCAGTTTTATCCAAGAAAAATTAATGAGTTTTATCAGTTGGAAGTTGTGTACCATTGCCAGTATAAATCATTTTCTGCTACGAATGAGGCCTCGAATGAGATTATTTCTTTTCTTACTGATGAAAGAGGAATCTGGAAGGTCAAGAATGGTGTGAAGGAAAACTTTTCTCTTTCTATGTTAAATGTAGTATCTAAAGCCTGACACTACTTTATTTCTGGAAGAATGATACCGACAAATCATCATAGTGAGGGTACAAAAGATAGATCCATCCTGAGTTTCTGTATCCAGCAGGTTATGAGGATAAATGTAGGATCTATTATTTATATGGACACTAGATCTATTGCTTTAGGAGAGACCACTGGTGGTTTGACACACCCTGCCCTGATCTTCACACTTTGTGAACAGGCGGGAGTTGATTTCAGACCTGAGGAAGAGAGGATTGAGCCTGTAAACACTATTAGGCCTACCAATATAAAGACATATGAATCTCATGTTGGATGGAGGTCTGGAAGAAAGACGAGGGACATTCCTTTCACTCCTAGGACCTATTCTTCGAGAACTGATGGAGCAGATGATGATCGAGCAAGGAGATATCTTGAGAATGGATCATAGAATGCAATACATGGATGATATAAATGCTCACACTAAAGATTTGATACGACAAAAGTTTGAATCTGATGTTGCTTATGATGATGCGATGGTGAGATACATGAAGGGTGATCATTTAGTTCAGTTTCCTACTCACTCTGTTTTTACTCCATATCAGCGGCAGAATTTGGATGTAGATGAAGAAGAAGATGATGATTGGTGATCTTTCTTTTAGTTTATGTTTAATTGTTCTTTCTTATTTTGTTGTTTGTTTTTATTATTTTTTTTAGACTATTTGTTGTTAGATTGTGAGACTCTGTTTTGTTGTGTTGTGAAGTATAGATTATAAAATTGTTTGTTATTTGAAATTCAATTTAGTTCTATGTTAGTACTTAGAATTTTGTTAAATGTATTGTAATTAACTCTTTCTCAGCAGATTTTATATGTATTATTTGCTATTTAATGTTTTAAGTCTTGTAGCTTTTCATATTAGCACCTGCAATATTTCAGAATTAAGTTTCAAATAATCAGAACCTTCAATAGGGAAGTCTTTTCTTTATGTATTTAATATTTCCTTTCACCCTTTATTTTTTTCAGTTCTTCATGCTAAATCTCTTAAAATTTAGAGTTTTATGGAAAGAAAAAAAATTCCTTTTTAAAGAAAGAAACTTAATTTTATTTGTCCTCACTTAGTTATATTTTCAAAAATTTTAAAATTAACATGACTTTTGGTATTAGGGGATAACTTTAGATAACTATATTTATGTTTCTAAATATATAGTAAGCTTAAGTAAAAATTTTCAATAATTAAGGTTAATTTTAGAGATTAAGATATTTGGTATAAAAGAATAAGAAAATGTTTTCTATTTTAAGTAATGAAAATTGTATTTTTTGAAGTATTAAAAATCTTAGAGATTCATGTAAAAAGAAAAGAATTAAACTTTATGAAATATTTAAGCTAATATAAATTTGTTAAGTGAAGGAATGTGAAAAGTTTTTAACTTTAAGAGGAGGATAGTAAAGTTCAAAATCATTAAAGGCTATCCAGATATAGTAATCCTTATATATATTAAAAAAAGAAAAAAAAGGGAAAAACAAAGAAAAGAAAAGAAAAGAAAAAGGATTGAAAAGGATCCTAAAAAGAAAAGAAAAGAAAAAGATAATATGGAGAGAAGCTTGAGGAGATGCCTAATTAAAAATTGGCCTCACTTGAATCAACTTAAGGAAGAAAACTTGACTACATTTTCTAAACTTTTATTTGAGTATTAGCTTATTTACTAGTAAAGTTTTATGAAGTTCTTTTTCATATGGATATTCTAAGTGACTTTAATATGACAATTTGTAATTTTTCTTGAAAAGAATAGAGAATCAGAAATCTTGGACTTGATTGCTGAATATTCTTATACATTTAGTATTAACTGGAGTTATTTTGAATTTTTCTTAAGTTATGCTATTATGTTTAATAGACTAAAATATGGAAATATAGAAGTTAAATTCTTTACCATAAGTCATATTTTTATGTAGTAGAGGAGTTACTTGAGGACAAGTAACATGTAAGTTGGGGGATTTTGATACACCAAAAATATATAATATTTTTAAGACCCATATTTTATACCTATTTTTGGTGATATTTCACTTTAATGGAAGGTATTTTGATGTTTTCTTGCAGGTTGTTGATTTTTATACTCATTTTTTGTCATATTGCACTTTAATGAAAGATATTTTATGTTTTCTTGCAGGTTGTTAATTTTTAAGACTTGAAGCAAAAAGGAAGCAAAAAGATTGGAATTTGGAGTCAAAATGACGTTTTTGAAGAAATATTCAGCGTGGATTTTATTCAGTGCCGACAGTGCCAGAAGGAGCGCTTACGGCGCCGTTTTACAGAGAGCAGCGAATTAAATTATAGAACATTGGCGCTGATGGTGCCAATGTCGGTTCAGAAGACAGTGCCCCTGTTTCTAGAAGATTCGATGAATTTGGAAACTTTTTGAAGAGATTTTGGATGCACCTATTGGAGAACAGACTCTAGACACTATTTGGGACTGAAATTGATTAGAAAATGGGCTCCTCCTCATTCCTCCTTACTCTTAATCGCCACACCTCACCTCCATACACTTTTTCCAACTTCATTCCACAAGCATTCAAGAGTTTATTAGTGATTTTTCTTTAAGAGTTTAGAGTTTCCGTGGTGAGATTAAGTGTGAATTCTTCTCTGAGAGTGTTGGAGAAGGAGAAAAGTGAGAGATTTCTTCTTTCCACATTTCCTAGGAAGGGCTACAAGGGATTTGCTTTAAGAAAAAGTTTCAAATAAGTGTTGTTTGTTTATTACTGTTGTATGAACTTTCTTTTATATTTTGAATTTATGTTTTGTTGTATCTTTCTCATGAAGTCTGAGTAATTTCTTTTATATTTCTTCTACTTTAAGATATGGTGAAATGAAGAGATAATATGAATGTGCCGATATTAAAATATAAAATAAATTATGATGATTTTTCAACTCCGAACATAATTTACTTTTCGATCTGACCAATTGAATTGTTAAAATGTGTTGTGAAACATATGATCCGAGAATTGGAGTATGAGTTCTATAATAGAGTGAGGATCACATTTGAATCCATGAAGGAGTATTTCATTCATAGAATTAAGTGCAAATAAATTGGGAAATATACATTGTTGGGTGTAGAATTGGAGATTTTAGGGTGACAGAATAAATTCCCTAATTTGATCTTAGTGTTTAAAAACTAAAGTGAGAGTTGGCCTTCAGGTGAAGGGAAGTGGGAGCTCTGAAGTGGGAGCCAGTATCCTCCTAGCCTAACCACGATTTAGGGACTAAACCTGGGATTAGCCAATGATTTTCTATAACACTATATCAGGGCAGAGAATTAAAATTTCTTCTATTTAGCACAATACATATTAAAACCATTTATCTCATCTCATTTTACCAAAATCTCATTATAGTGAGAAAGATGCTTTTTCACATAAAAAATCTTCATCACATAAACTTAGTTTAGTAGTTTAGTAGTTACTGTTTAAACTTTACATTTCAGTTTTTGCTAATAGTTAAATAATTTAATTTTGATAATATCTCAGCATACGAAATTAGTGACAGTAATTTCATTTTACTTTTATGAATTTCCTAATAAATTTATCATTTCAAATTTAAACCTTCTCTGTGGGATCGATATTCTGGGCTTAAATAGAAAATCCTTTATTACTTGATAACGATACGTATACTTGTGTAGAATTGCAACATTAATTGCTTAAATTTCTTAATCATAAATATTTCATCAAGCTTTTGGCACAGTTATATAGCAGATTCAAACTTATATAAATTTTACACAACTATATTTTTCTCGGGATCAGCTCCCATATTTTTTACTACAACTTTTTTTATGATCAATTGGATGAAACATTTAGGTGTCCACTCCCCCAAGCGAAGACACTTTGATATGAGATATGCTACTTAGTTATCCATTCAAGAGATATGCTAAATTTTAAAGCCTTTAAATTTTTCTTTCTTCTTTATATTGTCGAGGAATTTGACCATCAATATGTCTTTAACTTTAAATAGCTCGTTCACCTAATTCACTACATGTTTCGAGTCAGATTTTATTAGGAGGTTCCAAGAGCCTATCTCCTAGGTGAACCATAACCCAAAAATCAGAGCTTCATACTCAGTTTGATTGTATAACTTTGAATCTCACTTCTATTAAGTGATATTGATGATCCATAATTAGATTAGTCAGAGCAAGACTGAGACCTACCCTGGTTTGACTAGATGCTTCATGGACATGCAAGATCTAGGTTTGGCTATCAGCTGTCACCTTGTGTCCTAGTTTACTCAGCTAAAAAAAATTGCCAAAAAATGTGTTATGTTTTGTTCTTTATTGTCGATCCAGGGCATATAAGAGAGATCAAATTTGTTGAGGTTTATTGCCCTTATGAGATACCTATGAGAGTGTTCTGGCCTAGTGATGAAAGATTTGAGCAGGCGATCAATAATGATCCTGATTGGATGGATTTTAAAATATGAGTGAAGCTTACAAGCTGAGATAACAAGAGTAAACATTAACTTTTCAATGATCAAGTACCTGAGTTAGGCATCTCAGAGGACTCAGCTAACATAGTAAATTACGATATGCTTCCCCAGCTCCTTTCAGACTAAAACCAAGTTGATGGTTTCATGTCAAAACCCCAAAGTACAGGAATAGTTCTTTATTCATCTTTGGGCTCTGGATGAGTGGTGTTTTCACTAGGGTGTCTTTTAGTTATATAAATGCTTGTTCTCATTCATTTCACTAGATGAAATTTTTTCCTCTCCTCGAGATTTTAAAAAGGGTAGTGAACTTATCGCCCAATTTTAAGATTAACAACTCAGGCCTGCTATCTGGGCGGTTAGTTTGTGGACTTGTTTAGTGTTTTAGAGGAACAATATATTGATTAGAACTTATTCTATTTCTTGGTTGGATTTAGTTTATTCAATCTGAGATTAAGAGATAACATATGAATTTGTTTATGGATGCCCGAATGTTCACTTGAGTGGATTGAGATCATGTTAATTTTTTTAAGGGTTTCAAAAGTTTCTATTACTTATGTTATGTGTGGCTTAGGCGTTTTAATTTTTATCAAGCATCATTCACGTACACCTCAATATCTTTTTCATTCAAATTTGTAAATATTGTATCTATCATTCACTAGTGATAGCCCTAATCATTTTAAGCCCAAAGGGAATTACATTATAATAGTACAATTCATCACTTATGATGAATGCATTTTTCTTCATGTCGGTCGAGTGCAATTTGATTTGGTGGTAGCCAAAGAGAGCACTAAGGAAGCTCATTATAAAGTGGATAACAAACACATTCATGAGTGTGTTGATTCATAGCAAAAGGAAGAAAATTTTCGTGTAGCATTCAGGTTTGTTAAGTCTATACTTTCTCCACTTACTGTTCATTACACCATGATAATGATGAACACAAACATTGAATACTATACCTTTCAAACGTACCAAGCCTCGAACAACTTCTAACTCTCCTCTCAGATCTGCTCAACTAGGGTGAGTGGTTAATATTCTCATCTTTTGATTCATCAGTCGATCTGATAAATTGATCTTCAAGTAGTGGCAAGCAACATTAACTAGTATATCAGGTATCTCGGTGGTAGACTAAGAGAAAATGTCTCGATGATCCTAAAGGATGTTGATCAAATCATTCTTGATCCTTGAATCAAAAGCTTCACTTAATAAAAAAAATTATCAGTGCCACCTTCAATCGTTGTAATTTAATGGGTGGTATTGCTTGCCTCGAGACTCTCTTTGCACAAATTATCAAGCTCAAGAAGCTTCTGGTCGATGCTTCTGACCATCGAGAGGTAAAAAAGTGTGGGATTTCTCAAAATCATCGTAAACAATATTTACCTCCCCGTTACCTGAGAACTTCACCACCATATGATAGGTTAAAATGATAACCTTAGAATATTTGAGGACTAACAAAGATAGCATTGTAAGTGGGTGGCCATTCAACCACCAACAAGTTTGTCATGTTAGCAAATTGCTTCTCCTTTTCTCCATAAATAACCAGCAGTGATGATTTCTATTGCTTTTTTCCTCTCACAAGAGAATCCATAGAGTGGGCATGTAGCCTTTATCAGTCCTTTGTTATCAAGACCCTATTCATTGAACATTGACTTGAATAGGATGTTCACTGATTTTTCAGTGTCAATAAGAGTGTTACCAATCTAGTAGTTGTCGATCAATGTGAAGACAATGATAACATCATTGTAAGGATTACCCTTAGGGGCAAATCTTGTGAAGAAAATGTGGGTTGTAAGTTTCATTTGGGCACAAGGGAGGCTATGCATAGTTCTCCTGATATAAGCCTCTTCCGATTGGCTCATAGAGATGATTCTCCGTCACCCCCAAAGATGGTTGGAATTATGCCTGCAATATGGATTGCATGGGCTCAAGCTGGCTCATCCAATATTCCTCAATGGGAGCCTTCCCTTGTCGTTGGGTTTTTTCTCATAGAACTATAAACTCCTTTAATTTTATGACCTTAATCAGTTTTTTTATCAGATTTCAGGTGTGTCAGTGCTCCTCGGTGTTGAGCCCATGGTGTCGATAGTAGGCACAATACTTCTTTATGTCCTAGAGATAAGCTATGGTATTCATTGTGAGGGAGAGTTATTGGGAGGTGGGGGGTTAGCCTCCATTATTTTAGACATAATAAAACTCAATGGAGTTGTTTGTCATGGATACTTTGTGGTTAGACAACAAATGCTCTTTGTATCGAGCCAACCACTAGTTAGAATACCGAGCCTGACTCCCTTGGTAGCGTGTTATGTTGATCAGCCTTTGGCCTTGGGCAACTAAGCATATTCATAGTGTGGATGGCTGGAATAATGGGAATCATGTCCTAGTATATACCCTTCACCTTAAGGGCCATTTTTTGTGGGTAGAGGGTGAAGGACTCTACTCAGGGATAAATGGAATTCAAGTTATATTTCTTGACTGTTATGTGGTTTTCATTCAGATTGAACAACGTGACTAATGTTTTTGGTCTTTACAAAACCACAACGTATTAAAAGAGCCCTCTCTTCATCCCCTGAGCTAGAGTGACATGAGCGACAATGGATTTTGGGTCTTGTATTTCCAATATCTCTTTTTAGAAGCATGTGATGAACAAGAAAATGCTATTTCTTAATCTATGTTGGATCTGCGAGAGGGATTATGAGTTTTTCTGTGGCTTTTGGGTGCTAGTAAACTATATCACAAACATTTATTTAAAATTAGCAAATGGTGTGATCACTCTTGGTGATAATCCATAAAAGCACTTGAGGCCTACCCCCTCAACGTGATAAGGGAGAAGAAATTTCGACGCGTTGGCATCCTCATTAAGCATATGATTGATTTAAAGGAGTTTATGTGGTAAGTGATGAGTTTATTTGAATATAAGGAATATCATCAAATTGATGTCTAATTTAAGGCAGGAAAAATTGATGAGCGATGCATCAAATTTTTTAGCACAAATCAAACACAAATCCGGCGCAAAACTTAGATATAGAAAAAAATTCAAAATATCAATTACATTTCTACATCTTGCATACAACATTTAATCCACATCATAGCAAGATTATATCCAGCCATATCATAGATCAAATGTGTTAAAAATTTTATTAATGAAAAAAAAAGATAGTTTCATAAATCTAAATTATCTGAAGTTTACATCTACACTCTCAATATAAGTTCAAACATTTCAGAAATTAAAAATACATAAAAACTCCTTATCCTCCTCCTTGACTACAACAGTCATTGTTAGCTTGCCTTGTTGATCTTTTCTAATCTTCCTCAGGCATGCTATGCTCCACTCAATTCTCTGTTGGCATTCATGTATATGATGAACATTCTCAGTCATAGCAATAGCCTACCTAGCAAGCTCCTTAGTATTCAGGTGTGACAAGCTCAAGCCACCCACAGAAGCACAAGGGATCTCAACCTTCTTGTTCTCCAGCACCTGCGTCTATAACTCAAACTTAGATTGCTCAGTGGTAGACTGATTACCACTACTGCTGGTAGTGCTTGGATTCCGGGAACTGCCTCTCCCGAAGCTACTTTTACTCCTACATAATAAAAGTCAATTATTAATTGTCATTTTAAGCATTCAGACTCAAAATAAATGTAAAAAAATTAAAGTTTAACTTAAATTCACCCACCTATAATCTATGCGAGAGAAAATATAGGTGTGGTAGTAGCAATCAGAAGGTGGGATGAAACAATAAGTGTGGAACAAGACATGCTCTTCTTTTTGCTTTTCTAAGTATTTTCTTTAGTGTTAAGAACATGTGGTCCCTAAGATGGCTGATCACCAGTACCACCTGTGGTCATCTATAGCATGACTAACAACAAAAATAATCTGTAGCAGTATACACAAGTAAAAGGAGGAATGCACAAAATCTAAATGAGAAACTTATTGTAACTATTTCTAAAATAAATATAAAAAAACTTATGCATTTAATACATACATATCACTTAATTCGTATTACTTAAATTTTATTTTAAGTAACGGAAAAGTTTATGCTTTTATTACTTAACTCAGATTTAAACAACAAATTTGTGTTTATTTTATGATACCCTTTGTCTATGAATAATGAAAAAGATAATTTTATTAAGGTATTATGGTTTCTATTAATAAGTGAGGATTTCTATACAAATAAATAAAGGGTTAGAGGAAGTGCCTGACACATATATTATTTCTCATTTGTCTGATACTTCTCAACATTTTAATGGAAACCTTAAAGCTTTTCTCTATTATTTTTTCTTTCTTGCATCTATTTTATTGTTCTTTAATTATTCCTGCTAGAAAGATTGTTGTGTCACCCATATTTAATTTAGGACATACTCTAATGTGTGGTCAGTTTGGAGGATACTAAGGAATAGATTGCTAGGTTGCAAGGGAGAATTATGTCCCAAAGAAAATTCAAGATTTTGTCTATAGAAGGTAACTTAACTACATGCCAATAAAGTTGATAAGGATGATAAGGAAATTTTGTGAGGGTTCATAGAATCATTCTACATTTTGAAATTTTCAAAAATGGATCTTTCAATTTGATAATTTGTAGACATCTATCGGGCTTCAGATTACCTGAACTCCAGCAATCAATGAAGCTTGCCTTTGTAAAAATGTAGTGGAGACTCCTCAACCTCACTGCGCTTAGATGTGAATCTTTGCTATAAAATGCATTTCCTATGGATATCGATAAGTCATAGCCTCCAGCAAAGTTTTAGATCTTTCACTCACTTGGGTTCATATATATAACTCAAATCTTATGTATGGACAAACCTAACACCTAAACTACAATATTTACATGAATACCATTGAACTTTTATGTATATACAAACTTAACACCTAAACTTCAATTTGTACATGCAAAACACAATACCTATGCCAAAAGACCCATTTCACTTGTAAAAAATTAAAATAAAAAAGATTGGTGCAAAAAGAATTACCTCCCTCAATGTTTTTTGATTGAACCAAAGTGGAAGGATGAGAAATACGAGACTTTTGGTAGTCTTTGTGTACCTTCCCAACTAGCTTTAATGGTGACTGTATCACAAAGGGTCATTCATAAAGGCAAGGAAAGGGGAGAGGGAAACCGTGAGGGAGAGCAACGATTTCAGGCGAAACCATGAGGGAGAAGAAAGGGGAGAGGGAGGGTTCCGGGCATAAGGGAAGACCGGAGAGCGCGAAGAGAAAGAAATGAAATTTAGGTACGCGGGATGAGTAAATTAGGTCATTTGCATAAATTTTCTGTCAAATTTGCGTTAGACCTATACTATGCTAAAAAACAAAGGTTCGCGTAGCTTTGATGCAAATTTGAGGCTAATCCCGTCACAATTACAAACACACTCTCGCCATTTTTATATGGCTTTCTGCGTTGAATTTTCAGCAGAAAATTGGACGTAAAATTCGACGCTTAACACCCACAAATCTGGCAATATAATTTGCGTCGGAAAAATCTGACACAAATATCGAATGCTAATTACAACATCTTCTACAGTGATCCTTCAACTTTAGGAATCGTTGGGCTGTTAACTCTCTGGTGCACTTCATATTGTCAGTGCCTTTATTATGCATTTCATCTCATAAGGTTGCTCATTTTCTTGTTTGTTTGAATTCATATTTATGTGTGAACCTCACCTAAGAATTAGAGAGAGAAACGAGAGATGAGTGAGCAGTAATTTGTCATTTCAAAAGTGTATTATTCATAAGATGATTTTTTTATTTATAGGGGACATAGCACAATAGAATGATGTTGTTTTTTTGTCTCTGCTTAATGGGGCATGTTTAAGGATTTTTTTAGTATTTTATATGTATGAGCTTGCAGTCAGATGCTCATTATGTTGACCGGTTAAGCTTATTCTGCTTCGGGTCGACAAGATCAACTCGGTTAGCTATATCGCTCAATTAGATGGGTTCAACTTGGTCGACTGAGTTCGCTTGATTTGGGTCGGCTAATTGATATGATCCGGTTGTCGATTCTGGACCCCTGACAAAAGGGAGATGCTAGAGAACCCGATCTTCCTTGGATCAACTCTCCAGTAACAGTTGTCCAGATGTCCTTTTTACCTCATTTCTGTTTGAATGGCTCGTTCTTATATCCATTAATTTGTCTCATGGTTCAGTCTGCTTTGGACTTACCAGCTTTAGCTGAGAAAACTGCACTTGTTCGTATAATTGAATCTCATGGTCTTCTTTTGGTGGATCCTCCTTCGACGTTCTCTTTTCTTTTGGATTGTTAAATTCCTTCAAAACCAGAAAAGTGATAGTAGTGTTATGATATTAATGATTTGAGTGTTATCACAGGTAGGGGTCTAAACGAATTGAACATGAGCGAGCCCAGCCCCAGCTCATGTTCAGCTCGTTAAAAAATATCAGTGTTCGCGTTCGGCTCATTTTTATTCGAACACAAAAAGTGTGTTCTTGTTTGGCTTGTTTGCTCAGCGAGCTAAACCTGAGTTGTTCGCAAACAAAGAGTCATTTTGATAACCCTAATTATGCAGTCATAGGATGTTAAAGATTGGGGCAAAATTTAACTTTTTGTTTATATTAAAGTGTCATTTAAATATAATTTAAACTATTTTTATTCTACCTTTTTAATTAATAATTTTAATTGATTATAAATCCTTATAGCTTTATAGTCAATTAAAATTTTTAAAAAGACTACTAATTTATATATATATATNCATAAATGAGATAAGGATGTCCCAGTCCTCCACTTGTTTCACTCTTTGCCATGGTCAATATACTCTTAAAAATAATTCTCCCCACATTTATAGTTAGATTATTCTAAATACAGAAATTCAGAATAGCTCTATTTTTTGTTACCTCACTATGGTGATAGGTAGGTGACAGAGTAGAGGAAATAAAATATTGCCACGCTTTAGATGTGGCATTCAACATGGAAGCAGAAAAATTTACCCGTTTTTGTTGCTTTATCTTCCATGTCCCTTTCCCATTATTGAGAAAGTTGATGACATCATTCAGCGGGCCTTCTATTATATTGAAGGTTTCATAATGGCAGCTATAGGAGTTTGGGACTTCATAAAGGAGTTAATGCGGGCTGCACTAAATTCAACAGAAATCCCAGCACTCGAACAGTTCCATCCTCAGAATAGTACACATTGGTATAAAATTCTTTCACAATATTCGCAGCAGCCTTATTGGTGGTATAACAGAAGTTTTCCCACCTCCGTTTGGTAATAACTCCTTCAATTTCTCTTCCCGGACTCTCAAAAACTCGATCTTGTATGCATTTCTTCCCTTCAAATACTGAAGTAAATCTCGACCGAGCCTTCGCATTGACGAAGAGAGACTTGTCAAACACAAGTCGCCTCTTTTGTCGCAGATCCATGTCAATCTAATCAAAATTGTAAAAAAAAAACTCTAAAATACACTAGATTTTTGCGATTTCGATCAATTTTGAGCCTCGACGACATCCGTTCAATCATTATAGACATAAATTTTAAGTGATTAAATGATGTGCTAACACAAATAAACATTCATAACACAAAACATCACAATTATATATAAATTCCAAGGGTTACAACACACGTTACAAGACACACATAAGTTTGGTATTTTCTTAACCTTGATACATCAATTTAGCGCCGCAATCCAAGCCACAACACTCTAAACACTGAAAACAAACATCCTATGCTCAATCTCAACTATACTGAGATCTAAAAGCAAAATTTGAAAACAAAGCAAACACAAAGTTCAAGTCAAATTACACACATATACATACAAGTAGTAAATTAAATCTACTACAAACTAATGATAATTTCAAACAAAAACACTATAATCGCAATAAAAATAAAGATAATTATGGGTTGCCTCCCATAAAGCGCTTGTTTTAACGTCGTCAGCCCGACCTATTCAGATATTATCCATGTTGCTGACCATTAAAACCTCTTTAAAATTTGGTCTTTTACCCTCAAAATACTGCTTTAATTTGTGTCCATTTACTTTAAATCTATTCCTAGTCTTTTGATCTTCAGTTTCAATAGCTCCGTGAGTATAAACTCGAGTCATAGTAAAGGGTCCTAACCAATGAAACTTCAATTTCCCAGGGAATAACTTCAGTCTTGTATTGTAAAACAAAACTTCTTTATAAATTCCTGGTTCAAAATAAACTTCAATTTTCCTGGTTCAAAGTTCTTCTAGTTAATCTTTCAATCATGCCATAAATTTAGTTTCTCCTTATAAATTATGTCATTATCATAAGATTCATTTCTTAATTCTTCCAATTCATTCAATTGTAACAATCTCTTCTCACCAATATCTTTCAAATTATAATTGAATTCTTTAATCGCCTAATATGCTTTATGCTCCAATTCTACTATTTCAAATTATAATTGAATTCTTTAATTGCCTAATATGCTTTATGCTCCAATTCTACTGGTAAGGATTTCTTAATTCTTCCAATTCATTTAATTGTAACAATCTCTTCTTACCAGCATCTTTCAAATGTTCTTTCAATTCATTTAATTGTAACAATCTCTTCTTACCAGCATCTTTCAAATTATAATATCTTTAATCGCCCAATATGCTTTATGCTCCAATTCTACTGGTAAGTGACAAGTCTTTCAAAAAATCAGTCTTAATTCATTCAATTGTAACAATCTCTTCTCACCAGCATCTTTCAAATTATAATTGAATTCTTTAATCACTCATATGCTTTATGTTCCAGTTCTACTGGTAAGTGACAAGTTTTTCCAAAAATAAGTTTGTAAGGTGTCATTCCAATAGGATTTTTATAAGCAGTCCTGTAAGCCCATAATACAGTATCCAGTCTACGGGACCAATCTACTCTACTAGGGTTTACAGTCTTCTAGATATATTCCAAACATCAAAGATCTCAACTTCTAACATGAAATTCAGAGGCATTTCATTTCTTCTAGATCCCATAAAATCTAATCCCTAAACGTCAAAGATCTCAACTTCTAACATGAAATTCAGAGGCATTTCATTTCTTCTAGATATATTGCCTACTCATTGGCATCGATCATAAGTTGTTATGTATCTGTAAACATCTCTAAGCAGAGTAGGTCAATAGAATCCAGATTGTAAAATTTTATAAGCAGTTTTATCAATCTCAAAATATCCTCCAAATTCAGAATCTTGACATTTCTGAATAGTTAGTTCAGTTTCTTCATAAGGTACACATCTTCTCATAATAAGATCCTTACATTGTTTATATAGATAGGTTCATCCCAAAAAATTATGTTTTTGCGACCATGAATGAATTTTCTTTATTATTGCAATGCCAGCATAGGTGGTAAAATATCACTTACAATATAATTAACAATATCAGCACACCATTGTATTTTCCACTCATTAATATTATAAAGTTGTTCATTAGGAAAACTATTTGTAATTTCATTATCGGTGTTAGATAATTCATGATTTTCTAATCTCAACAAATGATCAGCAATTTGATTATCAGTTCCCTTTCTATCAATANTATAAGATCCTTACATTGTTTATATAAATAAGGCTCTTCCCAAAAATATGCTTTCTCATCATGAATGAATTTTCTTTGTTGTTGCAATGTCAGCATAGGTGGCAAAATATCACTTACATTTTGTTGTTGCAATGTCAGCATAGGTGGCAAAATATCACTTACAATAGTTAACAATATCACCTTTGCTGTTGCAATGTCAGCATAGGTGGCAAAATATCACTTACGTATACCATGGTATTTTCCACTCATTAATATAATAAAGTTGTTCATCACGGAAACTGTCTGTAATTTACCATGGTATTTTCCACTCATTAATATAATAAAGTTGTTCATCACGGAAACTGTCTGTAATTTTCATGGTATTTTCCACTCATTCATATTATAAAGTTGTTCATCAGGGAAACTGTCTGTAATTTTATTGTTAGTATCTGATAATTCATGATTTTCTAATCTCGACAAATGATCAGCATTTTGATTATCAATTCTCTTTCTATCAATAACCACAAGATCAAATTCTTGCATCAAAAGTATCCATCTAATTAACCTTAGTTTGGCATCCTTCTTTTGCATTAGATATTTAATAACAGAGTAATCAGTGTGCACAACACATTTAGTCCTAATTAAATAAGATCTAAATTTTTCTAAAGCATACATAATGGGCAGTAACTCTTTTTCCGTAACAATATAGTTAATTTGAGCTTCATTAAGAGTTTTACTAGCGTAGTAAATAACTTTAAGAATCTTTTCATACCTTTGTCCAAGAACAACATCTCCAATAGCATAATCACTAGCATCACACATCAGTTCAAATGGTTTCTCCTAGTTAAGTGAAAACTACAATAACATAATCACTAGCATCGCACATCAGTTCAAATGGTTTCTCCCAGTTAGGTGAAACTATAATAAAAGGGATGTGATTAATTTTTTCTTTAATAACTCAAAGACATTTAAACAGTTTTCAGTAAATTCAAATTTATTGTCCTTTTCTAAAAGTTGGCATAGAGATTTAGTAATTTTTGAAAAATCTTTAATAAAAAGCTTGTAAAAACCAACATGTCCAAGAAAATTCCTAACCTCTTATACATTAGTAGGAGGTGTTAGTTTAGATATAACTTAAATTTTTGCAGGGTCTGCTTCTATAACATTTTCCAAAATTTTATGCCCTAACACAATTCCTCCTGCAACTATAAATTGACATTTCTCCCAATTTAGAATTAAATTAGTTCTTTCGCATAACTCCAAAATTTTTTTAAGATAATTTAAGCATGCGTCAAATGATGTTCCAAATACAAAGAAATCATCCATAAATACTTTGTCAATTCACTTACTAAATATAGACATCATATATCTCTGGAATGTTGCAGGTGATTACATAATCCGAAAGGCATTCTTCGAAAAGCAAAAGTTCCAAAAGGACTAGTAAATATTGAAAAGGCATTCTTCGAAAAGCAAAAGTTCCAAAAGGACTAGTAAATGTTGTCTTTTCTTGATAGGAGCAATAGGAATTTTATGGTAACCAGCATATCCATCTAAGAAATAAAAATATTTGTGCCCAACAAGTCTATCTACTAATTGGTCTAAAAATGATAAAGGGAAGTGATCTTTCCTAGTGACAGTGTTTAATTTTCTATAATCAATGCAAATATGCCACCCAGTAACTTGTCTGATCGGTATTAATTCATTATTCTCTTTTGTTTCAACAGTCACTCCTCCTTTCTTAGGAACACAATGAATTGGACTTACCCAAGCACTGTCTGAAATAGGATATATAATTCCATTGTCTAGCCATTTCAAAATTTCCTTCTCAACTACTTCTTTCATCATTGGGTTTAATCTCCTTTGTGGATCAACTCTTGGTTTATATTGTTCCACTTCTTTCATTATAGGGTTTAATCTCCTTTGTGGATCAACTCTTGGTTTATATTGTTCATCAATTCTTTCATCATTGGGTTTAATCTCCTTTGTGGATCAACTCTTGGTTTATATTGTTCATCTACTATAATTATGTGCATACAGATCGAAGGACCGATTCCCATAATATCAGCTAAGGTCCAACCAAAAGCTTTCTTATATCTTTTTAATGTATCCAAGAGTTTTTGCTCATGCAAATCATTTAATTCTGAAGATATAATAACATGTAATGTAGATGAGTTTCCCAGAAACACATACTTCAAGTGGTTCAATATTTTCAACTCAAGTTTAGATTGTTTTATAATTGATGAAACTAGATTCTTATCAGCATTTCCTGTAATATCTAGCATCTCAAATCTTTCCTGAACATACATACATACTTCAAGTGGCTAGGTAATACTTTCAACTCAAGTTCAGGTGGTTTTATAATTGATGGAAATAGATTCTTATCAGCATTATTTGTAATATCCAGCATTTCAAATCTTCCCTGAACAGAATCTAATTCTTCATTTTCTATTTTGTCCAAAATAACTTCATCACTATCTTCAAATTGTTCTTTCTCATTAAAATGTTCTTTAAAATGCTCATTCAATAGATGTTCACTAATTTCCATGCAAAAACATTCATTATCTCTTTTAACAACAGAGTATTTGACAGACTTTACAATGTTAAAAGTCACTTCTTTATCGTTAACTCTCATAGTTAATTCTTTTTTTTGAACATCTATCATAGCTTTACCAGTAGTTAAAAACGGCCTCCCTAAAATGATAGGTATTTCCTTATCTTCCTTTATATCTAAAACAATGAAATCCACAGTAAAGATAAATTTATCAACTTTTACTAACACATCTTCTATAACTCCCTAGGATATGTAACTAAACGATCCGCTAACTGAAGAATTACAGAAGTCGGTGAGACTTCTCCTAATCCTAATCTTTTAAAAAATGATAGAGGCATAAGATTAATGCTGGCTTCCAAATCACATAAAGCTCTTCTATAAAATTTTTTACCGATAGTACACGGTATAGTGAAACTTCCAGGATCTTTTAATTTTTCATGAAGCTTTTTCTGAATAATTGCACTACACTCTTCGCTAAGTGTAATAGTTTCATTATCAGTGAACTTCCTTTTCTTATTCAGAATATCTTTCATAAATTTTACATAATTGGGCATTTGCTCTAAGGCTTCTACAAAGGGAATAATTACCGTTAATTTCTTAAGAATTTCTAAAAACTTGAATAATTATTTATTCTGTTTGTTTTGCTTCAATCTTTGAGGAAACAGTGTTGGAGGTTTCTCCACAATAATTTTCATTGGTGTAAGTGGATATTCTAAATCTGGGTAATCATGATCCTTTTCTTTTTATGTATCTACTTTCTCTTTTTTTAATTTTTGTTTCTTTTTGTACTCTTGTTTTGAATTCTTTGCCACTTTATAATTGTATCGCTTTTATTTGTTCTTTTCCTTGATCTTTAGATTTTGGTTCCACAGTACTAGGAAATATTCCTAATGTTCAGTTACTAAGCGCGGTGACGATAAGCCCTAATTAATTTTCAATATTTTTAATAGGAGTTCCTTGATTTTATAACTAATTTCCTTGAATTTGTAATTGATTCCCTTGATTCTGCAATTGTTGACCCATGTTTAATATCATCTCTTCTATAGAAAATTTCTTTTCCTTAATTTGAGTGTTACTATTAAATCCTGGAGGAAAAGAAGGTCTATAATTAATATTTTCTTGGAAGGATGAATTTCCTAATGGGTTCACTGGGTTGTTCGCCCATTGTTGATTTGTAGAAGAATAGTTATTCCAATTAATATTTGGATGATTTTTCCAACTTGGGTTATAATAGTTCGAATAAAAATTGTTGGGAATATTGATAGCATTTAAAGTCTCACACGAAGGTTGAACATCCACAAATTGCCCAGATGAATTCTCTTTCATCATAGTAGATGTTCGAGAATAATTCATTCCACAATAATCTAATTTCTTTGATATTGCAGCAATCTGTGAAGCTAACATAGATATTGCATCAGAATCATGGGTACTAGCTACTCTTTTTGGATTTACCCTTTCAGAGGGCCATTGAAAATTTTTGGTATCCATCTCTTCTATTAACGAATAAGCCTCATAAAAAAGTTTTGACATTAAAGAACCACCAGCTTAGCATTTATAATCGATCTAAGTGATCCCACCAATCCATTATAAAAAGTTTAAATTATCAACCAATCTAGTAACGAATGATGAGGGCACTTCCTAAGAAGATCTTTAAATCTCTCCCAAGCTTGTATGTCGACTTTCCATCAATCTGAGAACGATGTTATGTCATTTCTAAGTTTAGCAGTTTTGGGTGGAGGGAAATATTTGGATATAAATTTCTGTGAAAGTGATGTTATGTCATTTCTAAGTTTAGCAGTTTCGGATGGAGGGAAATATTTGGATAGAAATTTCTGTGAAAGTTGGATCTTTAAATCTCTCCCAAGCTTCATATATTGACTCTCCATCAATCTGACAGAACGATGTTTTCATTTCTAAATTTAGCAGTTTTGGATGGAGGGAAATATTTGGATAGAAATTTCTGTGAAAGTTCTCCCCAAGTCTAGCAGTTTTGGATGGAGGGAAATATTTGGATAGAAATTTCTGTAACAGTTCTCCCCAAGTTTGATGTTATGTCATTTCTAAGTTCAGCAGTTTTGGATGGAGGGAAATATTTGGATAGAAATTTCTGTGAAAGTTCTCCCCAAGTTCTTAATAGTTTTGGATGGAGGGAAATATTTGGATAGAAATTTTTGTGAAAGTTCTCCCCAAGTTCTAGTAGTTTTGGATGGAGGGAAATATTTAGATAGAAATTTCTGTGAAAGTTCTCCTCAAGTTCTAATAGATCCAGGTGCTAACGAGTTTAACCACATCTTAGACTTATCCCTCAGTGAAAAAGGAAAAAGTCTAACATGTGCTAACAAATTTAACCACATCTTAGTCTTATCCCTAAGTGAAAAAGGAAAAAGTCTAACTTTGCTAACAAATTTAACCACATCTTAGCCTTATCCCTCAGTGAAAAAGGAAAAAGTCTAAGACTTCTAATGAATTTAACCACATCTTAGCCTTATCCCTAAGTGAAAAAGGAAAAAAATCTAAGTTTAACAACATCGTTTGAAACTCTGTCATATTTAAAGGTAGCACACAGGTCTAAAAAACTAGCGAGGTGTAAATTAGGATCTTCATTTGGTGTACCTCCGAATTGATTATTTCATTTGGATAATAGCAGGTTTAAGCTCAAATGAATTAGCAGCTACATCAGGATGTTGGATAGAGAACTAGCGAGGTGTAAGTTAGGATCTTCATTTGGTGTACCTCCAAATTGATTGTTTTGTACCGCGAGGTGTAAATTAGGATCTTCATTTGGTGTGCCTCTGAATTGATTGTTTTGTACCATTTGGATTAGGTTTAAGCTTAAATGAATTAGCAGCTACATCAGGATTTTGGATAGATAAGTGAATTTCAAATTTAAGCTCAAATGAATTAGAAGCTACATCAAGATTTTGGATAGATAAGTGAATTTCATCTGTTGTAGACAAATGAATTAGTGGCTACATCAGGATTTTGGATAGATAAGTGAATTTCATCTGCTGTAGGATTTGCATAGTCTCTTAGGGGTCTATAGCACCTACATCAGGATTTTGGATAGATAAGTGAATCTCATCTGCTGTAGAATTTGCATAATCTCTTAGGGGCATCAGGATTTTGGATAGATAAGTGAATTTCATCTGTTGTAGGATTTGCATAATCTCGTATGGGTCTTCCGAATTGATTGTTTTGTACCATTTGGATAATAGCAGGTTTAAACTCAAATGAATTAGCAGCTACAAGGATTTTTGATAGATAAGTGAATTTCATCTGGTGTAGGATTTGCATAATCTCGTAGGGGTTTAGGTTGGTGTTCATTTTCTATTCCTTGATTGTTCACGTTGTTTTCCAATGTATCAGAATTTCTAGGTTCTCTTCTCAGTCTTCTAATTTTTCTAACAGTGTGTTCTAATTTCGAATCGTAGGGTATAAGATTTTCATGTCCAAATTTACGCATACAATTTGAAATCATTACACAAATTGTTGGGTATAAGATTTTCAGGTCCAAATTTATGCATAAAATTTGAAATTAGTACAGAAAAATAGTTAACTAAATATGAAAATAAGTTGCAATTCAAGTAAATTTTTTTTAATAGTCCTATTTTTTCTATTTCTCTAATTATGATTCCTGTTTACTCCCCGACAACGGTGCCAAAAACTTGACAGCGACTTTATATATGCTTAAAAATACAAGTATTTAATACTGCTGTTAAAAGATTTAACTCCTCAGCAACGACACCAAAAACTTAACAATAATTACAGATTCGATAAAAATGTATACATATAATATTCAATAATGGTAAAGTCACACTTATCAAAGCAAGTATACGTATCGTTCAAGTAATATAAGGCTCTAATGGAGTCCTCAATATCGATCCCATAGGGAGTAATATTAGAACTACGAACTAAGATTTCAGCAAATCAATACTTAATCACAACAATATAATTTAAATTGCTTATCTATCACTAATAGGCAATTGAAAATGAATATGTAATTTTAATAGCTCTTAAATAACTAATTATACTAATAAAGTTTTTAATGTGAAATTCAATATATAAGAAAGCATCATTCTCCTTGTCAAGAAATTATAGTGAATGAATAAAGTGAATTAGTTCAAATTGTATTGTGCCAAATAGGAGCATACCTATTCTTTACCATTTGGTCCAGGCATAAAGAATATTGACTAATCCTACGCTTGTTTACTGAATCTGCAGCTATGCTGAGAGGATACTGACTCTCACTTCAGAGCCCCCACGTTCCCCTCGCTTGAGGGCTAACATCTACACTTCAACACCGAAACGATAGGACCGAATTGGGCATTTTAGTCTTTCACTCTAAAATCTCCAATTCTACGCCCGATAATTTTATTTCCCTATTTATTTTCACTCAACTTCCAAGGGCTTTGACCTCCCTGAGTATTGGATGTAATCTTCACTTTAGTTTTAAAACTCAACATATTTTAACAAATCAATTGGCTAGATTGAAAGTAAATTAAGATCGAAGTGGTGAAACTCAACATATTTTAACAAATCAATTGGTCAGATTGAAAGTAAATTAAGATCGAAGTGAACAACATATTTTAACAAATCAATTGACCAGATTGAAAGTAAATTAAGATTGAAGGAAAAGAAATCACAAATTCTTTAACATTTTCATGGCTCAACCAATTCAAATCACCATTTCAAAAATCTCAAGACAATGAGAAAGACAAAAAAAACTACTCAGAACTCATAGGGAAGACACAACAAAACTCAAAATTCATATATAAAAGAAAAGTCATACAAACCATAATAAGTAAATAACACTTATATCTAACTCCTCCCCAAGCAAACTCCTCGAAGTTCCTCTGAATCTCTTCCTTTCTTTACAGCACACAGATCTCCCCAAGAAAACTCCTCAAAGTTCCTCTGAATCTCTTCCTTTCTTTACAACACACAGAATTCTCTTCGAAGCAGCAAGGAGGAAGAAATCTCTCACTTTCCCTCCACTCTTACAATCTTTTGAAGAATTCCTCACAATTTCTCGAATAATTCCTCACCACCTCAAGAACACTCCTCGAAGTTCCTCTGAATCTCTTCCTTTCTTTACAACACACAGAATTCCTCAAAAACTCCTCAAAGTTCCTCTGAATCTCTTCCTTTCTTTACAACACACAGAATTCCTCTACAAAGCGGCAAGGAGGAAGAAATCTCTCACTTTCTCTCCACTCTTATAATCTCTCAAAGAATTCCTCACAATTAGACTCTCTACACACTACTAGGGCTCTTGGACGCTGTTCTAACCTTCCAACTCCTCGAACTCTTGAGCCTCCTTCTCTCATTTTCGGCCAAAGTTTTCTTTTAAAGATGTGGAAGAGTTTTTCCAAGAGTTTCCTAAGCATCCCTCCAAAAATCATTCACATTCAATTCATCTTTGGAAATAACCGCCGATCTTGTCGTGGACGGCCTGGAGGGCGCTGTCGGCGGGCCTTCTAAATTATTTAATCTGGAGTCTCGGGAAATTCTTGCCGTCGGCGCCGTTGGGCTCGCCGTCAGTGCCCTAGTTCAAATCTTCACATTTTGGTCCTTTTCGCTCCAAATTTGCTCATTTTTGCATCTTTTTGCTCCAATGACCATAATTCATCATACCTGCAACAAAACATCAAAAATAACTTTCTTTAAAGTGTAATATAATCAAAAATAGTGTAAAATAGGTATGAAAATCTCAACATATTTTCATTTGGTCATTACTTGAGAACAAGTAACATCTAAGTTTGTGGGATTTTGATAAACAAAAAATATATGCATTTTAGACCCATTTTTTTATTCTCATTTTTTGTCATATTGCACTTTAATAGAAGGCATTTTATGTTTTCTTGCAGGTTATTGATTTTTAAGACTTGAGGCAAAAAAGAAGTAAAAAGATTGGAATTTGGAGTCAAAATGCCGTTTTTGAAGAAATACTCAGCGTGAATTTTCTTCAGCGCCGACGGCGCCGGAAGAAGCGCTGACGGCGCCGTTTTACAGAAAGCAGCAAATTAAATTATGGAATATTGGCGCAGACGGTGCCAATGTCGGTTCAAAGCCTATTTCTAGAACATTTGATGAATTTGGACACTTTTTGAAGAGTTTTTGGATGCACCTATTGGAGAACCGAATCTAGGGTCTATTTGGGGCTGAAATTGATCAGAAAATGGGCTCCTCCTCATTCCTCCTCTCTTAATCGCCACACCTCACCTCCATACAATTTTTTCATCTTCATTCCACCACCATTCAGGAGTCTATTAGTGATTTTTCTTTAAGATTTTAAAGTTTCTGTGGTGAGATTAAGTGTGAATTCTTCTCTGAGAGTGTTGGAGAAGTAGAAATGTAAGAGATTTCTTCTTCCTACATTTTCTAGGAGGGGCTACAAGGGATTTGCTTTGAGAAAGAGTTTCGAATAAGTGTTGTTTATTTATTAGTGTTGTATGAACTTTACTTTATATATTAAATTTGTGTTTTATTGTATCTTTCTCATGAATTCTGAGTAGTTTCTTTTATCTTTCTCCTACTTTGAGATATGGTGAAATGAAGAGATAATATGGATGTGCCAATATTAAAATATAAAATCTGTGATGATTTTTTAAGTCCGAACTTAATTTACTTTTTTATGTGACCAATTGAATTGTTAAAACGTGTTATGAAACATATGATCAGGGAAATGGAGTATGAGTTTTATAATAGAGTGAGTATCACATTTGAATCCATGAAAGAGTATTTCATTCATAGAATTAAGTGCAAATAAATAGGGAAATATGCATTATTGGGTGTAGAATTGGAGATTTTAGGGTGACAGAATAAAATCCGTAATTTAGTATTAGTGTTTAAAAACTAAAGCGAGAGTTAGCCTTCAGGTGAAAGGAAGTGGGAGCTAGTATCCTCCTAGCCTAGCCACAGATTTAGGGACTAAACCTGAGATTAGCCAATGATTTTCTATAACACTTTATCAGGGTAGAGAATTAAAACTGCTTCTATTTGACACAATACATATTAAAACCATTTATCTCATCTCATTTTACCAAAATCTCATTATAGTGAGAAATGCTTTTTCACATAAAAAATCTTCATCACATAAACATAGTTTAGTAGTTTAGTAGTTACTGTTTAAACTTTACATTTCAGTTTTGCTAATAGTTAAATAATTTAGTTTTGAAAATATCTCAGCATACAAACTTAGTGACAGTAATTTTGTTTTACTTTCTGTGAATTTCCTAGTAAATTTATCATTTCAAATTTAAACATTCTCTGTAGGATCGATATTCGAGGCTTAAATAGAAAGTCCTTTATTACGTATACTTATATAGAATCCCAACATTGATTGCTTAAATTTCTTAATCATAAATATTGCATCAAGCTTTTGGCACAGTTATATAGCAGATTCAAACTTATATTAATTTTACACAACTATATTTTTCTCGGGATCAGCTCCCATATTTTTTACTACAACTTTTTTGATGGTCAATTAGATGAAACATTTAGGTGTCCACTCCTCCAAGCGGATACACTTTGATATGAGATATGCCACTTAGTTGTCCATTCAAGAGATATGCTAAATTTTAAAGCCTTTAATTTTTTCTTTCTTCTTTATATTGTCAAGGAATTTGGCCATCAACTTGTCTTTAACTTTAAATAGCCCGTTCCCCTAATTCACTGCATGTTTTGAGTCAGATTTTATTAGGAGGTGCTAAGATCCTATCTCATAGGTGAACCTAATCCCAAAAGTCAGAGCTTCATACTCAGTTTGATTGTTATAACTTTGAATCTAACTTCTATTAAGTGATATTGATGATCCATAGTTAGATTAGTCAGAGCAAGACTAAAACCTGCCCTTGTTTGACTAGATGCTTTGTGGACATGCAAGATCTAGGTTTGGCTATCAATTGCCACCTTGTGTCCTAGTTTGCTCGGCTAAAAAAAAATCTCCAAAAAATGTGTTATGTCTTGTGCTTTAATGTCAATCTAGGGCATATAAGAGAGATCAAATTTGTTGAGGTCTATCTCCCTTTTTAGAAGCCTATGAGAGTGCTCTGGCCTAGTGATGAAAGATTTGAGCAGGCGATCAATGATGATCCTGACTAGATGGATTTTAAAATACAAGTGAAGCTTACAAGCCGAGATAACAAGAGTAAACATTAACTTTTCCATGATCAAGTACCCGAGTTGGGAGCCTCAGAGGACTCAACAAAAATAGTAAATTATGATATGCTTCCCCAGCTCCTTTCAAACTGAAACCAAGTTGATGGTTTCATATCAACCCCAAAGTACAGGAATAGTTCTTTATTCGTCTTTGGGCTCTGGAGGAGTGGTGTTTTCACTAGGGTGTCTTTTAGGTTTATGAATGCTTGTTCTCATTCATTTCACTAGATGAAATTTTTTCCTGTCCTCAAGATTTTGAAAAGGGTAGTGAACTTATCGCCCAATTTTGAGATTGACAACTCAGGCCTTCTATCTAGACGGTTAGTTTGTGGACTTATTTAGTGTTTTAGAGGAACGATATATTGATTAGCACTTGTTCTATTTCTTGGTTGGATTTAATTTTTTCAATCTGAGATTAAGAGATAACATATGAATTTGTTTATGGATGCCCAAATGTTCACTTGAGTGGATTGAGATCATGTTAAATTTTTTAAGGGTTCCAAAAGTTTCTATTAATTATGTTATGTGTGGCTTAGGCATTTTAATTTTTATCAAGCATCATTCACGTACACCTCAATATCTTTTCCATTCAATTTTGTAAATATTGTATCTATCATTTGCTAGTGATAGCCCTAATAATTTTAAGCCCAAAAGGAATTACATTATAATAGCACAATCCATCACTTATGATGAATGCATTTTTCTTCATGTCGGTCGAGTGCATTTTGATTTGGCGGTAGCCAAAGAGAGCATTAAGGAAGCTCATTATAAAATGGTTGACAAACACATTCATGAGTGTGTTGATTCATAGCAAAAGGTAGAAAACTTTCATGTAGCATTCAGGTTTGTCAATTCTTACGCTTTCTCAACTTACTTTTCATTGCACCATGATAATGATGAACACAAACATTGAATACTATACCTTTCAAATGTAGCAAGCCTCGAACAACTTCTAACTCTCCTCTCAGATCTGCTCAACTAGGGTGAGTGGTTGATATTCTCATCTTTTGATTCATCAGTCAATCTGACAAAGTGACATTCAAGCAGTGGCATGCAACATCAATTAGTGTATCAAGTATTGCGGTGGTAGACTAAATGAAATTGTCTCGAAGGTCCCAGAGGATGTCGATTAAATCATTCTTGATCCTTGAATCAAAAGATTCACTTAATAGAAAAAAATTACCAATGCCACCTTCGATCTCTGTAATTTAATGGGTGGTATCGCTTGCCTCAAGACTCTCTTTGCACAAGTTATCGAGCTCAAGAAGTTTTTGGTCGATGCTTTTGACCTTCCGGAGGTAAAAAATGTGGGATTTCTTGAAATTATCATAAACAATATTTTCCTCCCTGTTATCTGAGAACTTCACCACCATATGATAGGTTAAAATGATAACCTTAAAAGATTTGAGGACGACCAAAGATAGCATTGTAAGTGGGTGGCCATTCAGCCACCAACAAGTTTGCCATGCTAGCAAAATGCTTCTCCTTTTCTCCATAAATAACCAGCATAGTGATGTTTCCTCATGCTTTCTTCCTCTCATAAGAGAATCCATAAGGTGGGCATGTAGCCTTTATCAGTCCTTTGTTATTGAGACCCATTTTATTGAATGCTGACTTGAATAGGATGTTCACAGATTTTTCAGTGTCAAAAAGGGTGTTACCAATCTAGTAGTTGTCGATCAATGCGAAGACAATGATAACATCATTGTAAGGATTACCCTTAGGGGAAAATCTTGTGAAGAAAATATGGGTTGTGAGTTTCATTTGGGCATAAGGGAGGCTATGCATAGTTCTCATGATATAAGCCTCTTCAGATTGGCTCATAAAGATGATTCTCCATCACCCCCAAAGATGGTTGAAATTATACCTGCAATATGGATTGCATGGGCTCAAGCTGGCTCATCCAATATTCCTCAATGGGAGCCTTCCCTTGTCATTGGGTTGTTGCTCATAGAACTACAAACTCCTTTAATTTTATGACCTTAATCAGTTTTTTCATCAGAGTTCAGATTGTCAGTGCTCCTCCGTGTTGTGCCCATGGTGTCGATAGTAGGCACAATATTTCTTTATGTCCTAGAGATAAGCTATAGTATTCATTGTGGGGGAAAGTTGTCATGGGGTGGGGGGGTTAGCCTCCATTATTTTAGACATAATAAAACTCAATGGAGTTGTTTGTCATGGGTACTTTGTGGTTAAACAACAAATGCTCATTGTATCAAGCCAACCACTAGTTAGGATACCGAGCCTGACTCCCTAGGCAGTGTGTTATGTTGATCAGCCTGTGGCCTTGGGCAACTAAGCATCTTCATAGTGTGGATGGCTGGAAGGATGGAAATCATGTCCCAGTCTCTACCCTTCACCTTAAGGTCCATTTTTTGTGGGCAGAGGGTGAAGGACTCTACTCAGGGGCAAATGGAATTCAAGTTATATTTCTTGACTGTTATGTGGTTTTCATTTAGATCAAACAACGTGACTATTGTTTTTGGTCTTTAAAAAACCACAATGTATTAAATGAGCCATCTCTTCATCTCCTGAGCTAGAGTGACATGAGCGACTACGGATTTCTGGTTTTGTATTTCCAATATCTCTTTTTAGAAGCATGTGATTAACAAGAAAATTCTCTTTCTTAGTCTATGTTGGATCTGCAAGAGGGCTTATGATTTTTTCTGTGGCTTTTGGGTGCTAGTAAACTATATCACAACCATTTATTTGAAATTAGCAAATGGTGTGATCACTCTTGGCGATAATCCATTAAAGCACTTGAGGCCTACTCCCTCAAGGTGATAAGGGAGAATAAATTTTGATGCATTGACATCCTCATTAAGCATTTTATTGATTCAAAGGAGTTTATTTGGTAAGTGATAAGTTTATCTTAATATAAAGAATAGCGTCAAATTGATGTCTAATTTAAGGCGGGAAAAATTGATGAGCGATGCATCAAATTTTTCAACACAAATCAAACACAAATCGGATGCAAAACTTTGATATAGAAAAAAATTCAAAATATCAATTACATTTCCACATCTTACATACAACATTTAATCCACATCATAACAAGATTATATCCAGCCATATCATAGATCAAATGTCTTAAAAAACTTATTAATGAAAAAAGATATTTTCATAAATCTAAATTATCAAAAGTTTACATCTATACTCTCAATATAAGTTCAAACATTTCAGAAATTAAAAATACATAAAAACTTCTCATCCTCCTCCTCGACTACAACATTAATTGTTAGCTTGCCTTGTTGATCTTTTTTAATCTTCCTCAAGCATGCTATGCTCCACTCAATTCTCCGTTGGCATTCATGTATATGATGAACATTCTCAATCATAGCAATAGCCTGTCTGGCAAGCTCCGTAGTATTCAGGTGTGAAAAGCTCAAGCCACCCACAGAAGCACAAGGGATCTCAACCTTCTTGTTCTCCACCACCTGCGTCTATAGCTCGAACTTAGATTGCTCAGTGGTAGACTGACTACCACTACTTCTGGTAGTGCTTGGGTTCTGGGAAGCTAACTGCCTCTCCTGGAGCTACTTTTACTCCTTCTACATAATAAAAGCCAATTATTAATTGTCATTTTAAGCATTAAGACTCAAACAAATGTGAAAAAAATCAAATTTTAACTTACATTCACCCACCTATAATCTATGCGAGAGAAAACACAGGTGTGGTAGTAGCATCAGAAGGTGGGATGAAAACAATAAGTGTGGAACAAGACATCCTCTTCTTTTTGCTTTTCTAAGTATTTTTTTTATTGTTAAGAACATGTGGTCCCTATGATAGCTGATCATCAGCACCACCTGTGGTCATCTATAGCATGACTAACAACAAAAATAATCTGTAGCAGTATACATAAGTAAAAGGAGGAATGCACAAAATCTAAACGAGAAATCTATTGTAACTATTTCTAAAATAAAAACAAAAACTTATGCATGTAATACATACATATCACTCAATCGTATTACTTAAATTTTTCTTTTTAAGTTACGGAAAAGTTTATGCTTTTATTACTTAACTCAAATTTAAACAACAAATTTGCCTTTATTTATGATATTCTTTGTCTATGAATAATGAAAAGGATAATTTTATTAAGGTATTATGATTTGCATTAATAAGTGAGGATTTCTATACAAATAAATAAAGGGTTAGAGGAAGTGCCTGACACATATATTATTTCTCATTTGTCTGATACTTCTCAACATTTTAATGGAAACCTTAAAGCTTTTCTCTATGCTTTTTTTCTTTCTTGCTCCTATTTTCTTCTTCTTTAATTATTCCTACTAGAAAGATTTTTGTGTCACCCAAATTTAATTTAGGACATACTATAATGTGTGGTCAGTTTGGAGGATACTAAGAAATAGATTGCTAGGTTGAAAGGGAGTATTATTTACCAAAGAAAATTCAAGATTTTGCTATAGTAGGTAACTCAACTACATGCCAATAAAATTGATACGGATGATAAGAAATTTTGTGAGGGTTCATAGAATCATTCTACATTTTGAAATTTTCAAAAATGGAGCTTTCAATTTGATAATTTGTAGACATCCATCGGGCTTTAGACTACCTCAACTCCAGCAATCAATGAAACTTGCCTTTGTAAGAATGTAGTGGAGACTCCTCAACCTCACTGCACCTAGATGTGAATCTTCGCTATAAAATGCATTTCCTTTGGATATTGATGAGTCATAGCCTCCAACGAAGTTTTAGATCTTTGACTCACTTGGGTTCATATATATAACTCAAATCTTATGTATGCACAAACCTAACTCCTAAACTACAATATTTACATGCATACCATTGAACTTTTATGTATATACAAACTTAACACCTAAACTTCAATTTGTACATGCAAAAGACATTACCTATGCCAAAAGGCCCAATTCACTTGTAAAAAATTAAAATAAAAAAGATTGGTGCAAATAGAATTACCTCCCTCAATGTTTTCTGATTGAACCAGAGTGGAAGGATGAGAAATACGGGACTTTCGGTAGTCTTTGTTTACCTTCCCAACTAGCTCTAATGGTGACTGTATCACGAAGGGTCATTCAGGAAGGCGAGGAAAGGGGAGAGGGAAACAGTGAGGGAGAGCGGGGTTTCAGACGAAACCAGGAAAGGGGAGAGTGAGGTCTGGGCATAAGGGAAGACCGGAGAGCGCGAATAGAAATAAATAAAATTTTGGCACGCATAATGAGTAAATTAGGTCATTTGCATATAATTTCTGTCAAATTTGCGTTAGAACTATATCTATGCTAAAAAAAAATGGTTTGCGTAGCTTGGATGCAAATTTGAGGCTAATCCCATCACAATTACAAACACTCTCTCTCCATTTTTATGTTGCTTTCTGCGTTGAATTTTCAGAAGAAAATTGGACGCTTTACACCCACAAATCTGGCGGTATAATTTGCATCGGAAAAATCTGATGCAAATATCAAATGCTAACTACAACATCTTCTACAGTGATCCTTCAACTCTAGGAACCGTTGGGCTATTAACTCTCTGGTGCACTCAATATTGTCAGTGTCTTTATTATGTATTTCATCTCATAAGGTTGCTCATTTTCTTGTTTGTTTGAATTCATATTTATCTGTGAACCTCACCTAAGAATTAGAGAGAGAAACGAGAGATGAGTGAGCAGTAATTTGTCATTTCAATAGTGTCTTATTCATAAGATGATTTCCTTATTTATAGGGGACATAGCACAATAGAATGATGTCATTTTTTTGCCTCTGCTTAATGGGGCATGTATAAGGATTTTTTTAGTATTTTATATGTATGAGCTTACAGTTTGGATGCTCATTAGGTCGACCAGTTAAGCTTATTCTGCTTCAGGTAGACAAGATCAACTCAGTTAGCTAGATCGCTCGATTAGATGGGTTCATCTTGGTCGACTGAGTTCGCTTGATTTGGCTAGGCTAATTGATATGATCCGATTGTCGATTCTGGACCCCTGACAAAAGAGAGATGCTAGAGAACCAAATCTTCCTTGGATCGACTCTCCAGTAACAGTTGGTCAGATATTCTTTTTACCTCGTTTCTGTCTGAATGGCTTGTTCTTATTAGGGGTGTAAACGAGCCGAACACGAGCAAGTGGCTCGTTTATATTTTGAGCTAAAAAAGTGTGTTCGTGTTCGGCTCGTTTACTTAACAAGCCGAACACGAGCAGTTCACGAACAAAGAGTCTTTTTAACAACCCTAATCATGTAGCCATAAGACAATAAGGGTTTGAGCAAGATTTAAAAATTATTATTTATATTAAAACATCATTTGAATCTAAATTAATAATTTTTATTC